>JAZKLR010000325.1:0-600000 GCA_037103525.1 Ganaspis brasiliensis | reverse complement strand
TCTGTAAACAGTAAATCTCAATTTTAGAGAAGTCTGAAATTAAAGCAGTCTTGAAAATAATGATGTCCTTATTTTAAACTGAGGCTTCTCTGAAAATAAGATGCCACATTTTCATTTACACTGATGTCTGTTTGAAAATAAAATCTTGTATCAGCTGAATTTCAAACACACTTTTTAAATTCAACACACAGCTGCTGATATTCCAGATTAATTGTCTTAAACTCAGCAAATTTACACCTTAAAAATAATGCGTCTTAAAACAAGACTTACTTTTTGCTTTAAAATAAGATCTTTTTACAGTAAAGTTTATTATCTATTTGTTCTTCTCGAAACAATTTTTCCCCTCTTTTCTTTTAATTAAAAATTTCATAATTTTTAACAATTAATTTAAAAGATTATTTTTGTTCGAAGATAAAAAGAGATGGTTTGAAATACTTTGTGCTAGAATAATACCACACTGTAAAAAGTAAGTCTTAATTTAAGAGAAGTCAGAAATTAAATCAGTCTTGAAAATAATGCTGTCCTTAATTTAAACTAAGTTTTCTTTGGAAATATGGATGCTCTTTTAATTTCAACTGATGTTTGTATAAAAATAAGATCTTGGATCAGCTAAATTTTAATTCATTTCTTAAATTCAGCACACAGCTGCTGATTTTACAAATTATTTGTCTTAAACTCAGCAAATATACACTGCAAAAACAGGTGTCTTAAATGGTTCAAAAATGTCTTAAATTAAGCCATTTTTCGTGTCTTAGACACCAAAAGTATCTTAATTTAAGACATTTTTGTCCAATTTAAGACACCATGTTTTTGCCGTGTACCGGCTGATAATCACATTTTTTGCTTCTTAAATTCAGGTACAAAATCTGTATTTTAAATTCAACAAGGGTTGCCTTAAAAATGTTAAGTCTTAAAATAAGACAGATTTTCTGCCTTAAAATAAGATCTTTTTACAGTGGCATTTCACTTCAGTAATTAAAAAAAAGTCTTATAAGACAGAAAAGATGTCTTGTTTTAAGACGAAACCTTTTTAAGACAGTAGCTCTTGTTCATTTTACAGATTTTTCTCTGGCTTAAAACTGGGACATAAAAAGTTAAAAACTTTACATTTGCATAAAAAAAAGGGAAATTTGGAATTATTGTAAATTGAATTTGATTGACAGTATATTTCACATAAACATTTCTATAGCAGGGCTTGCTTTATTTTAGGCACGTCTTAAATTAAGATTATTATTCTCCACGAGATCTCAAGAAAGAAAACTCGAAAACAAACCTTTAAAGGATAACTTTTTAAAAAGCGTCAGAATAATTGACTGACAAAAATTTCTTGAAAAACGAGTTGTTTTTTTTTTAATTCTTTACCCTTTTATTTCATTTTAGGCTTAAAATCTTCTAAATTAATCTTAAAACTGATGTAAGAAACTTTTAGTGGCAGGACTTTTGAGTTAAACCTAATAAAGCCTATACCTGTGATCTGCGATCTGAAGAAACAACACAATTTCCTAAAAGAAACCTTGAAATATTAATATAATGAATTTTTAACTAATTTAGAAAATCCCCCCTTTTTACCTAAAGTTGAACAAAGAAACCGCTGTGATCCCTGCTTCTAGTTATATATTTTTTCGACTTTAAAAAAAGAACAAACGTGCGAAGACATTTGCTAAAGTCAAGCTTTACTTGGTACGTGATAAAAAGTTTGAAAAACATTTAGAAAAGGATGGCTGGGAGCAGTAGTTTGTGTGACATCGCTCGCGAGATTGCGGCTTATTAAATAGGTTAAAGTTGCAAACGCGATAACGATAGTAATTAGAATCTCACGTAGAGCTCGCATCTGCCAGTCGTTAAACGCGAATATGCTGGGCGTCGCGACGTCCACTGGGGTCTCCAGCGACCCCATTGCAACGTCCAGGCGGCCAAACGATAATGAAATCCATTAAAGAGCTTGACGCCAAACTCCACTGCCAGCACCTTACAGTAATCGTTGTGTCGTTCTCCGCGTTGTTATTATCATCGTAACACGCGTTATGTCGTATCAACAAACGCTCTGACAAGACATAAGCTGCATTAAAGAGCGCGCATGCGTGTCATTAAATATAAATCGTCCAACATCTCCCAGACGAATGCCTCTAGTCTAGCTTTTCTTCTCTCTCTCTCTCTCTCTCTCTTACTCCCTCTTTATCTCTCACCCTCACCTCAACTCTCACTCTCACTCGATCCGCTCTCAGCAGAGTACCTGATGCACACGTGTAAATAACTTTATCTTCTACGACCTACGTTTTACTATTTGCTCAAGTGAAACGCCTCGTAGTAGACTTTGTTCTAGTAGTTAGAGACAGAATAAGGACAGGAACCAAGAAAGGTTACGAGGTCTAAATTTCCCAAGATTTTTTTCGATTTATATGTTACTGAAAAACTGGTTTTTATCGCGCAGCTTCTTCAAAACTGGAAGTCTAATGTGATTAAGTGCCCGGTACTCGAGTAAAACGACCTATGAAATTCTAAATAAATTCCAGCCTCGCCATAAAGCCGCTCATTTTATTAAGCATCAAATATACAGAAGAGAGGGATTTAAATACATAGGCAGGGATTCAAATATAAAGAAGGCATGATTTAAATGTAAAGGAGGCAGTGATTGTAATATAAAGAAGACAGTGATTTAAGTATATACAAAAAGGCAGAGATAAACTTCCAAAAAGCAAATGGATAAAATATTGTGGTAAAAATCATAAAACACGGGAAATTTGAAAGATTGATGTAAAGAATAGTTGCCGCACGGGCTTGGGCCGCATGGTTGCGTCCTACTGATATCGTATAGATAGAAATTTTTAAATTGTTAAATTGAGGTTAAAGTACCCACATGGACTTTCTTTAAAAATAATATGACACATACACATTTCTGGACATTGGCTTAGCAATGGAAAAATTTTGCATTTCAGATGAAAATGAGTCAATTTAGACTGTTTTTGGAAAATGGAAAATCTTAACGATCACAAAGCTCTCTCTAGGAGGAAGCAAAATCTATAAAATTAATTGAAAAATAAAAAATTGGAGAAAATGATTAAAAATGATAATAATAATGCAAAAATAAAGAAAACAATTACATTTTGAGAAAAATAAGTGATGAAAGTATAAAATACATTTAAAATTAAAAACATAATTGAAAAATGATGAAGGCAATAGAAAATTGAAGTAAATAAGTAAAATTTGAGATAAATATTTAGAAAATTTAGAAAATTGATTGAAAAACAATTAAAATCTTTAAAATTTGCAGAAAATGATTGTAAACTAACGAAAATAAATGATAAAGAAAGAAAATAATTGATATTTAAAGTGATAAACAATTGAAAATTTAGAAAATTAATAAATAAATAAAATTAAAAATTGGAGGAAACAAAGCAAAATAATAAAAATATTTAAAAATTGAATAAAATAATTGAGATTTTAGTTAAATAATTGAAATTTAAGAAAAATAAGGGATAATACTTTCTATATAAGAAAGCAAAATCAAAAAATTTAATTAAAAGTAAAGAAAATAATTGAAAAATGGAAAACAATTAAGCATTGAAGAAAGTTAATAACATTTAAAGAATTAATTGAAATTAGAAATTTTTAGATAAATGATTTGAAATTTGGAAAATTTACTAAAAACTAATTTAAAATTTGAGAAAACAATAGCAAAATAATGAAAATATTTAAAAATTGAAAGAAATAATTAAAATCTAAAGTAAATAATTAAAGTTTAAGAAAAATAAGGGATAATACTTCCTATATGAGAAAGCAAAATCAAAAAATTTAATTAAAATTCAAAAAAATAATTGAAAAATGGTAAAAATGATTAAGCATTGAAGAGAGTAATTGATATTTAAAGAATTAATTAAAATTTAAGATAAATAATTGGAAATTTGGAAAATTTAATTAAAATTAACAAAAATAATTGAAAAATGGTAAAAATGATAAAGCATTGAAGAGAGTAATTGATATTTAAAGAATTAATTGAACTTTAAGATAAATAATTGGAAATTTGGAAAATTTACTTAAAAAATAATTTTAAATTTGAGACAACAATAGCAAAATAATGGAAATATTTAAAAATTGAAAGAAATAATTAAAATCTGATGTAAATAATTGAAAATTGAAGGAAATAATTGAAATTTTGAAAAAAATGATAAAATTACAAAATAAATTTAAAAATTGAAGAAAGTAATTGAAATCTGAGAGAAATAACTGAAAATTTAGGAAATTAATAAATAATTGAAAAATTATAATAGAAATTGTAAGAAAAATAGTTGAAAAATTATAAAAGCAATTAAAAATTGTAGACAATATTTGCAATTTAAAGAATTAATTAAAAGTGGTGTAAAATAATAGGTGGAATAATAAATTTTTTTAAAAATAATAACTAAAATTTTTTTACATTAATTGAAAAATAATACTAAAGTTTGGTAAATTATTTAAAAAATAATTAAAATATTAAAAAATTTGAGAAAATAATTTTAAAATGGTAAAAGTAATTGAAAGTCTAAGAAATAATTAAAATTTCACAAAAATATATTTATAAAATTACAAAATATATTTAAAATATAAGAAAAGAATGAAAAACTAGTATAAAAAATTAAACATTAATAAAAATTATTCAAAAATGAGATAAATATTTGTAAATTAAGGTAATTGACTACAAAATATTGAAAATTCTTACAAATCTGATAAAAGAATTGCAAATTGATGAGAATAATTTAAAATAAAAAAATATACCTGAAATTTGTGATAAATAATTGAAACTTTAAGGTATTAGTCGCGTAAATGCTCCCGCAAAACTCCCGCAAAATAAAAAGAACATTAAATAAACTTTTATATCAACTCACTTGCTTCCTTGTGACCTCTTCTAATGTAATATATGTAATTTTCACGATTTTGAGTCATGTACTATAAGTTGTCATGATGTATTGTTGACACGTTTACGACATTTTTCAATGAAACCACGTGAAAATTAAAAATTGTGAATTTTTAAATTATTGTATTTTTTATATGGCGTGGTCAATAAAGTTAGTTTTTTTTTAAAGGATTTATTTTATCTGAATGTGTAACTTAGTAGTTTTATTTGAAAATCTGACGACTTGTTTTTATACAAATGAATATAAGAGACATTTTTTATATGCATTTAGTGCTATTGCATGTAAAAGGTATGAACTTTGAATTTATATTTTGAAGATCAGAAGTGGTCAAAATTGATAGGATAGATCTCATTTCATAGATAAATACCTCATGAATACAGATACAAAGTTTTAAAAAAATCTGACGAAAATCATTTTACGCGACTAATACCTTAAGAAAACAATAGAAAAATAATTTTCAAAATTGAGCATTGATAAAAATTATTGAAATTTGAGATAAATAATTGAAAAATTTAGGAAATTAAAAAAAAATATTGAATATAATTTAAAATTTGAGAAAACATTTGCAAAATAGTGAAAATATTTAAAAATTGAAAAAAATAATTAAAATTTGAGGTAAATAATTGAAAATTGAAGAAAATAATTGAAATTTTGAAAAAAAGTGATAAAATACCAAATGAATTGGAAATTGAAGGAAATACGTTTATAGAAAAATGACAATTGAAAAATGTAGAGAAAAAAATGTTCTTGAGATATCCTGTCGAAAAAACAGTGTAGCGAAATTTGAAAACCAGTTAAACAACATTTTAAGGGATAAAATTAAATTTTTACTTGGTTCACGTGGACATTTATTTTGAGCTCCTTTCCACCCTAGTGGACAATCGTGGACTTTCGAAACCCCCCCCCCCCCTCCTCCTAAAACTGTCCACGTGGTATGTGAACAACCCCTAAAGTGTTTACGTGGATTTAGGGTGCTACCACAATAGTAGTTTTGCAGCATAGAATGTGGAGACAAACTATTTAAAGAATTTAAATATGATCATAAAAAATTTGAAATAGGCCCGTAGCCAAAAAATGTTTTCGAAAGGCGGGCAAAACTTTCCATGCCTGTGGTGATTGTAGCTAAAATTTTCTCCAAAAGTATTCATTGTTAAGAAAAATTATATAGAATATAAATTTTATATTTTTATGTGATCTACAACTTTTGTCTAAATAATTTTTTTAAAATTTTGCGTTTTTTAGCAGCTAAACCCCAAAAAACTTTATTGGCTTTTATCATGATAATTGAATAAGCGACAATTTTGATAATAATTTTCATAATTAACGTATCAAAATACACAAATATAAAAAATTGCAAAGTAATCGGAATTATACGCTTTAAGAAGAGAACCCAAAAGCAATTACTCAAATTTATTTGTAAAAAAGGCAGTGATTTAAATACAAAGAAGGTAATAATTCAAAAATATATAAAGCAGTGATTCAAAAATAAAAAAAAAAGTGATTCATAATGATACACAATTTTTTATCTATACGTGAAAGTAAATTATGATTGCTTGAAACATTGCTGGAAAATCGCGATTCAATGCTTTGGACCAAGTCGAATTATGAGTGTTTATGCAAGAACCAGAGAAATAATTTACTTTACCCCGGAATTTATTTATGCAAGAGTGTTTCTTCAGCTGCATACAGGATTATTTTGATTTTTTATTGAATCATTCTCGGAATTATTTACCACTTTGGACTTTATTTGAACAGGGAAATGTACTTTTTTTTCATCTTTTTTTTTTTTTTATTTAAGACAAGTTACATAAAAATTCGACGCCAATAGACCCCTTATCATTAAATTTCGTCGCCAGTAGATTCCTTATCTGTCTCCAAAGAAGGACCGAGGAAAGATTCGTCGCATTAATTGTATTTGCAGGGAAAACAATTCTTTTGAAAGTGGAACGTTATATTGCCTGATAGCATTTTACAATAAATAAGTCATCAAGCGGGTTCCCGGCATTTTATTATTATAGCGATAACAGTCCTCGAGATTAATTAACAGACAAGATTCTTCTTCAAATACGAAGCATGAAAATTTCATTCAACTTTTTAATTTATATGTTAAATGTATATATACTGACTAACTGCCATACAGTAGTTGAAAGTTTTTCAAATTTAATACAATTTGCAGAATATGTGTGCATTAAATTTAATAAATTTTTGTACGATTTTATACGAAAGATAAATTATTAAATTTAAAAAGGGCGGTTTTTTGTAATTGCTTGAATATGAGATAATTGTGTGTTTTATTCTACAAAACATGAAGTAGTAAAATTTGCGGACTTTAAGGGAACATTTCTTTTTTTGAATTCGCAAATTTTATTAATGCAATTATTAGCAGGAATTATAATTATTGATATATCATACTGTGATTAAAACGTAGAAGGGGGTGTGTGTTTTGGATTAGTAATTTTGTAGTGAGGGTTTACATCCTGGCATGCATAATTTTTTTTAAATTTTTTGTCATTTATTACAAATGATCATTAATTGTAATTTGAGCGAGAATGACCTTTAGGAACGTAATACTAATAAATAATAATAATAACAACAACGTTTACTGAACAGTGTTCATTAACAATTACAAAAGTAAAATCGTCGCAGAGCGTCACCCTTTTATTTTACAAAGAAGCGTCGATAATCGAGATACAGTATACACTCTAGTCCGGCTTTAAACTCTCTTCTCAACTTTTTTCTGCCCTCCACGAGAGAGCATACAGTCTGTCATTACACTCACCGCAACCTGAAACATGTCGACCGGTTTATTGTCCACTTACATGTCTACTTGTCCGTTTCAAAAGAACTATGCTAGGATTTTTTTATTGAAAAATGAATGAATTCTACACATTTTTCGCTATCGGAGACAAACTACTATATAACTTTCATATATAAATCACTAATTTTTAAAACTTAATAAATGTTCAAAATTGTGTTCTTAAATACCTTAAACTATAAGTAAAATAAGTAATAAAACATTGATACATTAAAGACAATTTATAACACAAGGCAATTTATAATTTTAATTGTACAAACTTTATTTTATTTTGTTTAACAACTTTATTTTCTTTTATTAAAGTTCAGTTGTGATTCCTGATTCTGCAAGTATCGATAATTTTTATTGTTGTGCGAATCAGTTATAATAAAATTTCCCGACTGTTTAAATGGGAATTATTTGTCAACTGTTATTTTCCGTTTTTATTAAAGCAGTGTTTTCGAAATGAATAAAACTGAACTAATAAAAGCTTATAAGTCATAAGATCCATTGACTCGAATCGATGAAAGAGTCATGGTCCAATCCAATCTAAAATATATGGACACGTACGATGAACTTTTCGATTCAACTGAGCGCATTGGTCGCTGCACGCGTGACTATACACACATGTTCAATTTTATCGGTGTGTATACATATATATGTCAGTTTAAATATGTTTCTATTTATCACCATCAAGTATATACTTCATAAACTTATTTATACCCACTTTTATACAGAAAATCAATATAGCATTTTTCTAAACTATCTATAGAAATGATTTCTAAACTTTAATTTTCTGTATATACTTTTAATAAGACGCAATTTGTATACGTATAACGCAAATCTGAACGGGATCAAACCGAGATCGTATATAGGAAAAAGTAGTCGTTTTGACGATCATAACATAACCTCAAATTAAGAAATGCTTTTTATCCTAAACAAAAATATAGTAAAAAGTAATTTTAAATACTTGTGAAAGATCTTGTTGTACAATTGTTAAAAAATTGAGTAAAAATCTATTACCAAAGTGTCATTCAAAATTTTGTGTTTTTTTCAACTCAAATAAAAGTCGCAATTTTTATCCGTTTTTTTTTTTTATAAAGGATATTTATTCTTTGAAATGTTATCAACAATTGGAGTCTGTTAAGAAATTAATTGAATCAAAAGATTATTTAATTAATCAAATTTGCATTGTTCTTATTTTTTAGCGACTAACTTTTAACCATATTAAAATGATTCTCATTCGCAAATAATATTTAAAATGAAAGTAAAAAAAGATATTGGTTAGAAAATATTGATAAAAATTGCGAAATTATTATAAAATTAATTTTAATGACATTTTTTTGCGTTAAATATGGCGTTTATCACTTCTTATATTTCGAGGTTATGTTACGCTTACCATTCTTCTTAACTTAAAAACCGTTCAAAACTCAAGACCTTTATAATTATCTAAAACAGGTTTATATGTATTAGATAATCTAAATTAAAAAATGAGGACAAACTGTCCCAAAATGAAACACTTGTTTTTATAGTGTAAATATAAATATAAAACGAAACTTTAGGACGAGAAACATTTATTACAGATTTCGTCAGATTTTTTTCAAAAACCATCTTATTTTCATGGTCTAGATTTAGTACATAAATAATAGTAAACTAACATAATCTGGAAAAAAATAAAGTCAATTCGACCCGAATTATTTGTAATTTTTTTGTTTTGTGCACTTTTCTATTGAAATGCCGAGATTGAAAATATGTGTACAAATGCGAAATAGGAAAAGGGAGTTTATAATGGCACGCACTCCACGTGGAACGTCGCATTTCGAGGCGATGGATTAGCGTAATAAAAGTGGCACGCACACACTCGGGGTCTCTCCAGGAGTGTATGTAGTCATATCTGCAGGATGACCCCATCATGACAAGTTATGATTCTCTAATTGAACCGGTCCATTCAGTCCTGCATACAGAATAAAGCCCACATCCTAGACTGTACTAGCTGCTATTCTAATGGCAAATTGCATCAATATTATATGCAGATTTCGTCCCCTGCACACAGCCAACCTCGTCCCCACTAAGTGCAAACGTACCTTTTACAAAATGGCCTACTATTCTGCCTCGTTAGAAACTCAATTCAGGTGCAAATTGCTCACTGTTTTAGTTTTTTAATCTTCAACTCGTTTTATTTACTTTGTCGAAACTTTATTGGTTTCATTTTTTTTAATTTCTTGTTACCGTTTCAGTTTTTGAAAAGAAGTCATATATCAGTACATATAGTTGAGATATGATGTTTAAAGAAATTAGATTTTCAAAATGTCAGATAAAAAAAATTTTTGTACAGTAATTGTTTCAATTGCCTCTCTATATAATTTTCGTTATTTAAATCGGTAGGGTAACTTTTAATTTATAAATGAGGCATTTAAAAATTTTGAATGCGCCATATTAGTATCAGGATTTAAAAAAATACATTTTTAACATTCCATTTATAAATAGTAGCCTTATTCTCTAATTCTGAATTAGTTAAAAACTACTATTTAGGGGTTAAAATCGTGAACGAGTTTTCTCTTTTTCAATTAGTAAAAAATAACTAATTATTAGTAAAAAAACTGCTAATTCAGTAGTTAAATTTTACTAATTAAATAGTAAAAAATAACTAATGTAATTAGTAAATAGAAATCTACAATTTTTTTAGTAGTTTAACATAACCTTAAATTACTTTGGCTAATTAAATTAGTAGTTTTTCTAACTAAATTATTAGTAAAAAAAATTACTATTTGACATGGTAAACGAGTTTTCACCCTTAAAATAGTAGTTTTTAACTAATTCAGATTTAGAGAGTAGAGATCCCCGAAACATACACACATACATCTGGACATTTGCTAAAAATGAAAATTTACGCTTTTTAGATCAAAATGAGTCGATTTAGACTATTTTAGAAAAATCTTCATGATAATAATCCTTCCTCTGGTAGGAAGCAAAATGAAGGAACTTGTGACCTGGAAAATTTGTTGCTAACAAATTTAAAAGGTTATTAATTGTTTGTATAAACATTTTTTCCGTGTATTTTCAATGGGAATTTTCAATTTATTGCTGATACGGATTTATATTAATTAGTCGGACTGGAGTTTGAAATTTTTTTTTTACATATGGGTTCCAAAACTACGATGAGGCGAAAACAAAATTCGTAAAAATAATTTTCTTACGGACACCCTTTTGTTCAATATATTTTATAAATATATAATAATATAATGTTTCTATATTTTAAATTTTTAAATAAAAAAGTCCAAATAAATGCCAGGAATTTAATATACGATGAAAAAAATCCCGGAATTTGTTAAAAGATCCGGAAATTCTTAAAACAATCCGGGAATTTTTAAGAAATTCCAAGAATTATCGTAAGAGAATCCTGAAAATTTCAACCTCGTATTCATTAATAACTTCAGAAATTGAATTTGAAATTGTCAAAATGCAATCTAAAAATATTACTCAGAATGAAAGTCAAAATTATCTAATTTAAAAGTCAATAATAAAAAAATGAATTTGTTTGCACTTAGATTTTATTTTACTTCAAATATTTACTACTTTTTCTAATTTTCTATAACTTTATCATTAATTTTTTCCTTTGAAAATTTTTGTTTCAAATTATAGATCTTTTTTAAATTCGTTCATTTTAAGCAGATTTTTTTAGTTTGATTTTCTACAATTTCGTTATTTAAACATTTAGAAAAATTTAATATTATCATACTTTGGTGAAAAATACAATTTTTTCTTCCATTTTATGATTTTTTTTCATTTATTTCTTTTTTGTAAATTTATTTCATTTTCTTTATATTATATGTTTTGTTGATTTTTCGCAAATTTATTTTTTCTTTTATAAAATTTCTAGATTTTATAATTTAAAAAAAAAATGTATTGTTAGAGTAGTTTTAAAAATACCTATATTTTAACGTTTTATCTTTTTTTACAGTTGTTTGCAATTTATTTTTAAATTTTCAGGTTGGTTACAATGCAAAGAGTGTCAAGAAAATGTCAGGGATATTTAAAATCTTGAGCCAATTATTGGTAGTTACTTATTTTAAAAATTTGAAAAGATTCACTGAAAAACAATATCCTGAAATTTTTAAAGATTTTGTAAAAATGAAGTTAAATTCTGTCTTATTTTAGCTGTTATTACATTTAATAAATCTTTTCTGTCAGAATAAAGTCAGAGAAATGTAAGGGAAATGTCAGGGAAATTTATAAAATTAATTTTGTGACTTTATTCTTTTTCTAGACCTTGAACTTAATTTTTTGATTTCGCCTTAAATTTTTTTAATTTTCCTTCAATTTATTCTTTCTTCCATAAATTTGTTAATCACTTTTTGTATACTTTTAATAATTTCGTTAATTTTTAGATCTTATAATTTATAATTTTTCAAAATATTTATTTTGTATATTTCTCTGTATTTTTTTTTTTAAATTATTTAATTTTTATAGACTCTTCTTCTTTTTTTCTGTTTTATGTAAATTTGATTTTAAATAAGTTCTCATTTTTAATCATTTTTCTATTTAATTTAAAAGTATTTTTTCTTTTCTCAAAATGGTTTATTTATTTATTTATTTTTTATTTATTTATTTATTGTACATTGCACGGGTAGAAGAACCCATTATAGATAAAAAAAGAAGATAATAATAAGAGAATACATACAATACAATAGTCGATAACGAAATAACAAGAATAAAATAATGAAAGATATAACAAACATATTAAAACTCTGTGTGAGTATGGCCGCATCAATAAACAACATGATATAAAATTAATTAGTAGTAAAAAAATAAATAATAATTTAGCTGCGACTGTTGGTTGCAAATAGAATGATAGTACGAAGAGTTTGAATAAAAAGATTAATCCTACCGTCAAAAAAGTCTAGAGAGTCACTATAATAATTAGCTTCAATGCAAAGTCTGTTGAAAATAGAATTTTTACCGAAGTTAGTTTTGTGATAAGAGATGTAAAAAGGTAATAAGTGACGAAGTGATCTCTGAGGGGCAGAAAAATCAATTAATGACAGAACCGGAGGACATTTGACAAATCCATTTATAGTTTTAAACATGAACAGAAGATCGTTGTAAAGAAATCTAGATTTTAACTCCGGTACTCTTAATTGCGTTCGCAATAAGTTTAAGTAATTTATTTTTATTTCATTTTTCACTTTTAAAAGAAATTAATTTATTGTTTTTTTTTTAATTTTGAAAACTATTGTTTCAAAGTTTTTTCTCATTTGTAAAATTTTAACGTTTTTTTTATGAATTTTCTTATTTATATTTTTAATACAAAATATATTCGTAAATATTTTAATTTTTAGAATAAATTTTCTTTTTATTTTTTTGTAGTTTTAATTCTTGGTTTTTTAAATTTTAAGAGTTTCGTATAATTATTATTATTCGACGATTTGAATAAAAAAACAAAAACAATTGAATCATTTTTTCTAAAACTTTTTAGTTTTTTAAATATTATTGTATTATCAAATTTCTGCATTTTCCACTTATTTTCTTAACTTTTTTAATTTTGAAAAAATTTATTTTTTTGTAAGCTTTTCAATGATTTTTGTACATTTTCTTTTTTTTTAATTATCCCAGTTTAAAGTTGATTATTATCAACTTTAACTCTTTAGCGTTGATTTAATAATGTTTTTAACAGTTTTTCTTATTTTATCGTTTTTTCATAATTTCTTAGTTTCTTGGAGGTTTTTATTTTGTTATTGTTGATTAAATGTTCTCACTTTTTTTATTCAGTATTTTTGCCCTTTTCTATAATTTCCTGATTCTTTCCTTGGTTTTTTTCATAATATTTCGGATCTTTTAAAATTTTGAAATAATTTGTTCGTTTTTGTAGATATTTTTTAAACTAATCTTAATATTTGATTCAAACCAATTAATATTTAACAAGAATTGTTATAAATTATTAAGCGTAAAAATCCAGAAAAATTGTAATTTTCGATCCGAGAATTTGACGGGAAATTCAAAATAATTATTCGCTAGACGCCCTGCATGTGTCAGTTCTTTATTTTAACCAAAAATACATAAAATCATTAATTGTGAATCAAACCCGTATAGTGGATGATACATGACTTGCCGAACAAAACACATTTTAAACTACAATTTCGGTAATTATTATTAAAACAGAAATTTAGATTATTCAAAATTTATTAACGTGTACAAGCTATGCACTTAGATAAATTACTTCTATCCATTTCAATTCTAGAGTTCGAAATGATTCAAATGGATAGAGCTTTAATCCTCTTACTTGCCAGTTGAGTGTACGTGTACCAACACAGTCTTATATTAATAATTATGGATTTTCTTCGAGCTTTAACGGTTTTTCTTTTTTTTTTTAAGAAATATATAAGTTTTCAAGTTGTCCCGAGATAGAGTGCCAAGTCGTGATATAATGTTGTGCAAAAACATAACATATTCAGCGTAAGCGCTAAGTAGTGTTAAGTGGGTCGAATTTACTCCGCGGCTTATAATTTCTACTTTATATTCTATCTCATCTGTGTGTCCTTTGCACACATGCGTAAAGACGCACGAGAGTACGATGCCTAGTCCGTGTGGTCATTCGTGTGTAATTGTGTGTTTAAGTGTACAATGTGCATATACTTCGCGAGGTAGGATGTGGCTTATTGGCGCAAATCTGGGTTATACTATTCGCTTTGGTAGGAAGTTCTTAATACAATTGTATATACCTGTCTGTGTGTGTGTAGAATTGTGTGCTTAACCTTGCCTGAAAATTACCACAAAACCACAACAATTTATCAACAGATGAAGAATTCGGATAAAATCTAATCATGCTTCCAAATCGTAATAATATTAGAAAACATATTATTATTATTGTTATTATTATTATTATTAATCACTGTTTGCCAAATATAGCACATCTCACAAGTATATAGAATTTTCTTAATTGAGTAATTCTCTTTTTCTGAATTGAGCAATTTATCTTTTAAGAGGAAGAGACAATATATCTTTATGTATTGTTCGCTATCTCTTTTAATTGATCATAAATGCGATACTTTATTCCAGGCCTTATATTTGCGAATGAAAATGACATTTTAAATTTGAGTTTTATGTTCCCCATTCTCAGTGAGTTGCCGTCTTAGTTGAAAAAATTTCAGTTAATTACTTCTCAGATTAATTTTTGTTAAGCATAATTTCTCTTTCACTGGTTGCCATCTCCCTTAATTTATATTTCATAGTGTTATCTCCTCTCTCTATTTTCCCCTGGTTCTCACTCTCGCCTGAAGCGAAGCGCCAATGCATTTCCGCACCGATGCGTCCCGCACCACCAACACTCCGCTACGTTATATAATAAATTATTTCATAAATTAAGAGCTATTAACGGGTAATTATCTATGTGTGTGTGTTTTTCTATGGCGGCTATAAACCGCGTTACGTAGAAAATGTGGACGGCCGAATGAATATAAGCTCCATGTTAGTGTCGACGTAAAGAACTCTGCGCGTCACAGAAATTCCGCAATTAATTAATTAATGGCTTTATTACTCTTGCGACCGCGCCATATTGTTTTTCAGTCTTAGACTCTTTGCGATTTTATCTTTATTAACAAAACAAAACCTCTCCCCAGTTGTCAATGTATTTTTATCCTCTTTATGTTTCTTTAATATCGATCTTTAATTTTCTCTGATTACATTACGAAAATAATTTAAAAAATGTTTTGTTTTCTTTTTCAAATTTATTGAATTCTTCTCTGTTCTTTTTATATTTTCTGCTTAACCGCGCTTTCTCCGACTGTCTGTTTCGCTCTGCGTTTGTCTCTCTTTACTTTTCGTATTTCGCTCTTACATTCCTTATTATGTAATACCGCAAATCGACTATTAAGAGCGAAGCAATTATTGCGGCGTCCGTGCATCGTTAATAAATGAATTCGCTGGTACCCGGGAAAGAACACCACCGGGGGTGGCAACCCCTTGAACTTTTTCTTTTCCCACCAAGCATCTCTGTAATGGGAAAAAAGAGAGAAAGGCTAGCGAAGCCGGCTAAAATCTCATTATCTCGACAAAAAACATTTCCCTACCAGCACTATTTTTTATCGCTATGGATTCATAAATGCGCGACACTGCGCCCCAGAAGAGAAATATTTCTCCGAGAACTTTCAGACGTAAATTTTTATTTTATCTAAACAAAAGCCACATTTATTTTTAATTATCTCCGCAAAAGTCACTTTCACGGAAAAAAAATTAATTCGCTTTAAAATACTGGCTGCTTAAAAATTTTGTTTGTATTATAATTCTTTCGTTGAAATTTAAATTTTTGCCACCTATTTGCATAATTGTGGTTTATTTGGGTAATTACTGTTAATATGAATTTGTTTATTCATGTTCTTTGTTTAATTATTACTATTATTATTTTATTTATTCTTGTTATTTGTGTAATTCTTATTGTGTCGCTAACCTTTCTCGCAAGTGAGGTGAGCTCAAGATAATATTCCCAGATGTTTAATTTGTATTTGGTTGTAAGTTTACAAATCGGAAGATCTGGGTAATTGATGATGATTGGGTTTTGAACTTGTTGACACTATTTATAAGAAACAAAATGGCGGACCAGACCAAAATTAATTAAGTTTACCTGGAATTTGTTTTTCGAGTCGCTGATGCGAATCAGATGTTAAATTAGTATTTAAACCCCCAAGTAACAAATTTCAAACAAATTGCATTAATTTTTGTTTGGTCCGCCATTTTGTATTTTATGAATTGTGGCAACAAGTTTAAATATTAAGGTAAATAGTAAGGTTGAATTTCCATTCAGCGGCTCGAAAAATTAACAAGAAAAGTTTCAAGCAAAATCTATAAGTTTTTGTTTTGTCCGCCATTTTGTTTCTTTTGAATTGTGGCAACAAGTTTAAAGGCCAACCATCATCAATTATGAAAACCTTTCGATCTGCAGAGTTTGAACCAAATCCGAATGATACACCCGGGAACGTTCCCTTGGCAAGTATGTACTTGTACATTTAATATCTTACCTCACTTGCGAGAAAGGTAAATGAAGCCTGTTAGTCATGTTTCGAAAAATATAAATTGACATAGCAATTACTATTGTTTACATGTTAAACTTCTGCCATCATGGGTCGAATATTGGTCAGATATATTCGACCAAAATTGACAACTAAATTAGTTCAGTAGTTGGTTAATCGTAAATTTCCCACACTTGTGAGGAAAGCAGTCCTATTTAAATATTAAAATCGTTTAGCTGTCAACCCCTGGCATCAATTGATTCTGATCAAAGACCCTTTTATTAGGGTCACTGACGCTCACTGTAGTCTATGAACAGCCCCCGATTCTATTTCAACTTGAGTGTGATACCATCTTACCTAAATAACATTCAACTTGCAACTATGAATGTGGAGTGAGTTACGGTTGGATGCCTACAAAGGAGATGGCGATCGTCTGTAACTTCCTTGGTACTTAGTAGATAATATTTTGAAGAGAAGAGTTAAAGCCTCTTAGAAACTAATTACTGGTGGTGGTATTGAACAAAGTGAATTAAAGATAAGAAATAGATCTAGCAGTGTAATTAATTTTAACTTTACAAATTGTACAGTGTACACCCTGTTGTAAAATTGCAAACATCGATAGAAAATATGTTTTAAATAAAAATTTTTTTTTTAAACATATATAATTTGAAAGAAATACTTTTTATTTTTTATTAATCTAAATTAATAGAATATAATAAACAATTTGTAAAAACACAATTCGAGCAAGAAAGTTATAAATTTATTTTCAACGGTATTTTAATTGGCGATTTTTAATCAGACAGAGCAACAATTTCGCAAAGTTTCAATCCAATCAGACAAATTTGATATTTAGACTCTGCCACTTGGGAAGTAATGCCCCACGCTATTTTCTCTGAACAAATACACACACACATACACACAGAGACTCACGCACACTAAACTCAGGATAATAGTTTGGCTGTAGACTACGATATAATATGTAATGGAGTCTGGCGCACGAGTCTGCCTCCCTCTTTCCCTCCTCGCGCTTCACCCTTCCTACCAATCTCCTTTATCTCACTATAATATTGGTTACTTAATTATTAGTTGTGCGTGCTGGCTCCTGTTGCGGCAAAGAAAGATGGAATAAGAGAGATAGTCTCAATATACCATATATTCTACTGCGTCCCGAATACAATGAGGATAGATGCCTCAAGTTATATTAGTTTCATCCTTATAAGAGTATTTGAAATGTTTAAAAGAAAAAAAAAACACAAAATTAACCGTCTGGTGAGTTACAGTCAGGTAAAAAGTGACGAGGCACTTTTCAGAATTTATTTAAAAATATTTACATACATTTCATGTATTTCATTGTCGTACAAAGATATGTCAATATTGATTTAATTTTCAGATAATTTATTCTCAAGGAAACAAAATCTTTTCTGTTTTCAATCATTGTTGTTTGTGATAACAATAATATAGTAGCATTTCTTCCCACTTCTAAGACGAATTATATTCTATAAGTATGTTTAGTATTGAAATTAGTACAATTTTATAAACATTACGATTTATACTAAGAATATTTGGGTGCAGTTCCGGAAAGCACCCAGGTTCGATTTTAATCAAACTTGATATACTTACGTATTTTGATTAGCTGATTACGAAAATGATAATGAAAATTGACGTGAGTTTGATTTTCAAAGTAAAAAGCCCCCCAAAAATCAGTTTTTTGCATTTATCTTAAAAAATATTAAAAATATAAAAATATGTTTTAGGTATACAAAAATTGTAAGTCACATCATTATACATCTTTTATGTAAATTACATTTTCTCATAAAAACCAATATTTTCGGGATATATTTTTAATATTTTTTAAGACAAACGCAAAAAACTTATTTTAATGGATTTTTTTCCATGAAAAACAAATTTGCACAAATTTTCATTATCATTTTCGTAATCAGCGCATCAAAATACGTAAGTATACCAAGTTTCATTAAAATCGAAAATGGGAGCTTTTCAGAACTGTATCAAAAAACAGTTTAGGATGATTAAGAACCAGTTCAAAACTGTTTGAAACGAGTTCAAAACTCTTTGAAACTACTTTTGAAACTAATTCAAAGCAATTTGCAACTAGTTCAAAACTATTTGGAACCAGTTTAGAACTGTTTGAAATTGTTTCAAAACTGTTTGAAACTAAAACAAAATTATTTAAAACTAGTTCTGAATTCTTAGAAACTATTTAAAAAATTATTTGAAACTACTTTTAAAACTAGTTGAAAGCTTTTTACGACTACTTAAAAATTGTTTGGAACTAGTCTAATATGCAGTTTAAAAATGATTCAAAATTGTTTATAACAAGTTCGAAGCTGTTTGATTCTAGTTCCAAATGGATAGTGACCAGTTTATAACTATTTGGAAATAATATACGGAGCTGTTTGAAACTAGTACGAAAATGTTTGAAATTAGTTCGAAATTATTTGAAACTAGTTTTAAATTGTATGGAACTAGTCTATAACTATTTGAAACTATTTAAGAACTATATAAAAATAATTTGGACATTTTAAACAATAGTTTTAAATTGCTTAAAAATAGTTCAAAACATTTATAAAACAGTTAAAAATTGTTTTAAACCAGTTCGGAACTGTTTGAAACTAGTTGCGAACTATTAAAAAATAATTCGGAACTACTTTAAACAATAGTTTCAAATTGTTTGAAACTAGTTCAAAACAGTTCGATACTACTTTCAAACGGTTAAAAAATAGTTCAAACCTATTAGAAATTAGTTGAAGATTATTTGAAACTAGTTGGGAATTTACTACTTGTCAATCTTTCCGAAATTGCACTAAAAAAATAATATAGATAAGGGACTGTTAAAAAAATACGTAACGCTTACAGGGGGGTGGGGGGGGGGGTCAAAATAGATCCAAAAAAGTGTTACGTATTTTTTGAACGGCCCCTAACAGATTTTACTAAAATATAATTTACAACTTAAAAAGAAAGTGTATATTATATTGATACCCTATTATAGATGATTTTGCAGATCCTAAAGATTATTTTCCAGTTCGTAAGATTGATAAGATAAGATCATAAATTATAAATTTTTAAAATAATTTAACTATCAATCAATTTAATTATCAGTTAATTAATTTTAATTACTCCCATTTAGATAATTAGAAGACTCAGTTTTTTTTTATATTAATTAAATTAATTTGATCAATTTAAATTAATGAGAATTAACCTGAACTTTTATTCATTATCCTTATATAGGCTGATTAATAGTTAATTGTCGATTGTTTAATATTTAGGGGAGACTTTAATCTGATAGTAAAATGTAATTTTTGATGGTGCTGCTTAGGAGTAATGACCCAAGTGCGGATAGACGTCGGTATAAACACAATAATGGAGTGTATTGAACCGAATATTACTATAGTAAACTTATATACATATATATATATAAGTATATGTAGAGGTAGAGGTGTACACCTTGGCACGTGTAATTAATAATAATTATAGCTGCTGCACGGACCACTTAATACACAGAAAGCCAAGTTCGCTGGAACCTATCCCTTGTTACGTTTTCGACCCTCTCGTCTAAACACTTGAGCCTTCGATTTCACTCCGCCTCGGCTATTGAAATTAATTGCCAAATAATTCCTCCTGCTTTTATTTCTATGGCTCATTCTTATTTCTTTAATATAAATTTTATGATTATAGTTGGATATTATCTACCATTTTTCACATAGATAGATTTATACAAAAAAATGTAAATTTTAAATTTCTTTATAGGCAAATTGGCTTAATTTAAATTTGTCCTTCGAAAATTGGTGTGAATATAGAAAGAAATAGTTTAATGACATTATTATGTAATTTTTATTTTCGTCTAAATATTTGCCTGGCAAATTGTGAAAAGCAACATTTTTCTGCAGAAAATATTCTTATACTCAATTCTTTTCAAAAAGATGTCTTTTGAGTAAATTTTTCTGTTGGGTGAGCTTTCCTGTGGGATAAATTTTTCAGTTTTTATTAAAATTCTTGCGCCGGTTTATATTAACATTTGCTTTGACGTTGATAGCTTTGCTTTGATATTTTGTATAAAGAAAAAGGGAGAACGGAAGAGTTAGTTTAGCTGGTTGTAAATGATTAAAGAGTGGGATTTAATAATTTATGTTTTATAAATTCTTGAGGCAGTTTTACGAGTTGCCGTTGGCCTCTCGTTATGAAAATTAAATGGGTCTTTTGAGCGGGCACAATGAGAGCACAAGTAATTTTTTCTAATTTCACTAATGCTACCGGTGCATTTCTCATACTTTTCTCAGATTATTTTAGTTTTCTTGCTGAGGCCTTGGAAATTGTCGTGTATGCCACCCCGCACTGCCATGTTAAATATTAATGATTTACGCAACACAAAATTAATATCCCCCCTGTGGCAACCAAACGACAATTTAGAAATCGGGTCGTTAAACGGCCGTAAATCAAGTTCGAGTAATTAAATGCGACATAATTTTACGATTAAAGTTTTTAGTGGTAACATGCCAGTAATACGCCGCGCCTATATTAAATGGAAAAATACTTATCGAATCGACCAAACAAAACATTTCTTTCATCCGCTTTGTTTGTTCGTTAAAATAACCTTGCAACTTTTTATTCTTTAGCTTTACCCTTTATGGCTTTATAAAAGAGCGCTTTCTTGGTAATTAAAAATTGTTGAAAGAGAAAATTTTAGAGGTGAAAATATTGTTTTAAATAAAAACTTTCTGAATTGTTTTGATTAAATGTTGATATTTAATGTAAGGATATAGAGAATGTGATGTTGAGAGGGAAGAAAGTTGTTACTGGGAAGTTAGAGAAGAATTGTGTAAGTATTTAGTTTGAAGACACCTGATGTTTTCCGGCTGATAGAGAGATAGGAGGCATAGTTGTTTTTGTTAAAAGGGAAAGGGTTGGAGGATCGATGAGGACTTAAGTGTTCGAGATCTTAAAAGTACATATGAGTAGTGGAGCTTCCGTGCGACGACCTCGTCTCGTGCACCAAGTACGTAGAACGTAGAACGGAAACACAAAGACTCGCGAGTTAGAGACTCTCGCAGGCAGCAGGCGCACACAGGGAGCGCGTTCATTATGATTCGTGTATTTATATAAGGTCTAAAAATATACCTACGCTATGCCGGCGGGCCCCACCCGGTATTTCATCTGAGAATAATATTTTAATGTACGTAGGCTCTGTCTCTCTTTAACCAAGCAGCTTCCCTCGTTTTTTCTCCCTTTCATTCTGTCCTTTTCCCTCCCATGGCCTCCTTCTCTCTCTAGTCCTCTTTCTCTCTTTCTTCTTCTCTCTTTCGTTCTTTCCCCATGGCAGCTTTGTGCTCTCGCGTTTTTGATGTTTCTCTATGAACGTACGTTTGTTGTGTTGGATATATATATATGTATGGATATAGTGTGTACATATATACAAGCGTGCGGGATATATTAATGCTTTTCTCCTGTCGGGTGAGAAGGAGAGACGATTGTGAGGGTTGAAGAAGGACAGGAGAAAGAGAGAGAAAGAGAGAGACGAGAGAAAAAAGCTAGAGACAAGTCCAGCGAGTCATGTTCTCGTTTGTGCGCCTCGCTCGAATTATCGAAAGACATTGATAAATAGATTTATGTCGTTGATAAAATTCGCTCCTTTTGGTAGTGCTCAAAAAAGGTTCTTTCAAATTTATAAGATATGATATTTTGCTTACATGGAAAGCGATTACAGTGAGAGGGAAGGGTAGGGTGTGAAGCGTCGGAAACTAAATGAAATTTAATAAGAATGGCAAAAACAGTAAGACGATTTTACACAGGCATGTGTAAAGGTGATGCAAGTTTGTAGATGAATCGGGTATGCTTCCAAATAATGGGTATCCCCGATTTTTTGGAAACTTGGCATACCTACGTATATTGATTCGCTGACAGCGAAAATCGTAGTAAAAATTATCGACTAGATCATTTTAATGGTAAAAACCATTAAAAATCCGTAAAAATAGAGATTTTTGCAATTATGTCCATATATCTTGAAAATTTTGTAAGTTGTTTTTAATGAAAGTTGTAAGTCTTTTAAAAAGACACATTTTTTGTAGTTTACATTTTTTTGATATCTCTAATAGTTTCCGAGAAAATCGATATTTAAGTTGCTTGAACAGCGCTAAGAGCCGAGCGGCGAAGAGAAGGCAGGATTATCACAATCTTTCTTTTGGTAAAAAACCACTAAGTGACAAAAGAACCCCTCTGTACCCCCTGTAAAAAAGGGATGTTTGATTATTTGACAATTTGATTATTTATGTTTTTAAAGAGTGTACAGTTCTGAAAATATTCGTTCAATAGCTCCTGCCTTCTCTTCGCCGCTCGGCTCTTTGCCCTGCACAAGTAACTTTATTATCGATTTTCTCGACAACTATTAAAGATGTCAAAAAATGCATAAAACAAAAAATGTGTATTTTTGAAAGGCCAACAACTTTTGTAAAACACAATTTCCAAATTTTTATTTATTTATAATATTTATTGACATAATTGCAAAAACAGATTTTTTATGGGTTTTTTATGGTTTTCACCATGATAGTTCAATTTTCACTATGATATTCCTAATCAGTGCGTCAAAATACGTAAGTATACCAAGTTTCATTAAAATCGGAAAGGGGACCTAAAATAAAACTGATCGCTCCAAACGGTCGCTCTTGCCTTCTCTTCGCCGCTCGGCTCTTCGCGCCGCACAAGCAACTTCATTATCGTTTTTCTCGGTAACTATTAGAGATATCAAAAAAATGCATAGAATAAAAAATGTGTATTTTTAGAAAGCCTACAACTTTGGTAAAACAATTTTTAAATTTTTCAATATTTATTGAGATAATTGTAAATAAACACAATTTTTTGTGTTTTTGAATGGTTTTCACTATGAAAATTCTCTAGTCGACAATTGTCACTGCAATTGTCGTAATCAGCGCATCCAAATACGTAGGTATACCAAGGGTAAAAAAAATCGGGGTCACCCATCATTTGGAAGTTTATCCTAAAAATATTTTAATTTTTATAAATACTTACTTTTAAATGAATCAGTGTTTAGACTCGAGCCTAATTCCCTAATTAGGTTAATAGATTCCGTATTTTTATTTTTCCTTTGTATTCAAACAAATGTTAACATCAAAAATAAAAAAGGTTGTTAAGTTTGAATATATTAGGAGAGGAATTTTTCTCTTTTTAAAAAATTACTTTTTTTCGAAGTAGGTACTACTAACTTTGGGGCCTATGAATATTCCGTAAAATTTATCAGTTAGAATTCTTTATTATACAGAATTTCATTACACAGAATTTCCTTAGAGCCGAATTTTCATTTTTCAAATTTGTTTTTAATCAAATTTAAATTAACTCGAATTTTTACTGAACAACGTTTTCAGATGACTGAATTGAATTAAATTGAATTTTTGAATGACTGAATATCTATTTGTCCGACTTTTTATTTTCACTAAGTGATACTTGTTCAAATTCTCAAAACACCGAATTTTCAATTGACTGAAATTGCTAATGGCCGAAGGACAATACTACAGAAAGATTAGGCTGCGAATATTAAAATTGACCAATCTAAACTTTCTTGATAATTTTTAATTGGTAAATTTTAATATTCGTGTCCATCTCCCAGAAATGAAAGAGTCGATGAAAATTAAGTTCCACTTGTTTAAAACCTTATTATATCTTTAAAAACTGTGATTCCTGGAATTAATTATTTATACGTGTTTGGAGATGTTAAGCGCCACTAATATACATGAAAAATTAAAGCTACGAGTACCAATAAATTGTGAAAAAAGACGTCATTGTCTTGCATGAGAAATGAATGAAGTATCGGTCTCTTGAATGGAAATTTACTTAAATAATAGTTGCGTAAGAAGTTATATAAACAGGAAAAGTTTTAACTCGACCAACGTTAAGTAAATAAAAATAAAATATACTTTTTTTATCTCGACACACTGGGTCGCAGATGGTAACTAATATCTTCCGTAAATTACAGTATATATCAGATAATAAACTATATGTGAAAAAGTATTAAGTCAAACCTTTTATGACACTTTTATTAGAAATTGCTTGCTTTTCACAAATACATTCATATTTGCTTATCTAAATTATTGACATCGAAAAATCAATAGTCAATAACCATTTCTTATTTTTCTGTTTCAGGTGAGTGTTTTAATTTTAATATTAAAAGAACCCCGGAAAATCTCCATATCCGTAAGTAATGCTAGCTTTGTGCTTTTCTCGTTGAATATTTTAATTACGAAAATTTGTTGAGTGATATTTAAAATAGATAACTATCGATTAAGTTGTCAACATGCTATCAATAATTCGTTTGGAAAGACTAATAAACGAGGTTTACGGTCTGCGACTATCTCTGCGGTGCAAAGAATATTCAATATCTTTTAGCGCAATAATCGGATTATTCTAGATAGGAATTTTTGAAAGAAACTTTTTTAATGGTTTTATAATCAAGTGTAATTTATAATTCAAAGATTAATTTGAAGATGACATTATAGGGAAATAGTTTTTTTTAACAATACTGTTTACTCATCAGTTTAATCGGAAATGAGAATGTTTATATGTAAAGCTGACAATCGCGAGTTTCTTATTTTGGTGCATTATTTTTTTATAAAACAAAATTGATTCTTTTAATTTGATAAATAATCATAAAAAATAAAGAAGTAAGATAAATTTAATTAAGTATAAGCCTATAATGTAATTGCAAGTCATACACCACAACTTTCAAATCTTTTCTTAAAGTTATTGAAATGTTGTTTAACTTAAAAATATCCAAATCGGTAAACGAATGAGTCAGTAGCATTTTGAAACAAAACTTATCATGCAAATTGTTATATTGTTCAAACATAGGTATAAATGTTATTTTGAACAACTGCCAAAATGAAAGGCTTTAACATTAATCAAACAATTTAATAAATTAAATAAATTATTAACACTTGCAATGATTTCTAAAAACCAAATATTTAATAATTATGTTACACAACGCACGATTAGTAATTAATAAATAGTAATAAATAATAAAAAAAAGTAGTAATTAAATGAAGCAAGTTTTACATACATAGGACAAAATTTATAAAATTTTAGAATCAAAAAGAAGGATTAAAATTTTAAAAAATGATTTAATTTTTGCAAATTAATTAAAAAGTAATAAAAACAATTGGAAAATATGACAGAAGTATTTTTAAATTGAAGAAGATAATTGAAAATCAAGGAAAATAATTTAAAATTGGAAAAAACAATTGCAGAACGATAAAAATAGTTAAAATTTACGACAAATAATTGAAAATGAAAAAAAATTATTTGAAAAGTAATGAAAATAATTTAAAAGTAGAGAAAATAATTTAAAAATTAGAAACATAAATGAAAATTAAAAAAATAATTGATATTTGAGATAAATATTTTAAAATTTAGGAAATTAATTGAGATATAATGAAAATAATGAACATTAGAGAAAATAATTGCAAAATGATAAAAATATTTAAAAACTGAAGAAAATAATTGAAATTAGAGAAAAATAATGTAAAATTTATAGGTATTTTTTTTTTAAATAATAAAAGTAATTAAACTTTGGGGAAAGTACTTGAAAATTTATAGAAATAACTGAAAATTGAAGATAACAAATATTGGTGAAAAATAATCTTTAAATTAAAGAATTTAATTAAAATAAACGAGGTTACTTGAAAAAAATTTATTTGATAATTTTAATTCAATACTTCTTCTATGAGGAAGCAAAATTGATGAAAGTAATTGAAATTTAAGAAAAATAATTGAGAAAATTACAGATTATATTTGAAATAGAAAAAATGACTGAAAATTGAAAAACGTCATTTCAAATAATTGAAAAATGCAATTAACATTTCAAGGAACGTATGTAATGTTCTTGTAATTAATTTGCAAATAAA
Source organism: Ganaspis brasiliensis (assembly GCA_037103525.1). Classification (NCBI taxonomy): domain Eukaryota; kingdom Metazoa; phylum Arthropoda; class Insecta; order Hymenoptera; family Figitidae; genus Ganaspis; species Ganaspis brasiliensis. The sequence continues at coordinate 573,389 of JAZKLR010000325.1, read as the reverse complement.
GAAATAAATGTAATTAAATTTTAATTAAAACATAATCTTAGAATTTAATAATAGAAAATATTGAAACGGATAATTAAGTTTGAATGAAGAACTCGATATTGAAGAAATTAATTGTATAATAATACGAAGAAAATAATCTTAATTTGTAAAAGCAGGTACCTAATTGAAAAATTATGAAATAAATTGAAAATAAATACAATAATAAATAAATAATGAAAATTATTTAGTGTTAAAGAAAATAGTTAAAACTGAAAAAGTAATTGAAATTAAAGAAAATAATTGGAATTTGCGGAAAGTATAAATTTAGAGAAAAAATTCAAAACTGTGACGCGCTCTGAAGAAAAGTACCTTAGAAGCAAAAGCTTATAGGTTATGTTTATGATAATTTTATCTTGATTAATGGATTCGTTTTTAATTTTGTAAAATCAAAAATAATTTTCATTGAATATTTTTAAGGCAATGAAAACTCGAGTGATAATTTAAACATCATTCGTTTGTACTGACGAAATAATATTTTCTTAGGTTGAACAATCTAACATGTGCTACGAAAAAGTTTGTGTCAAAATGATACGGGCCTAAATTTTCACTTCAAATATAGCCTTAAAATGTTTTGCTTCTAAAGTAGCTTTCTTTGGTGCGCGTCACAAATAAATAATGAAAATAATTTTAAAAATTGAAGAAAATAATAATAAAAGTATAAAAATAGTTGAACATCGAAGTAAATAATTGAAGTAATAATTTGAAAAGAACTATTAAAAAATAAAGAAGTTTTTAAAGCATTTCAAATTTAGTATACTTGAAGCGTGAATTAATTGAATTTTCAATCAAAGCAAGTTCAAATTAATTAAAGTTTGTAGAAATTAAAATTAAAAAAAAATTAACTTTACAAAATTTTAAATAGGGACGTGAAAAATAATTTTAAATTTAAAATAAAAAACCATCTAGTGAAAAACTTCAGGCGTAGACAGAATGACTGAATGAATGATTAAGTCAGTGAATGAATGGTTGAATGAATAATCTTTTAATGTTAGCAGTTGTTCAAAATAACATTTACCCATGTTTATGAACTATAACAATTTTCATAGCAAGATTTGTATCAAACTGATACTGTTTCAAACAAATAATTATATTAGAAAAAATTGATTATTTAGAAATTTGTATGAGATATCATCATTTTCTATATATTGATGTATTTATTGTACTTTTTAGCTTTTTAAATTTTCTTTTTGCATTAAATATTATTTAAATAACAAAATTTTTTTTGCGACCCAAAATTCTCATTGCAATGGTTGATTGTGCATTTCTGGAAAAGTTGGGACGGTTTTAATTTCTTTGAAATTTTACATACAAGTTGTCTTGAGTGGGATTCAAAGATGGGTGTAGATTTGCATTGGGAATATAATCCGTTACGCGATGTGCGTTGAGCGATCCGTCACACCTATCCGTTCTTCGTGACCGACAATTAAGAACGAATAAATTCTTCCAGGATAGTCTGAAATCGCACACGCCGCTATCGGTTAACGAGTGGGTGTTTTCATACGCGATCACACGCACATGTGCCTGAATTTTCACCAATATACGCGTGCATTTTGTATGCACGCGCAACACTCGGTGCCCGGCACTGTACACAGAGCGTAATATATTGCCTGGTACGAGTGGTAATGTATAGGGATTTAATAAATCTTATTCTTGGAATGAAATACGATAATAATAATTTATAACATAAACTATAAACTTACTGTAAACTCGACGCGACCACGCGCGCGCGCGCGCGCTCCTCTCGTCATTCACCAATACCAATAAACACCCACACTTATGTATATGTATATAAAAATACTAATCTCTTTGTACTACGATCACACGAGGTACTTTTTCAAACGTCTTTAAATAAACTTTTATTTATACGACAAGTCCAGATGGATGGATCAATGTCGACAGTTCGATCGATGAATTAAAATCCCTTCCTTGATATCGATCGCGGAAGCGAACGATATTCCTTTGATCTTGGGAAAGGAATTCCTCTGTAGTGACAACTATTTTCTCAAAAGATCAATTTTTATCAATTTTTTTCCGAGCTTGGGAATCACGTGCAGCGCGCTTTTTTCGCTTTTTATATGTACCTGAAGTCCCGGGCGTCCGCACGGACGATAAATTAAAAAAAAATATATATTTTTCAACTTTTGCCGATGCAATTTCTTTTAAAATATTAAAAAAATATGTTTTAGGTATAAAATATGATTAATTTTGTATTTCCAGGGGATGAAAGCACCCCCCAAAAAAAAATTTTAAAAAATATAATTTTTTATTTCGTCCGTGCGGACGTCCGGAACCTCAGATACATGCTTTTTATCTGTTTGGAATTTTTTGTGCGAAATTCTCGAGATGCACTGAGAGAAAAATTTCTTCTGCCGTGGATAAAAAATTCTTGGACCAAGAATATTATTCTTAGACTAATAATAGTTTTTTTTAAATCAAGAATAATCAAGAATGAACCAAATTAATCTGATTTAGCAATGGACAAATTTTACTGAAATTTATATGTAATTTCAAGCGTTAATAACTCGAAAATTAAGCTTCTAATGAATTAGAAACAGAAAAGAAACTTTAATAATGAAATAGAATTATTAAATTTAATACAAACAATAAGTTTTAAAAGCTGTTTACATTAACCTCTTGTTTTTAAAAAATTCTCTACTATTAATTAATGGAGTAGAATAAGCTACCTGATTATGTTTTGCTACGTTGGCTCGTTGAATCTGAAAGTACTTTGATCGCATCATTTGCAATGAATGAACGTGACCAGTGATAAACCAGAAGTACGTGCCATTATCGGCATCGCTTTTATCGTTATTTTCTATGATAAATGTGACGTGTATATAGCATATGGTCAACTTATTTACATACTTAGGAAAAAAAAAGCATTGTCATTACAATCAGTTTATCTGAAAAAGTAGATTTATTACTTTAGATTCTTTTAATAAAAGTAAACAATGGAAATTTTTGAGATAAGAGCACTCTTCGTGTTATTATTTATCGAACATTTTTATTACTTTAATTATTCTTTTTGTTGTTTTTAATTATTACACGGTTTTCATTATTTTATTTTTTATTTTTGGAAACTTATTTTATTTTTAGAATAATTTTATTTGCATTATTTTGTTGTTGTATATTATTAATATTATTAATACTACTTTAAAAATTTTATCTACTAAAATTACTATTATTATTATACAGGCTATCACTGTATTAAAAAAATATATATTTTTTAGACTTACTTCTTTAAAAAAATGAAATTTGAAAGTTCCCTAGCGAAAAATAAATAGAAAGCTTAGTTGAAAATTTGTTTAAAATAAAAAAATGCACCAATTTAAATCAGGTGTGAATGGTCGACCAAATGTATGAGACAAGAGGTGTACTGGTAATAATTAATCACTGATAATTAATCAATGACAGATAACTGAATTATTGTTTTTATTTATTTATTATTTAGACGTCGTTCATAAAGTGTGATGTAATTTCTAGACGACCCCTTACATATTTTTTACATTACTTTTTTTATTATTTATTATTAATTAGGTAAATTATTAAATTATTTGAATAAAAAAAAAAAGAAATTAATCAATGTCCAGGCAAAGTTTACTACAAGCAATAACTTATGTTTATTAATTATTAAAAGTAACGTCAAATTATTTTTAAAATAATTTTGTTTACAGAAAATATTTCAATTTATTTTTCATATAATATACCGCTCTAATTTTGCTAATTATTTAAATTTTTTATAAAATTTTTATTCATTGCACCTGGTTTATATCCTTTTTTAGACGATATTTTTTCAATAAAAATAAAAATTAATTAAAATTTTAAACTCTCTGGACTCAATTTAATGTATTGCTTTATTTATTTCGTGACAAATACGGTCAAAAGTTCAACGCTTGCTCCTAATTGGTCTATCTTCTAATTTGTTGATCAATTTTTAATTCTACATCCTGCATTTATTTTTCTCTAAAGAATTGTCAGTTTTTTTAAAAAATTGTGTCTGTAATCTGTGTTTTCCAAATTTAATGAGCCCTGATTTATTATTATTTATAAATAAATAGTAATAATAATAATGTTATTATTTTATAAATGTTTTAGTGATGAAAATACAATAAATTATTAATACTTCTGATCAAGTGCTGATTAAAAAGTTCGAAACAGGTTTAAATTAGTTATTATTACTTATTTAAAAATTACTTGAAATTCTCTGGGACTGTCAAAAACTACTTAAAATTGTTTAAAATTTGTTTAAAACTTTTTAGAACTGGTTCACAACGGTTTAGAACTATTTCGAAATTGTTTAAAACTATTTAGAACTAGTTCAAAAACAATTAGTAACTAGTTTTGAAACTAATTGAAAGCTGTATAAAATTAGTCCAAAAATGTTCGAAAAAACTTGTTTGAAACTGTTTAAAACCAGTTCAGTAACATTAAAAACTAATTCCAAATTGTTTCGAACTAGTTTACAAATGTTTAAAATTAATTTTAAACTGTTTGAAACTATGTGTTACCAAATTGTTTGGTACTATTTAAAATCGTTTCGAAATTACTTGGAACTATTCAAAATTGCTTAAAACTAGTTTAAAATTGTTTGGAACTAGTTGAAAATTGTTTAAAACTAGTTTAAATTTTTTTGGAACTGTTTTAATGTAATGCAATAACGAATAGAAACTATTTTTAAATTTAGTTAAATACTGTTTTTTAGTGATCCGAAACTGCTTGGAACTAGTTTACAACTGTTTGAAACTAATTTGGAATTGTTTGGAACTATTCAAAATTGTTTAAAACCAATTTGAAATGTTTGGACTTATTCAAAATTATTTGAAATTAATTGAAAACTGTTTGAAGTAGTCCAAAATCGTTTGGTACGAGTTGAAAACTTTTTTAAGCTAGTTCAAAATTGCTTGAAATTAGTTTAATATTATTTAAAATTATTTTATTATTCTTAGAAATTAGTTCAAAACTGTTTAAAACTATGCACTACCAAACGCTTAGAATTACCCAACAGAACAAGAGTATAGATATTGGCGTGAACGACAGACGGACAGACAGACGGACAACAAATCTTTTTACACTCTAAAAACAGGTGTCTTATTTTGTCTTCACTTTTAAGACATTTTAGGGTGTCTTAATTTTTAACCATTGAGAAAGTGTCTTAAAAATACCTGTAAGACGCTTTCTAAACGTCTTATGTCTTAAAATATGACACTTGTAAGACACCTGTTTTTACAGTGTACATAAGAGTTTTGAGCCACGGAATCCTAAAGAGCTTGCGATTGAATGATACATTTATATTTTAAAGTAACTGATACATGCAATCAATTACTTTTATTGTCTTTTTTAGTACGGCCTTCTCATTAAATAAATTAATTATTTAAATTTCGTTTTTATGTCATAATATTATTGATTTTTCTATAACTTTTCGTACTGCACGTACAACTATTAACTTTATTATTACTATGTTTTCCTATAATTTCCATGTTATATTATTGTGACAATGTACCACCTACTGGAATATCTATTTTGCATAGTATCGTACAATTATACTTTTCTTTTATCAAAGACACTCAAGCTAATGACTATTGTTTTCAAATCAGTAAAAGGGTGAATGCTTGTCACTATTGCAATACTGTCGATCGTTCGATAAATTCATGAGACTACACAAATTATAATTCAAACCCACACATTCTCATCATAATTTTACCTCCATAATTTATCATAAGTAATTCACTATATAGCTTTTAATGCAAATCGTTAACACATTCCTTGTCTTTAACAATCTTCGTCTAATGGAAAATATTCTGCAAGAATCCAAAATTTTTTTGCAATTAACAACATTCGTCTTTTCATTATCTAAAATTCCCAAAAAAAAAATCCAAAAAGTAAAAATCATTTTATTATCACTTTTTACACCTTTAATCTTAAAATCTTTAAAGTCTTTAATCTTTAAAGTGTTAAACCTGAAAATCTTTAATCTTAAAACAGTAAAAATGTGCACTTTCAATTTGCAGCTTTAAGAAAAATTGTGAACCGATAAAAAAGTAAACTTCCTGAATGTCGTTTTCTGACTTCCGGACACTTAAGAAGCGTGTGGAGTGCATTTCGCTGCCCCGAAGGGTCTCATTCGACACACCCCATGCAGTGTGTACAGTGCACGTATGTAGTGACGCGTTACTATTGTTGCACGGCGCAAGAATAAATAAACGCGAGAGTAAGAATGCCGCGGGAGATAATATGTCGTGTGCATAGTGTGGAGCAGAAGTAGGCCACCATTACAATATTTTATTACAAGGCACTAACATACAATCTAATGTGCTCGTATGCATTTGTAATGAACGAATATGAATCGTGTCGAACAAAGCTCCCTTCCTTCACTGAACTCAACCTCGAACCACCCCCTCTTCATGTGGTCGCTGCCGCCGTCACATACACCCTTCGTTTGGCCTCCTCTTCCTCCTCCACCTCCACCTCTTTCCCTCCCGCCCGCCCGCCCCTCATCAGCCGCCGCCTCCCTTTTGCGGTTGTACAATGTCTCGCGCCGCCACGCAGGCCTATAACCTCCCTTTATTTTATTGAAATTTATGGCCCACAGTCATTTATATATTATCCGAAGTCAGACTGTCGCGACGCGACTGCCAGCTGGCCGCTGGTTACTTTGGTTTGTGTATTAACAATCCACACAGATCGCGGAACACCTGGAGCACTCAGCAATGATTTGATATATCGAATATACTCAAGGCGAATTCAAGTCGATGAACTCGTTCTTTTATTAGATCTTTTATCTATGTTTCTTCTTTTCTAATTGACACTCATGAATATTCGGGCCGATTTTAAAACTGATACGAATTTCAATTGGACACATTTTCATTTATCGGAATTTATACTTTTTAGAATTTTCATTTAACATGTTTTTTTGTTATACAGTAGGAATTTATTAAGTTAAATTATCACTTAATGCATCTTTCAGGAATTTTTTTATTACATAATTTTTATAGAATAGGGTAATGTCACCATGAGTGGACCGCCTAAGCTTTTTTTCGAATAAATTCTTTATGAAAGTAAATTAATTGTACTTCTCTATTCTAAGCTTTAGTTTAGATCCCTAGATAAAAGTTTATGTCATGAGAGCTTTCATTTTGTTATTTAGAAAAAATAAAATTGGCGTAAAAAAATATGCGTTTTTTTTAGGAATGAAAAAAATGTAACCTTGAGTAGACCAATTTTAAAAAATTGCAAGGAGAGTTCAGAAAATCAATAAAAACTCAAGAAATTGTAAAAGTTATTTAAGATTTTTAATTTCTTTCAGTAAATTATCTAGTTTTGACTCCCTGTTATTCTATACTGTTTTCGACAATACCTATTCAGAAATCACAAAAAATATTAATAAAGAATAGAAAATATAGTTAAAAACAAGTTTATTTTCAATTTATTTTCATAAAAATGGTAAATTGAAATTGAAAATGAAAAAAATTGGACGATTTACACAAGATTATAAATAAAGGTCCACTTAAGGTGACATGTGACTTTTTAAAGGAGCCACATACATTTTTCTTTCGAGGCAAAATTATTTTACTTAACTAAACTTAGACAACTAAAAACTTTTTGGCGGTCCACTCAAGGTGACATTACACTATAATTTATAATTTTAATACACTACCGTCCGAACCTGTGGGACCTCTTACAAAAATGGGATGAAAAACATGACCGTCATAAAATATTGATAACTCTGTCAGATATTAGCGAATTAAAAGTTTTCATAGACCATTGGAAAGCTTATAAATTTTGCCTATTTAATGGTCCTATTTTAAAGGTTTTTCAATAAGCAGAAACGGAGATTCAACGTGATAAAGACAGGTGGATTTTTCGTTTTTTGTGAATTTTCATTGTTCAAGTTTGGTGGTCTGCATTTTCTGGAAAAGTAATTGGAAGACTTTGAAATTAAGATAAATTAAACCTTGAACTATTAGCTTTGAAAGAAACCAAAGAAAAGTAAAATATCTTGATTGTTTCTAAAGTTATAAGGAAATGGATGATACGAAAAACGCAACAATTTTAGCACTCGTTCCACTTTTAGTTGCTAAATACATATGGCAAATAGGCCGAGAGGGGAGAAAACGAAGGAATCGTTTTGTTCATTATTCATATTTACTTATAACTTTTGAACCAGTCAAGATATTTTAATTTTCTTTGCCTTATTTTAAAGCTAATAGTTCGAGGTTTAATTTATCTTAATTTCAAAGTCTTTCAATTACTTTTACAGAAAATGAAGCCCACCAAACTTGAACAATGGAAATTCACAAATAACGAAAAATTCCAATGGTCTATGAAAAATTTTAATTCGCTAATATCTGACAGAGTTATCAATATTTTAAGACGGTCATGTTTTTAATCTCATTTTTGTAAGTGGTCCCACAATTTCGGCCGGTAGTGTAAATAAGTTCAGTTAATTTTTATTTAAGCAGATTTTTATAAAAGCAGGTGATCCATAAATTTAGGGAAAAAGGACCAAAAAAAGATAATTTCAGTTTGATAATTTCAAACTTTAAAAAAGTTATATTAAATTTGTTACAGACAATATTAGATTTTAAAATATCTTTGCAATTATTCAAATAGTTTTTCTAAAGCTTAAAATTCCTTGTACAAAAATTTCGCCTTTTGGCACTTTCCCTAAATTATAAAGAATTTTAATAAAATTTATAATTAATTTTCTTTGCGTGTAATATGGTTTTAATAAATTTGGCCGAATTTCTATTAAAACAGAAATTTTTTAAACAAATATTCAAGCGAAATTTTATTTCGACGAATTTTGATTAACCTCATTTTTATGTACATGAATTTCCGAAAGTGTCGTTTTATTAAATCTAATTCTGTTTAACCGAAATTTTATCAGATAAATTTTTTTTTTACCGAAATTTCATGTTGATAAATTTCTATTTACTGAAATTTTATTGAGACAAATTTTATTTAACCGGATTTGTAGTAAAATACATTTTTATTGGGTCGAATTTCTATTTAACAAAAATTTTATTTAGTCAATTTTTTGTTTAACAGAGTTTTTACATTTCATAATTATTAGTACTCCTATTTTTTATTTAAGCGGATTTTCATAATACAGAATTTTTCTCTCTAAATCTGAATTCGTGATTTTCTACTAATGAATTAGAGAAAAATGAGCTACTATTGAATAGTAAAACATTTTACTTATTTTTTAATAAAAAGTTTTTTTTACTAAAAATTAGTAACATTTTTTACTACTTAATAGTAGCTCATTTTTCTCTAATTCATTAGTAGAAAATCACTAATTCAGATTTAGATAGATTATGTGTCTTTATTTTCGTTTAAAAGAATGTCTATACTAAATTCAATTTCTATTTTCTATTGCTTCTATTGTTGAATTAAAAGCTAACACAATTTTTATGTAGCCAAAATGTTGCCAATTTTTTATTTATTCAAATTTTTTTTCAGAATTTCCATTCAACCTAATATTTTCATTTCATAACTTTTATTTCATCTATTTTCTATATAAAAGCATTTTTTCATGAAACAGAGTTTCTATTTGCTCTAATCTTCATTTAAAGTTATTGATATTAAGTCAAATTTACATGTATCAGATTTCTTATTTGGAATAATTTTATTTAACTAAAATATTGATTAGATGGATTTTTATTGATCCGAAATTTTATTGAGTCGAGTTTCTATTTAAATGAAATTTTATTTAGATGATTTTATATTCATCCAAATTTTTATTTAGAAGATTTTCTATTTAACCAAATTTTTATGTGGGCGAATTTCGATTGTGCTAAATTTTTATTTAACCAAAAATTTATTCAGACAATTTTCTATAAAAAATTTTTTTTTATTTAATTGAAATTCGATTCAGATGAATTTATATTTTACTGAGATTCTATATTCCGTAGAATTTCTCTTTAGCAAAATTTTCACACTTCATAAATTTTAGTTTACCCAATCACTATTAGAGTACATCTTTCATAAAACAAAATTTCTTTTTGGTCTAGTTTTCGTTTAAAGGGATTTTTATTAATTAGAATTTTTAATTAACATAATTTTTATTTATTCGAATATTCGAATGTAACTGAAATTTTATTTCGACAAATTTCTATTATTTTTTACAGAACGTATTTATGGGTAGTAAATATTAATTGTGTTTTAAATTTCATTTCTATTTTTAATTTAGCATCAAATGTAGGCCATGCATTTCTCAATTTTAAATACACGTGTATACCTAAAAGTTTTATGTAAATTATTATTGGGGAATTATATAACTATAATTAAAATATAATGCATTTAAATAATTCACGACTCGCTGGAATTTGAAGAGTCCAAACAAAAACGTAATATAACTTTAAACTCTTGTATATATTTAGGATTTTAATACGATGTTTCCAAGGGGGCAGAATATGCGGGTTTATTAAATGTGGGTTTTACTCTATTTCAATATTTTATAAAATATATAAATATATATTTACACCCAATATATGCGGGTTCGAATAAATGTGGGTTTAATGTTAAGTTATTTATGTTACTAATATTTTTTTACTTATATAAGTATCTTCGATAACAAAATATTTTCTTGGAGATATACCAATTTTTCAATATTTTTCTAATATAAATACGAAAAGTATTGCATCAAATATGTCACAATGGATCAAATCTCAAAAATCGTGCATATGTATTATTAAAGACATTAAGGATTTAATAAATTTTATGCTTTTCGACATTTTTCGCATAATTAGGAAAAGAACTTATTACTTTTTTAAATTAAAAATAACTGTGAAAAATGTTACTTAATCAGAAATACCGACAAAAGAAAATATTTCTTTACTCTCTAATTCTGACAAAGCAATAAGTATACCACTGATTCCAATAAGCGTATATACGCTAGTGAATCAGTAAAATTTCACTGATTACTCAGCGATATTGCACTGATTCTACGACGTATATATACGGTAATTGGAATCAGTCGTATACTTAACGCTGTGAAACAGTAAAATTTCACTTTTTCAAATTTAGAGAGTATATTTTTAACAAGATTTCATTCATTTCGTATTTTAATAAAAATGTGCAAGTATTTACGTTTTTTAAATTCCTCTCCCGTAAATCCAAGTTTAAAACAATTTTACATATATAACCAGGAATTTTTAAATAAAATAAATAAATAAATGAAAAATTTTATAGTAAAGTAAAACTTTTGAAATAATTGTGATTATTACAGACAATAAGATTTTTCCATTCTCCTCTGTTCAAATTTTAGTTTATATTAAGTTCTACACGAAGGTATCTATGATCTAAAGGCGTGGGTAATTAGTATAAATTGTTTATATTTACTATGAAATTAAAACCTGTTTTGTCGTCGTAAATAATCCTGTTTTTAAATATCAAATCGCCCAAAGATTTACTTTCTCTTTCTCCTATATTTGTTCTTTTAAAAAATCTAGGAAACCAGAAAAGTTTTAATTAAATATATACATATGATCTAATAAGAGGCTGGTATTTCGTCATTATTTTAATATATTTAATTTGCGTAACGTAAACACGTTTATCTTGACAATATCTTGGAAATTTGATAGTGTGAAAACAGGTGTGACGAACTAATATTCAATTTATTCATTAAGGCGTGTCAGTTTCCCATTTGACAAATGGAAATTTTCATTCTCTGCACATTTGTGTTTTTAAAAGATGCGTTTTTTAAGAGAAAATTCCTAAATAGATAAATATTAATAAAAACACAAATATTTTTAACCATTTCGTGTATCATCTCATATTCAAAAATATTTGTTTGGTAAATATTGATATTATTAAAAGAAAATCCACATTGTACTTTCTGTTATTACCTGTGAACTTTAGTAATTTAATTTTTGAAATGATTTAATCATGTCTCACTATTTCATCATTATTTTCTATTAATTATATAATCTAATAATTTTCCATTTTTTTCGCCTTTGTATTTTTACTCTAACTTATAATTTCTCGAATATTATTATATATATATATTAATTTTATATCATTGATTTAAATTTTTCATTTCATGTTTGCTTTAGATCATAATTATGTTTTTAAATAACCATTAACTTACTTCATTTGTAAATTACGATAATTGATAAATTGAACTATTCGTTTAATCCGCAAAATGATTTGTATATGTTAACATTTAATTTTGAATGAAAACACTCAAATTTACCGAATTTCGTACACTCAATTGGAAAATTTGCATTAAAACCCTTTCTTACAATCGATCCCTGTAACTCTTAACGGAAAAACCTTATCAGTAGATAAATTTAGAAATGACTATAAAAATAATTCAAATCATTTATCACTAACGAGGAGGCGGGATCGAGATAAAAAGACATTGTCATTAATTAAAAATTAAGCATAATACGAAATCGGTTTATCGTACGTCGCACTCTGCAAAACTTGACAACAAATTGTTTTTTTCACCCGATACTGTCATTCATCCTATCATCTCATTAATAATTTATTTAATTAATATCATAATGACTATTCACATTTTCTGCTATTTTATACATGCGCGCAAAAAATGTCTACTTAAAATACCACAGAAAATTGTTTTCAGATCAAGTAAGCTTGGCAACCCTCTTTTCTGCACTCTCATCTCTATTAAATTTGTTCGAATTTTGACTTCTTTTAAAATAACAAATTCAATTTAAATAAGCTTAAATTGGATTAAAATAAAACCGCTCCAGGTTATTTTAATCAAACTCAATTTTCTCTTAAGAAAATTCCATCTAAATTTAATCGAAAAACAGTGTATAAAAAGTATAAATTTAAATTTATATAAAAAGAGAGCAATAAGTTTTGATATTTTATAAAAAAAAAGGTTTTTTTTGTCCATGACACTATGCTAACGTATTTTTGGGCATTTTTTCTGTTAAATGCAAAGCCGAAGTCGAAATTGACATTTTGGAATTTTTTTTTGAGATAATTTAAAAAAAATGCTTGAAAACACCAATTAAAACCAAAAAAGTTTTTTTTTTTCAAAACACTTTGTTAGTGCTTTCCAACACATTTTTTTCTGAATCTGAATCTGAAGTCAAAATTGATTTTGAGGATGAAATTTTTTGAACAATCTTAAGGTACATGCTCAAAAGCACAGAAAATAGAACAAACAAAAAGTTTTTTCATCGGAACATTACGTCATAGTTTATTTCCCACGTGTTTTATCCCAAGTATTTATATTTGCCAAATTTAAATCTGAATTCAAAATTGGTTAATTATGTACTTTTTTTGAGATAATTAACAAAACACCAATTAAAATTTTTAAATTTTTGTTTTTTGATAGAATACTATATGCTAGTGTATTTTTTACATTATTCTCTATTAAAAGTGAAGCCGAAGTCAGAATTGACATTTTAGGTACATTTTTTTAAAATAATCCCAAAAAATGTTAAAAAAAATTCGAATCCAGGGTCAAAATTGATATTTTGACAAATATTTTTAAAACAATCTCGAAAAATGCTCAAAAGCACAACAAAAAAAACAAAAGAAAAATTTTGTCATCAGAACACTATGTTAGTGTATTTCCACGAATTTATCTTTGCTGAATTTGAATCCGACATCAGAATTAGTTAACTAGGTAATTTTTTTGAGATAATTAAAACAAATTGTCAAAAATACCTATGAAAATTTTTGAAATTTTATTTTTTTACAGAAATTTATTTGACGTAATGTATTTTTACACATTTTCTCTGTTAAATTTGAAGCCGAAGTTAGAATTAACATTTTGCTAAAATTCTGTGGCTGAAAGGTAAAACAGCACAAGCGCCATTTTATTAAATTTGAGATAATATTAGATTCATATATATTTAGACATGCTTTTTAAAGTTTGATACTTGTAAAATGAGTAAAACATTTATTTACAGAGAAAATAATGAATAATATAATAACACAAGTCCACTTTTGTCGTCGATAAAATAGTATAACGACACAACTCCATTCAGGCTGAGAAAAACAATTGATGCTTTTAAAAAATCACTGATTCTACAGAACGTTTTTTAAGTTATTGATTAAATTGACTTATCATTATGTATTTATATAATATACAATAATTATAAAATATAAAAATATATATATAAACCTAAAAATGTATTATTTAAGCCAGAGTTTAAGAGAAAGTAAATCATAACCATTTTTTGAAAATGACATTTAAAAACAAATTGAAGTTAGTTAGATATTACAAATTAAAGATAAAACGACACAACTCCAACAAAATGTAATGTCACGGTAAAAAAATATTAAATTTCTTTAAAATCGAAGCGTTTTATTAAAATTGATAAACGTATTTAAAAAATTCATTAAATAATAAGACTTATTGCAAAACACCAAAAACATTTGTTGATTTTTCGATTTCACAGAACTAAGAAAAAATTAAAACTCGTTTATCTCGAAACCATGAAAATGGAGTTGTGCTCTTTTACCTTTCACCCACAGAATTATTCTGACATAATCTCAAAAATACCCCAAAACACAAAAAAAAATCAAGAAAAAAAAGTTGTTTTCGTGTTTTTGAGCAGTTTTTTTTAGGTTATCTTAAAAATTGTATTCAATCTGGTGATTTTGAGTACGGATTTGGATTCATCAGAGAAAAATAAGTAGAAATAACCCTAGCGCAGTGCACCGTCAAAAACAAATTTTTAAATACTTTTTTTCGGTTTGAATTATGTTTTTGAAAATTTTTTGGGGTTATCTAAAAAAATTTTGCCAATCAAACAATTTTGGCTTTGGATCAAGATTTGGAGGTGAAAAATACGTAGGAATACACTAGTGTTGTGTTTCGATAAAGTTTTTATTTTTTCGATTTTTTAAACTATTTATAAACAGTTTTGTTTTATTATCTCAAAAACTTGAGCTAATCTGGTAATTCTAAATGTGGATTCGAACCCTGGAGAAAAACTACAATACTAGCGTAATGTTTTATCCAATAAATTTTTTAGATTATTTCAAAATTTTTAGTCAATTTTTCAATTCCAACTTTGAATTCAGATTCAGAAAAGAATATTACGTTGGCTTCACTAGCGTAGTATCCCGTCAAAAAATGTTATTTTTGTTTTTATTGTTTTTAAGTAATTTTTATGGTTATTTGAAAAAAGTTACCCAATCTAACATTTCTGACCTTGGATTCGAAACCATCAGAGAAAAAGACGTAGGAATACATTCGAAGTAAACATAGAAAAATTAATGTAGTGGCTCCTGCAAAATCTTCTTTTTTCTCGACTGCCTACACAGAAAAAACTATCTGCGATTTTTGCTGCATGTGATTTTCAGGTGAATGAAATTCTTAAGATTAACTTTAGATCATTGTTAAATGTCTCTTCATTTTGATGTTAAATTTACACATATGGTTGACTTTCTGCTGCAATGAAATTTTCACTCAAATCATATGTGACGCTCCGCGAGAGAAGGGACCTATCGCCGAAAAAATCAATTTTCATTTTTTTATGCTAAAAGACAATTTTTGAGTTGTTCTTTCAGTTCCATGTTTCAAAAATTCTTTTTTGTAATTACACTTTTTGTTATAATGCTTCAAACCTAGACATACTAAGTATATCGCATTTTTTGATTTTTCTTTGAACGACCGTCCCGTGAAATAAACAATTAATTAGTTTGATTTTTTCATGACAATTGATAGTTTTTGAGTTGCTTTTTGAGTTCCAAAAATCGAAATTTGATTCCTGCAATTAGTTTTCTTGTTATAAAGCTTTAAACATGGGCATGTTAAGCGTCTCGATTTTTCTTCCTCCTCTTTGCCCGTCCATTCTTTAAAGTTTGCTTTCTCAGCGATAGGTCCCTTCTCTCGCGGAGCGTCACATATGTTAAATTAACAAAATTTTTTTTCAGTGTATGTGACTTGTGCAGGGGCGTGCAAAAAAAATCGGGGAGGGGTTTTGAAAGTTTTGTTGGATTTTAGAGATTTGAGGGTAGGGGGTTTGAGAACAAAGTTGTACGTCAAATGTCCTTTTTTAAAATAGATTTTTTAATTTCTGGAGGGTGGGGTGTTGTACCCCAAAACCCCCCTGCGTATTCGCCTAGATTTGTGTGTACTCTCACGCGCGGAAAGATATTAAACTAAAAGAAAAGAAAATTTTCTCATTTTTGAAAAGTCGTTAGCGACACACAAATTTTTTCTCATTTTCTTGAGCGAACAATTATTTCAGGAACAACTGTCATCCGGTGATTCATGGTTTGTTCACCCCTCTTTTAATACACAGGATGAATTGTTATCATTATAAAAAGTGAATCCTAGAGTCGACGACTCAGTTTACTTTCACTTGTCCTGAAAGTTGCAAAGTCAGTTCTTGTTTTCTTTCCAGCTTTATTGGAAGCATCGCGCTGTCTCGCGTGACAAGGAGCGCATGACATAAAGTGTGTTTCCTCTATTCTTTCTTTCTTTTCCTTTTCTTTTTTGTTCCCGCTTATTAAACAAGAAGAAAATATTTTAACAATCTGTAACGCACTTAAGTCCGCTCGACTATAATAAAGGCACGCAACTCCATCGGGTGTTCTCGCGGATTTTGGTTTCAGTTCATTGACGAGACGAGAGAACAGATTGGTCGTGTCACTGACGGGGCAACCAGTTGTTGGACACCCTGTAGACAACCCACCGGTTCTATACTTGCACCAACACACACGTGACCAATACGCAGGATATTTTATTTGTATATCATTATATCGTTCCTCCTTCCTCTCCTACCACACAAAACTGCGCCGAGTACTGTGTATTTATTTTATTTTATTATTTCACCCTGACTCCCCCCTCGTGGTCCCTGCCTCGGTCCACCTCCTCCACCCCCGGGCCCCTCTTGCGCATAACGTCATTCCCCCAACCCCTTCGAGAACATAAAATGCCTGCAGTGTTGCGCTGAACCCTCCTGCGATGTTTTATCGATGAGCGATTGAATTTTTTTTTTACAAATTGAGCAATAATAAATGCATACTCTGAAAAAAAAACAGTACGGCCCAATAGATTGCTTTATTCACTCAAATAAGTTTTTTGAAAGTTGATTCCTTTTGACATTGGGTTTGTATGTTCAGTAGGGTGTAAAAAAAGTTTTTTTTTCTTAAGTCTCAACCCTTAAAAACATTTCACTTACAATTACTGATAAAATAATTGTCAAATTTTTGCAAATTTTTAAGGTCCCTCAAGCGGTTCTCATTCTATCGGACCATGATATTCAATATCTCTTTAATTTCATTTCTTCTTATAATTTGGTTTCTAAATAGTATTTTATAGTTAAAATCATTATACAAACGAATTTGGTTGAAAAACATTTTTTCCGTTAAGAACTTCAAGCTATTGAAATTTTACCTTCCTGATTATTTAAAAAAAGTGAAGAATTACTAACTTTGAATAACATTTTCTTAACAACGGTACGGTAAATTAATTAAATATTGTTTTACAAGTTGTATTGTATTACATTTTAAAATATATTAGTTTTTATAAAAAATTTTTAGAATCGTGTTTCTTTAATTAATTAAAATATAGTCATTTTGCGCCTTTTGTTACTGTTTCCATGTAAAAGTCCCAACTTTATAAATTTATATCTTAAAAACAGAACGGTAAAATTCAATAAAATTGTAACAGTACATGTAAAGTAATGCATTTAATATGTCATTAAAATTTTATAAGAATCTGTAGAAATTGGATTTTTGGATAAACCTCCTTAAAATCTAATGTCAGATTTGTATTCAGCGACCTCAAAAGCCCTAATAGAAAAAGCTGTAAGTGTACATTACTTACTCATTTTTGGTTGATGATTAAAGATACTTCAAAGGCCCTGGACCAAAGTTGAAACATTTTTTAAAAATCTGCAAAAATTTGCCAATTTTTTTTATGCCTTAAATGAAAGGTTTTTACACCAGTGATAGGTGTAATTTTGGAATTTTTAGATTTTAGTTAATTTACGTAACAGACGTAACTGAAAGGTATCGAATTGAAACTGTAAATGGAGGAATGCATCTTTGAGTAAACCACCTTTCAGGTTTTTAAGAAACCAAAAACTCTTTAAAATCGTACTATTTAGTCATTTTTAGGTGATTTTTGCAGGTGGTCCATTTATGAAGATATTCCCCTATCTTTTACTTTAGTATGTATTGCCGACAAATTTGATCCTAGCTAGCACAAGGAAAAATAGAGTGATATTTGATTTTTAGTAACGGAATTTTTTTATAGATTATTTTATTTCTTAATAATCGGGTTAAGCATATTTAATCAAATTAATGATAATGGATTTGGAATGAATATGATATGAATGATAATCAACATTAATGATAATAATAAGTTTCTATGATAATTAAGCATCATAATTTTTTGTATTCTTTTTCAACTGACTCTGCTGTTTCTTTTAAAATATTCAAATATAACTAATATTTAACAATCTTAAAACCATTATCATATTTGAAAAAACTGTTTCTTTTTGTCAGTATTTATTATCATAAACAACAAATTCTAAAAATAAAATTAATGATTAAATTTTCGAGAAAATAGAATATTGAACAGATGCAAATTTCTGAACGATGAAAATTCATTTCTTATCTTTGATTGAACGTTAATTTAATATGAAGGATCTAAAGATAGTAGGTCTGGAACTTGAACTCTATATTGTTAGACAGTACTATTTGAAATGAAAAGCAACATTGAAAAACTTTGATATACACAAGATACAAAGATAAGCAAAGTGAGTACAAATATAAGCGGAAGGATAGTGGAAAAAATGCATATCGATAAGAGTCTAGTGTGTGATAACGCACGCATTGGAAAGAGCAATTTAAAGTATATATACATATAATAACGTACCGAGCAAGTATCCAATTCAATCGATGATGTTTAATTTTATGTACGCGCGTACTGAAATAGTAAAACTTTATTATAAGAAAGGTAATACATACCAACATTTTAAGATTATGCTTTATTGCTTTCTTCATACCAACCTTATAACAAGTGCATTGAAATTTCATTGCATCGATTCCCATCTACAAACTGAGGACAGTTATCGCCATCAAATAAATTACGAATTTTATTCCTATTTATTTTTTGTTTTATTTTGCCCATTCGAATTGCAAATATTTTTATCGTTTTAGCAGAGAATTTATTATGTATTTGGCTTCATTTCTTCTGATGTATTTATCCAAATGGAATATTGTGGGAATATTGCTATTTCGGCTCTGCCGCAACATTGTTCTCTTAATTTCAATTATTAGTGAAAAATCGGTCACTAACCAAAATCAGTGAAAATTTCTACTAATTTTTAGTCATTTTTCACTAAAATATTAGTAAAAATTTTAAATCTACTAATTCAAAAAGTGACATTTGATTTAAAATTAGTGAAAATTTTTACTAAATGCAACATTACATTACATATTGCATTTCATTTCATGCTGCATTGACTATGGGGCAGTCCATAAATTATGTAAGACGTTTTTGGACCTTTTTTTACCCCCTCCCTCCCTTCGTATGATATCATAAAATTTCGGTAACCCCCACCCCCCTCTCCATAAAAAAATATTACGTAAGATGAATAATATAAAAATCATGCAAAATAATTTCAAATTATTTATTCATACATTTTAAATAGATTTATAATAACCTTCTTTGTTGTTCTAATATCATTTTAACACTTAAACACAACTAAAAAATCAAATGATGTAAGTTTAAATAGTGATTAATGTATTAATAATTTATATAATAGATAAAATAAAATATATAGAATTTACATAAAAATAACTGATTTTTTTTAAAGATTTGTGTATTTTGTAACTACCAGTTCGTTCAGAAAAAAGTGCATTCATATTAAGTAAAATTTAAATAAACCCCTTCCCCCCCCCCCTTCAGTAAAATTTCGTATGATTTTCAAGAAACCCCCTAAACGTTTTACGTAATTTATGGACAGCCCCTATGCTTCTTAAGGAACCGTTCCATGTCGGCGTAAAAGCGTTGGCGAAAATTAAAAATGATACTCTTTTTTTTTTATTCTCCTCTTTAAGTAGGTTCTTCTAATAAATTAAAATTAAAATTGTTAAATTTGACTGATGAATGAGTTAACAAAAAATTTACTGAAGTTATTTTTAACTGAATGATCAGTAGAAATATTACTATTTCATTCAATGACTAACTTCTTGCTATTGAATCAGTAACTTTTAACTGATTCAAATTTCGTGAGTTTAGTAAAATTTACTAGCTGAAATAGTAGCGTTCTAAAAGAATGAGTATAGTTTTGACTACAAGTTATCCATTTATTTTGACAAAGAACTATTTCCTGATTCATTTAATGAACGGATCAGTGTTGTCACAATATTATGCTCTCACTGAGATTCGTCTGTCCCGATTCACAAGAAGCAAGCAACTCTTAAAATGGTACACATGCACTATCTTTAACGTCTCGAAGTGAAATTTAAGTGAGATCGTGTGACAAAGTGTGTTTGTTTTGTGTTGACATGCAAAACATTGTCTTAACATTTCGACAGTTATGCCTCCAAGTGATTAATGATCTTCTTTGCACAATCTCCATATTTGTACATTTAAATTAAACAATTTACCAATTCCTATCTCTTCCTCCATGTTATTCTTTCTTCTTTGTTTTCATTTCAATATAATTTGCTTATATCGCATTCACACATTTTTTCACATTTCACAGTGCCATCTACATCCGCTGACAAGTGGCTTCATTCTTGCACTAACATTGTTTCGAAACATAACCTCAAATTTCCCACTGAAATAAACGAGTTAAATTGTTAAAAATGTTTGTAGTGGTGTAAAGCTAAAATAATATGCATGAAATGTGATTCCTGCTGGGAAGAAAATTTGATATGAATCGGATAATTCTGGGAGAAATTCGACAGGGGTGGAGGTACTCGATAAGTGGCAGAGAGCCTAAGAAAAATGAAAAGCGACCCTGTTGACGTTTCTACGACGACGACGATACATTACGAGTGCATTTAGCGTTATTGCCGTTTGTGTGCGTCGTCAGAAGGCCGAGTATTTGTGAGGCCAATGCACCCTGGAATGTACGGCGCAGGCAGTCGCAATACGATGTAATATTATATTTTATCGCTTTATTTATTCTAACCTCCCGTCCTCCCTATGCCGCCCACGTTGTTATTATACTCCACCGCCGTGGCGTCGCTTCGATCGGACCCCGCCTTCGTTTTTTTTTTTTTTTTCTACCATTATTGCATATATTGTCCTTCTCATATTTTTTCCCTCATAAACATAAGCGCATTTATCGGTGGAGTAACAATACTCACGATGCTGAGAAATGCAAACAATATTATTACGTCGAACAGTTTAATGATGCTGGAAACGTAACTGCGAACCGAGGGGGTTAATTCAACATGGTAACAAAAGATTTCGATAAGTCTTTTCGTAAAAGACTCGGGTTTTTATCACAGATTGCTCACAGATAATTATACATATAGTAAAATACAAGTTTTATATTAAAGCTTTGAGGCATAGTGGTAAAAATTTGAGGTTATGTTTGCTGCGGGTCATATTAAGGGAATGTAAATCAAGTAGTTTGATCTGTCACAGTCGACTACACAAAAAAAAAAGAAAAGGCAGAAAATCTAAAAAAAAAAAAAATTTAAAAACACAAATCGAAACCAAGAAAAATATTTTCTTTTTGTTCGGGACACTACGCTAGTGTTTTTTTGAGTAGTTTTTTGAGATTATCTAAAAAAAATTAGCTAAACTGGATATTCTAACTTCTAAAATACGTAGGAATAGACTAGCATATTGTCCCGGAATAAAAATTTTTTGTATTTGTTTTTTCCGGTTTTTGAGCAGTTTTTTGCAATCTTCTTAAATATTTTACCTAATCTGGTTATTTTTACTTTGAATTCGAATTCAGCGGAGAAAAATATGTAGGAAAAGACTAACATATTGTCCCGGAAATTTTTTATTTTATTTTTGTTTTTTCGAGTTTTGAGCGGTTTTTTGAAATTATCTAAAAAATGTTAGCCAATCTGGTTATTATTAATTCGTATTCGCATTTAACGGGAAAAAATACGTAGAAAATAATAGACTAGCATATTGTCCCGAAGAAAAAAATTTCTATTTTTTTGTTTTTTTCGGGTTTTTGAGAAGTTTTTTTGAGATTATTTCAGAAGTTTTAGCCAATCTGTTTTTTTTAATTTCGTATTCGCATTTGGCGAGAAAAAATACGTAGAAATAGACTAGCATATTGTCCCGGACAAAAAATTTTTTATATTTGTTTTTTCCGGTTTTTGAGCATTTTTTTTTTTTCAATTTTCTTAAATATTTTACCTAATCTGGTTATTTTTACTTTGTATTCAAATTCAGCGGAGAAAAATACGTAGGAATAGACTAGCATATTGTCCCGGAAATTTTTTATTTTACATATTTTTGGTTTTTTTAGTTTTGAGCAGTTTTTTGAAATTATATAAAAAATGTTAGCCAATCTGGTTATTATTAATTCGTATTCGCATTTAGCGGGAAAAAATACGTAGAAAATAATAGACTAGCATATTGTCCCGAAGAAAAAAATTTCTATTTTTTTGTTTTTTTCGGGTTTTTGAGAAGTTTTTTTGAGATTATTTCAGAAGTTTTAGCCAATCTGGTTTTTTTAATTTCGTATTCGCATTTGGCGAGAAAAAATACGTAGAAATAGACTAGCATATTGTCCCGGAAATTTTTTATTTTACAAATTTTTGTTTTTTTGATTTTTGAGCAGTTTTTTGAAATTATATAAGAAATGTTAGCCAATCTGGTTATTATTAATTCGAATTCGGTTTCAGCGCAGTAAAATACATAGGAATAGACTAGCATATTGTTTCGAACAAAAAATAATTTCTGTTTTTTGTTTTTTTTTTCGGGTTTTTGAGAAGTTTTTTAAGATTGTCTCAGAAATTTTAGCCAATCTGGTTATTTTTATTTCTTATTCGCATTTATGGAAAAAAAATACGTAGGAACAGACTAGCATATTGTCCCGGACAAAAAAATTATTTGTTTTTGCTTTTTCGGGTTCTTGAGCAGTTTTTTAAAAAAAATTTCAAAAATTTTAGTTAATCTTGTTATTTTGACTTCGGCTTCAGATACAGCGGAGAAAAAAGTAAGAATGCTTTAAAATATTGTCTCAGACACAAACAATTTTTTTTTCCGGTTTTTCAGCAGTTTTTTGAGATAATTAAAATCATTTTAGCCAATTTGGTTATTTCGACTACGTATTCAGATTCAGTGGAGAAAAATAAGTAGGAATAAATTAGAGCAGTGTCTCGGACAAAAAAATTTTTTTTTTTTGGGGCTGTGATAATAACAAATATTTTTTTCCGGGAAATGTTAAAACATTTTCTAATTTTGATGTTTTCTATTGCCGTGGATTGATCGATGTAGTGTATATACCAAGTGATAATGCGATCAAAAGTTCTGTGATTTCTTACAATTATCATTATCTACAATGACGTTGAATCATTTAATTGTGATTTATCCTCTTGGATTTCGCCGGGTGTAAAAACATCGATTGTAACGGAAGTTCTTAACCCTCGACTGATTAGCGATTCATCATATTGAGAAATTTATTGAAAATAAATGCGTTTCGTCAATAATTGTAAACTATTATTGGTAATTACTTAAAATTACAAATGTGGATCGAATTTGAAATAAAAATGTAATTTATATTAATATTATAATATTACAGTAAAATAGAAACATAGTTTATAATAATGTAACTATTAAAATAGAAATATTAAAATTAGATGGAAGTATAATGTATAAGTAGTATTAATGTATCAGAAATATAAATTCAACTTACCGTAACGTAAATAATCAAATTAAAGTAAATCATTTGATTAAACTTGATAAAATTCATTAAACTAAATACATTTGATGCAGGCGAATATTCTCTGAAATGCTGATTTCGCTAAAAGTTTTAATTTATTTAATTCAATTACTTTGTCACTTTAGTAAATTAAATTTTTATCTGTATAATCAAACTAACTTTTCTTCATAAAAAAAAATTTTTTTTAATGCTAAAATGATTTATAATTTTATTTTTATTCTAATTAACTGAATATAAGTTTTGTTTAAATATTGGTTAAAGTTGCAAAGTTTTTATTTTTTATCTACTTTTTAAAGTAGCCAGTTAGTTTATTATTCAAATTTCCGTAATATTTGACTTGTACTATAATTTTATCAAAATAATGTTAATAATGCGACCTAGTTTTAAATAAATGTGCAACGTTTGTAATTTTTTGGTCTTGTTTTTTAAATAATATTTTTTAATCAGTATATTATGCATTTAAATAAACAAATTTTAGTTCAAAAGAAATTTTTAAAAAATTAATTGTGAATTATAAAATATTTTATTAATTTCGCAGCAGTGAGCAACGTGCAATTTCTTTAAGTAGGTTTTTCTAATAAATCAAACAATTGACATTAAACCTGCGATAAAAATGATTGACTTTCTTTTTAATTATTATTGTTATTATTTTAATAATCGAGTTCCTATGATATGCGCATTATCACTCTGATAATATTTATTCACGTCGTAGTAAAAATTATATTTTACTTTTTGTTTTTAGATCGTTCAAATGCCATTAAAAAACTCAGTAGATACTTGACAAAGAAAAAAGTGTTTAACAACTCTATTTACAACGAAAAATGTATTTTACTGGGATTTTGTAAGTTCAAAACATAAAACTCGAAAGGTCAAACAATAATAAAACAATTACTGTTTTACTTTTTGACAAATAAAACACATTTTTTGTAACGATTTTATTTATTACAATAAAAAACGATTAGAAAAAATAAATTTCTAGATATTTAAGATTAAACTGCACAGTTAAAAATTTTGTGTAAAAAACGGTCCACATAATCTTTGTGTTAAATTTAACACAAAGATTGTGTTAATTTAACATGAAGATTGTGTTAATTTACCATGAACAACTGTTAAATTAACATATACTTTGTGTTCTTTTAACACAAATTTTGAGTGGACCGTTTCGGACATTTAATTTGTGTTAAATATACACAAAATTTTTAACTGTGTGCGAATAGTTTTTTGCAAAACCTTGATCATATTTTTACATTAAAAAATTATGCATATTTAAAATTGTTACCGTTTGACAAATAAAATTAATGATGTTTTTTATAATTAAAAAATTCAAGTTTTTTAGTCACAATCACAAATTTGAGGTTATGTTGTGAAGCAATTTGTTAAAAAAAATTCAAACGTGTTTGTGCGTATAGTATAGACTATTTTTTTCCGTGCTCTGTCTTTATTCTTTATGCACCTTTGTTTTCTTTATAGCTCTAGAAATATTTCCCTTCCCTTTAAATTTTCTATGCCCTTTTTTATTATGACTCTTGTGGTAATTAGTAAGATTACACGGAGTCAGTATATATGTAAGGTTATAAAATGAAATAAAAAAAGAGAGAGATCTGCAGCAGAGAATATCTAATGATGTTAATTTGGCTAATTGGATGTAAACATACTTTTTTCCTGAGCAATTTTTATGGTATAAAAATATCTCTCGCGTAAAAAATTCCGTGTGTTCTAATTTATTGATGGCTTGGCTCCAAAATAAAAAGAAACTCAAGCGAACTTTTTGATTGATGTGCAATCTATTTTTAAAGTCAATCTAGACTTGAATTTTTTATACGAAATAAGTCCAGTTTAATAATAATATTGAGCTCCTCTTGTAATTTTGTTTCATTAAAATTCATGTTTCATTGTTGATCCCTCATAGAGCTGAATATTTTTGCCAGGAAAAGTTTCCAATAATTAATAAATAGATTAAAAAAAAAGTGTACACTGAATAGCGAAACTTATTTTAGACAAGTAATGAAAGAAGAATAATAAATTTTTTAAAAGTATTTTTGTTTCTGAAACACTTTTTAAAATATTCTTTTCCAGGTTTTTTGAATTAAACTGAATGAAAAATAATCCAAAATATGATTTTAAATGTCAGTATAAAAATTTTTTATTTTATTATACAAAAAGCAATTTATTGTCAGCTTATATTCAAAACAGTACGTACATAATAACAATATTTTTATAGCCTACAGGGTTACAATAATAAATGTCGTTACTCGATTAAATAATAAATCTCGCATCCCGATAACGTCGATGTTCTCATTGTTCTTCTATCAATTGTAAATTTTTATTTACTTTATATATTTTGTGGCTCGATTTTAAATCTAAAGATTATTTTTAAAATTTTTGTGAAAAATGAGAATTTGTACCCTGTGTCAGGAAAAAAATTAATTAAAATATGGGTACACTTTTATTCGTGTATTTTAAATAAATTAATTTTAAAAAAGTACAATTTTATATATTATACTCATTTAACTGTGTGGACTTTTTTAATAAGTAAGTGTAAAAATTGGTACTATTTTATTCACACATTTCAAATGAATAAATTAAAAAGTAACCACTAGTTAATTCTCTCATTTATTATTAACATTAATTATAAATTTATATAATATGCAATTATGAATTGAACATTTGAGTTAAATTGGTCTTTAATTAACGATGAAAATTGTTACTTCGTTCAACATTGCTATTGTAGTTTTAAATATTTAAAATTCTCGATCTTATCGTGTTATATATTGATGTCATGTTGCTTCTTGCAATATTACACACTTTTTATGTGAAATTATTAAAAGAGATTCATTTTTAAGTTTTTAAAATATCGTTTCCAATTTTTATGCACAAACCTTTTTTTGTATATTTTGCAATCATTAAACATTTTTAATTTTTCTCAAGATTTTTATAATCATAAATATCATAAAACTGAATTATTCAATCATAAAGATCGTTTGAAGCATTAAGAGTTTTATAATTAGCTTCTGAAACATAAAGATTTTAGAGTTTTTCAATGTTTAAGTTTTTTGTCGAGTTTTTTGAAATCGAATAAAAATCGTTTAGTTTTATAAATCTGTATAATGGTCTTTTTATTTAGAAAATTATTTCTACCTTTTTTACATTCTCTCTAAATCTGAAATAGTTAAAAATAACTAATTATTAGTAAAATCGTGTCTGAGTTTTTGTTTCAGCAATTAGTGAAAAATAACTCATTTTTAGCAAAATATGACTAATGATATGAAAATTTACACTTTTTAGATGAAAATGAGTTGGTTTAGACTATTTTTGGAACATCGAAAATCTTAATCACAAAGCTTCTAAATATAGTTAAAATTTGACTAATTAAATTAGTAAACAGAATTTTACTAAAATATTATTTATTTCGACATTTTTACTAAATGATTGGTAGAAATAAAATTATTTGAATTAGTCACTGAGTTTTTGCTTTCAAATTAGTTACTTTTTAATTAATTCAGATTTAGAGAGTTCAAAACTTACTTATAAAATTTTAGACTTTTTTAAAAAATACATATGTTTCCTGTACAAAAAATGGGTTTAATTTTATAAAAAGTTCCGTTTGATTAAATAATTTTTGTACATTTATAATTCATAAAATTACTATTTTATAATTGAAAGAATTTGATGAATGTACGAAATCGAGAAATGATCTTTTAAAGAAGCTATATAGACAGAACAGTTTCTGTGGTGCGTGAAAAAA
This sequence comes from Ganaspis brasiliensis, assembly GCA_037103525.1. NCBI lineage: Eukaryota > Metazoa > Arthropoda > Insecta > Hymenoptera > Figitidae > Ganaspis > Ganaspis brasiliensis. The sequence continues at coordinate 545,783 of JAZKLR010000325.1, read as the reverse complement.
AATTCGCTGTTAGTTGAAAAAATTCAGTTTTCTGTTTGTACTTTTTGCAGGCGTACATATACACTAAAGTTACGTTTACATTTGTATTTACGTTTATGCAAACTGCTAGTGTGTGTGCTTTGTATGTGTGTATAGGATTGCAAGCGTAGGTGCGTATCATAGACAGAGAGCACATGCGAATGGTGTGAGGGCGAATACTAAAAAGCGAGCCTGAATAAATAAACAGTTTTTAATTGCAGCCCGCTGCTGCCGGGTAAAAACAATAATTATTGGCTGACTGTACAAAACGTGTCTGTGTATTACTCTGCGCGACAAGTACGCCTTTTACTCGTCTTCGTCCCTCAATTTCCTCTTAGAATCTTTTTTTTTTCTTCGATAGTCTACAGAGCGAAAGTAATAATCTTACGGATTAATGCGCTTCTTCAATTATCTTTTATTCTTTAAATAAACTTTGGCAAATATTTATGAACACTGAATTTTAACTAAGAAAAAGGATATATTTAAACTACCAGGAAATTCTCAAATCATATTGTATATACAATATTGATGATCTTAGTTTAAATATATCCCTTTCTTCATGTTAAAATTCAGTTACTTTAATAAAATTGTATTTTTCCCGCAAAAGCCTGATTTTTATATAGGACCAATTCACGTGAAAGAGAGAAGTGATTTATTTCTGAAAACAAACTTTTTTATTATTCATGTTTTTCATTTGAAACGAGAAAAGTTTGCTAAATGATATTTTGCGTTTTTATTTGCAAATATGTAACACACAGCAAACAATAACTGTTGAACGTCAACAATATTTTTGATTTCCTGCAGAGTTTTATATTTAAATCAACCGATTAATCCTTTCACTTTAATCCTTTTTTCCTACCTAACATCAATATATGTCCGAATGATCTGGTAATAATTTATGAACCTTTTTGACGAGTTTTTCAATACATTTTTACCTGCAAATGTATATTGAGTTCCCCTTATGTATGTAAATTAATCCTTTTTCAGAAATGATTGATTTTTGTTTTTTTGTGGAATTTCTAAATGAGTCTTTTTTCAAAAGTCTCGGATTTAATTTGACTAATTAACGTAAAATTTAGGTTATTTTTGATAAATTATTTGTCATTAGCATATTAAATATTTTACATTATTACAATCCTAATAATAACACAAAATGTTGTTGAATATAAATGAAATTAAATATTGATAAATATAATTATAAAAATAATAAATGGTATTATTGTAATTTTATAGAATATTTATAAGTAATTGCAAAAAAAGTATTAATCGAGTGAGTATTCTGAGAGAGAAAAATGTCACCATTATAAATACTGGAGTTTTTCTTTCCAGGATAAAAGTATATTTCAACTTGATCATATTTTTAAAAATAATCTGTTTACCGGCGGAAATGATAAAAAATTAACACACTGAATTAAAGATTTATTAACAAATAACGATTATTGATTATTAGCTTAATATATTTAAACTGGATGAGGTCAAGTTATAGATAATCCTTCGCGAAAGAAAATAACCTGTCATCCATTAAAATACAATAATCATGTCATTTTATAAAGAACGATAACATATATAGACTAAAAATAAAACTCTCTTATTAATTTCACGAAAAAATTATTAGAAATTATACAAAATTAACAAACTTCATCATAATAAGAATGGATTTCTAATTTGATTTACTGTATATAGTTATAATTTAATAACTACAGTTATCAAATTAAAAATCCAATTTTAAAAATTCGAAGAGAAAGGAGCAAAATTAATTCAATAATACCGCTGTTTTAAAATGAGATTGAATAAAATTGTCGACAAAAAAAAAAAAAAAAACAGGGAAAAATTTTCGAATTGTAATTACAATAGTCGTACGATCCGAAAGCCACGGTTTTCTCAAGAGTTAAACAAACATCGCCCCGAACAATTTATGTTTAACGCTAAATTGTAATTATCAAAGAAAAAGTTTCACTTTGAAATGTTCTCTTTAGCCCCTGTTTCTCTTTCTTGCTCAGGGTCGATTGTGAGTTAGACTCGTCAAAAGGAGTAAAGCGAGTGGAGTGAAAAAGGAGGCGAGGTGTTTCGCGGTGCTTTACGTCCCTCGAGGCGAGTTTCGCGTCGGCGGCGGCTACGACGGCGGGGGTGTAAAAGACCGAGTAGAAAAAGTTTCTAGGGCGGGTGGACAGGAGGGTGGCTGTGGCCGCCGCCGGTTCACGATTAACGTCCACGTTACACCGCGAGCGTTTTCTTGCCCAGCGTGCAATGTTTGTTGGAGGAAATGCAATCCTCCCGTCATATAAAATATAATCCTTTCGTTTCCTTACCCATTTTCCTTCTCCTCCTCCTCCTCCTCTTCTTCTTCTTCTTCTTCTTCTTCTTCTTCTTCCTCTCTTCTTCTGATCATACTAACCTACTTTTTTCATCATACCCCTATTTTTCCCCATTCTTGCCCTTTTTTTCTTACTCCCTCTCCTCTTTTCTTTACTCATATCCTTTTTCTTACTCACGGAGAAAAAATATTACCTGTCTTAGCTAAGATTTAGTTACCTTAGCTAACCAAAATTACTATTATATGGATAGCAATTTCTGTTGGCTAACAATACTAATAATAATTATAGCTTTTTATATTATTAATTATTCTGAGTGGGCTATTAATTATACCTATTTTGGTATAACTGAACTTACATATTTATCCAAACCTTTGACTTCCCGAATTGACATTTGTCATAACTTTAAAGTCACTGAACTCGCATTTGCCAAAACATTTTAATCAATGAAATTGCATTTGCTAAAACACTGAGAAAATAAGTTGACTAAATATAACCATTTTATGATTAAATTTAGCAGAGTGAGATAGTTAATATAGCACCTGCAAAGCTCTTTGTTTATTATTAGCAGATTCAATGCTACTGTTAACCTTGAAGTTTGGTTGTGATCGCCGGTATCTTGTGTGTTTTGTTCAGAGTCCCCTAACCTAGAAATTGGCTAGAGGCTTATTTTCTCAGTGAATTTTCAACTCCCCGAACTCGTATTTGTCCCAACTTTGAAATCACCGAACCTGCATTTGTCCGACCCTCGGAATGTATAGAATTTCTAAAAGAACCCTCAGATTGGCTGGTAATGTTTCCGAGAAATTTATTTCCTAATCAGAATGATAGTTTCGTCAGACAAATGATAATTCGGAGAGTTTAATGTTTTGAAAAATACGAGTTAGGTGATTTAAAAGATCGGTCAAATGCAAGTTCGGGTATTTCAAAATTCGGACGAATGTAAGTTCGGGTATTTAAAAGTTCGGGTATTGCAAAATTCGACGAAACATGAGTTAATTCGGTGATTTCAAAGTTCGGACAAATGCAAATTCGGGTATTTCAAAATTCGGACGAATGTAAGTTCGGCCAAATGCAAGTTCGGGGATTTAAGAATTCGGCCAAATGTGAGTTCGGTGACTTCAAAGTTCGGAGAAATGCAAGTTCGGGTATTTCAAAATTCTGACGAATGTAAGTTCGGCCAAATGCAAGTTCGGGGATTTAAGAATTCGGCCAAATGTGAGTTCGGTGACTTCAAAGTTCGGAGAAATGCAAGTTCGGGTTTTTAAAAATTCGGACTAATGTAAGTTCGGGTATTTAAAAGTTCGGCCAAATGCAAGTTCGGGGATTTCAAAATTCGACCAAACGTGAGTTAATTCGGTAACTTCAAAGTTCGGACAAATGCAGGTTCGGAGAACTACAAATTCGAACAATTTAATTTCGGTTAATTGGGCTTTGGGGGAAATATAGGCGACCATTATTAGCGACCATAGCTAAAAATTATAGCTATCAATATAATAGCAAACTAATTTTCTACAGTTCTCCCTCCCCTGTTTTTTTTCACTCCCACTCTTGCTACTTTCTTACCCTTCCTTTGTCCTTTATTCTCCTCTGATCCTCATTTCAATCCTTTCACTCGTTTATACTAATCAACATATTAGACCTCCGTCTTGGTTTGTAAATTATGTAAAATATAGGCTTCTCTTTTTATTATTGCTCCCATTCCAAGAAATGATGTCTCGAGTTGGACCGGAAGTACGCGCACCTGCCCTTGACACTGTGCGCACCCCTTTCGTTGTTCGCAAACAGACGAAAATGAACTTTGCATCAATCCCCACACAATTTATCAATATGTTTTAGTATGCTTGAATCGTAGGAATATTTATTTTGTGTATGTTGTACAGTAAAGAATATTTCAAATATAATTAGCACTGTGTTACAAAACTTAAGAAAGTAATAAAGAACTTTTCTTTTCGGACCGTTGTAGGTAATAAATAACTAAAAATAGTGAATATTTTTACACTAAACTTTGTAGAATTAGTTAAAATACCCATCGGAAAGTCTCTGATCCGAAATCATTTGAATGTTGATAAAAATCAATTTTTAACCAAATTTACTAATTTTCAGTGATTTTCAAAAATTAGTTTTAAGGAAAATTCTAAATGAATTCGGATCAGGAATAATACTTTCCTAATGATATGTTAGGTAATTCTACAAACTGTTGTGACAAAATAGTCATTATTTTAAGAGAAAAATTTACGGGTAAATTTTTCCTATACCAGTGACGTAATTCTCTATTACATGTCCTTAAAATAAACCCTTTAACACACTGTACACACTGTTCTTCATCATCATTTAAAATCATAAAAATATAGACGAAAAATCATCAAATGCATGTTTTCATTCGTTTTTCAACTTTGAGGCTTATTTAAATTTCTTATCTTATTAAAATTATATTTTTTCTTAACGCACATCGAAAACTTAGTTATTTTTCTTCAATTAATTGACCATTTTTACTGTTTTCAATTTTTATGTACATATTTTTGCAACTCTAAGAAACGAATTTTAGAGTTTAATTACCTAGTAGAAATTAGTACTAATTTTATTAAACAATGATACAAATATTTATTAGATGCTTCTTAAACTCCGAGAGTCGTCTCTTATAGAATTGCAAGAATATACTCTCTAAATATAAATTAGATTTTTTCTACTAGTAATTAGTAGTTTTCTACTAAGAATTAGTCAAACTCTTTGCTCACTTTTTTCTTATTCATATAGTAGAAAACTACTAATTCTTAATAGAAAACTACTAATTTTTAGTAAAAAAAACTACTAATTGAAGTAGTGAAACTTTCCTTTTAAAATAAGTAGATTTTTTTACTAATTTAATTAGTAGGTTTCTACTAAAAAATAGTAAAATTCTTACTATTTTAATAGTAGCTCACTTTTCGCTAATTCATTAGTAGAAAACCACTAATTCAAATTTAGAGAGTACATAAAAATTGAAAAACCGATAAAATGGGCAATGCGAGGAAGAAAATAAAGAAAACCCCTTCTTCAAGTTAAATATAAATTAAAATTACATTGTATTCAGTGAAGATATTTTTGGAATTATCAATAATTTTCAAAGCATTTATATGGTCAATAAATTAAATATGGAGGATAAGGTAGAATTTTATAGTTTAGTCCCATGATCTTGGACCTAACCTTAATATCAAAATACGTTACTAAATTTGATTTTTTCACAATTCTTTCCAAATAATTTGATTCATACTTTTTCTTTCTTGTTTCAGTGGTTTTTCTCTCTGTACGTTTCAATTTGACAATAAAAATATTCACATAAAGAAAAAAACGTATGCTTCGGAACATATATAAATGTTTTAATAATGAAGTTGTTAATTAAGAGACGAGTCTCTCTGTAAGCAGAAGTAGAACTGCAGTACTGGTTAATTAATAAAAATGTAAATCAAATTTATCATATTTTGTAAATTTATTTCACGTTTTTTTTTAAATTTTCTTTTGTAACTATACTTTTTTACTTTTCTTTGCTGTTTTTTGTCTTTTATTTATTCTAAATGACAAAAGTTAATTAAGTCCATAAAAGTTGCATAAAATCAGTATTTATCTTCAATTTTTATAAAATTAATATTATGTATGTGAATTAAAAAATATTGATCAAGTGCGGAAATACGGTTATTTTTACAATATATAAATATAAAATCTCCGCTTGTTGTTATAATTAATAAAACTGAATTTGGAAAAAAGTTTCAATACATTCCGATATACTTTAAATATAATTAAGCTCATCCACTTATAAATATAAGTCTAAAAACAATCTTACTCAAGTTTCGGCGTAGAGTAGTGGTTAATGCTTTCGACTGTCTGTAGTAGGTAATGCGGGTTCAAATCTCGGCACGGAATTTTTTTTTATAAGGATGTCTTTCATTACAAATTTTCATAAATTGTATTAACAAGCCTAATACTTTTTGTTATCAAATCATTATTTATTTAATAATGTTTATTCTCAAGCAATTTATTTATAATCCTTAATCTCCTCCATCTTCTCTTTCTATCTGTCGAACTCTCGTTAACGGCAAATCAATTAAATATTAAATTAGATTTCTATCTTTTCATTAAAAGATCAATGAATCATCTTTCATTAAAATATGGTAATATCTTCGGTTATATCATGTTAAAATATTTGAGAAAACTATAATAATTAAATAAATTTCTAATGATATTTAAATAATTATAACAAATAATATTTTAAGATACAAATTGATGACGGCTGGTTACAAATTTTACTAAGCATTTTGTTTTCACATGAAAAAGTTCACGTTACTGAAGAAAAAAAATTTAAATTAAAATGTTATTTCTGTGCTTTGATGGAAGTTTTCTTTTGAAGTGTGAGTCTGCAAAGTGAGTGTTGAGAAAGCGGTTTTCAAATTCAATATTTTACTTTGTCGAATTCTGTCTGGGACAAACAGGTATGCAGTTTTCATTTTTTAGGTCAATGATTTTTATTTGAATTTGAATAATCACCTGCGCCTTTAGGTTCACACGATTTTTTACCGATCCAGCGTTTAAAAGTTTCTTTCTCCAAAAAAAAAAAACCCGAATTATGTACAAATGTATTTAATATTCTTAATTAACATAACTATTTTATTTGCAACTCTATTCGCAATTTTGTCAACTTAATGCCTTTTCTTTCGTTACCCAAAAAGGAAAATTTCACCAAAAGTGTCCTAAGTAGATTTTTAATTTTTCCGTCAAAACTAAAAAGATAATGAAAGTGCAACTACTATACACTTTCTGTTTAATCTTTTGGTATTTTTTTCGCCGAGCTCTAGAGGGAATTCAATACAAAGGGAGATTTTTTGCCCTTCAGTTTAAAAATGTAAATTTACTTTATAAACGAAAGGAGAGAGTTTCATTTGAAGGAATTGATCAAATACTTTTTGGTACGTGTCCGCCCTTTTCCCTACTCATTTAAATTTAATTTCGGTCATTATTCTTCGATTATAAACGTAAAATTGTTCTTTACTTTTGCTTCTGAAAAACGTAGAAATAGAAAAAAAGCAAATTGAAAGAAAGAGTGAGAGAGAAAGAAAGAAAAATGGTAAAGACGAATAAAGGTATAGAAGTGTATAGGAAAGAACCGACGATTAGGTTTCACAGCTGCTTTCGACGTGAGATAACACGAGAACCTTAAACGAGGTAGAATAGGGGGTGGGTGAGGGAGAACCGCGGAGTTTGTGGGTGTGAGGTTAGGTGGAGGGGAAGGGCGGCAAGTGAGAGCAGTGGCAGCGGCGAAGGTCGAGGGGAAGAAATGTCGGACCAGCGACGCGAGGGGTTGCCTCTGACTGAAGAGAAACATATTTCTTTATTATTACTCCTTCCAAGCTTATTTTTCTTCTCCTCCAACTCGAATTCCAGGTAGGGGTCTTGCCGACTGAAATTTATCTTTCAAGTCGTTATGCTTTTTATATATGTATATGTAATTTTATATATACAATAGCTATATATGTGTTTATTGTATGTGTGTTGTTTCATGTTGTACGTATCTATGTATGTTATGTATATTGGTATGCTGTATTATGAATTTTGTATGGATGCTGCATGTATGCCCTGTGTGAACAGAAAAAAATTTTTGTTAATTTAACATACGATTTTAGTATGAATTTTCAGTATCTAAAAAAAAGACTTAAGATACGTAATATTTTCAACTTATTTAAATTTATATCCTTCAAAGATTAATGTTATTATTAATCTTTGGAGGATAAATAAATTATAGAATTTAATTCATAAAAGATTAAAATACTTATCTTTTACGGATATAATTTTAAATAAGTTCGAAATCTTGTTGAAAATATTACGTATCTTAAGTATTTTTTTTTAACATTACCATGAATATATCTGTTGCGTATACATCGAAAACGTTTAACCATAAATCAAAATTTTTTATGTACAATACCAAGATTTTATAAATTAAATAACTATTAAATTACAAAAGATGTAATTTTGTCATTTTGTATACAAAATTTGCCAATCCTTAAACTATTTTTTAAGATATTGTAAGAAAATTTTTAAATGGTCGGAGGTCAGGAAAAAATTCAGGGTTGCCACGGTTCTGGAAAACCTGGAATTATCCTGGAATTTTTTGTAATTAGGGAATACTTGGAAAACTCAGGAATTTTAAATAATGTTGTTTAAAAAAATTAATTTAATTAATTTCTCCTTTTATCAAAACAATCAGTGATATTTCATTTTAAAGTATGTTAAAAACTGCTGAATTGTTGGTGATTTTTACCTGATTAATCAATAGAAAATAATTGAAATTTTTAATGCTGTTACTGAAATTAAATATTATCTCCATCTATCAATCATTAAAAAATTACTGACAATTTAGTCATTTTCAACTAATTTTCTGTGAAACTTCATTGATTAAAATCATGAATGGAGAGTGATTTTCAATATAAAATTATTCTTCTTAATTTTTTAAAATTATTTTGTTCTGTTGTCGATTATTCTAGACAGCTTTCAAAATTTTTTGGCAATATTTAATTATTTTCCTTATTTCTCAATTATTTTCTTTAATATTTAATTATTTTCGTCTTTTTGTAATTTTTTTTTGTCTATTATTAATTATTTTCTTCACATTTCAGTTTAATTCTTTAATTTTCAATTTATTGCCTCCTTTTTTAATTATTGTCTTTAATTCTCAATTATTTTCTTCAATTTTCAATTATTTTATTCAATGTGTATTTATTTATTTATTTAACATATAAACGGGGAAAAACCCCTTTAATACATATAAAAAGGAAAATAAGTGATACAATAAATTGACTAAAAAAAATACATAACGGCCTGGCGCAAAATTTCCAAACTAGTAGACATTTTACTGATAATTTATCAACTGAATAAGAAGGAGGTCAAAAAATTCCTCGTAGAAAGCTACATAATTAATAATGTTCAATAATGTTCAATAATTAATGTTCAATAATTCTCGTCATTTTTCAATTGTCAATCATTTTTTGAAATTTCAATACAATTCTTTAATTATCTTCTTCAATTTTCATTTATTTTCTAAAATTTTGTCCGTAGTAATTGTCTTCAGTTTTTAATTGACAACTTAATATTCTCCTTCAATTTTATAATTTTTCTTTAATTTTTTCAATAATTTTGTTCTATTGTCGATTATTCTCGAGATTTTTTAATTTTAATTTACTTTTTTTCACTTGCCAAGTATTTTTTGAAATATTTAATTATTTTAGTTATTTAGTAATTTTTATTTTAATTATCAGTTATTTTCTTACAGTTTCAATTTAATTCTATAATCTTCAATTTATCTCTGCAGTCTTCAATATTTTTTCCAATTATTATTATTCTCGTCATTTTTAAATTATTCTTCCAATTATAAATTATTTTCCACGATTATTAATTATGTTGCACAATTTACAATTATTTCCTACAATTTTTTCAATTATTCTCTCAAAATTTTATAATTATTCTTTAATTTAAAATTTTTTTTTGTTCTGTTGTCTATTAATCTAATCGTTTTTCGAATTTTATTTTAAATTGCCTATTATTTTCGTCATTTTTCAGATATTTCCTTCAATTTTTCATATATTCTGTTCATTTTTCAATTATTTCTTTTAATTATTAATTTTTCCAGCAATTTTCAATTATTTTCTACAAATTTTTCAATTTACGATTATTTTTCTTAAATTTTAAAATTCTTTAAGTTTTAAAATTATTTTATTCTTTTGTCGATAATTCTCGATAGTTTTCTAATTTTTTTTCATTTGTCAATTATTTTATTTATTTATTTAATTATTTGTCTATAAACGGGCTTACAATAATAAAGTCCCTTTCGTACAGAGTACTGAGTGACAAAAAAAGAAAAAAGAAGAATTAATATCCAACTGAATTAATAAATGTTCAGTATTTGAAGTTCTGATTAATAACTTGTTTAATTAGCATAAATAAATCAATTAATTTGACACATTTGACACATTAGTTTTGAATAATGATATTTACTAAAAATTTTAATTTAATTCCTTGATTTTTAATTTAATTCTTTAAGTTTTAATTATTTTCTTCACTTCTCAATTATTATTTTCAAGTTGAAATTGCAGTCTTCAGTTTTTAATTACTTTATTCAATATTCAATAATTCTTAAATTTTCATTTTATTTCTTCATTTTTTTTATTATATTCTTTAAATTTCAACTTCATTCTTCAATTTTCAATTTTTTTCGACTTTTAATCCAGTTGTTCAATTTGTAGGTAATTATTTACAACAATTATTCCTATAGTTATCTTAATTTTTCTTCTTTCTTAATTTCTTATATTAATTTTTCTTGTTTAATTTTTCCAATTTTTTTTCAGTTATCTAAATTAATGTTATCATTTGTCAAGATTTGTTTTCAATTATTGTCAATTGTTTTTGTCATTTTTTAAATATTTTCTTTAATTTTTCAAGTATGTTCGTTATTTTTCAATTATTTCGTACAATTATTAATATTTTTCTTCAATTTTCAACTGTTTTCCGAAATTTTTCAATTATTTCCTACAATTTTTCCAATTTTCAGTTATTCTGTTAAAATTTTATAATTATTTCTCGATTTTTTCAATTTTTTTGTTCAGTTGTGTATTAATCTAGCCATTTTTTGAATTTGGTTTTCAATTGTTTATTCTCTCTAGAAAAAGTCATACAGCATACATAAGAATTAGTTTCTTTTATTATGGCATATTTGCTGTACGTACACACAAATTTCATGCAGATTGAATAAATGCAACCCTTTTTTTTATACCAAGTCAAATTTAAATAATTTGAAATTAAGTTTAAATAAAACAAATTATTTTAATCTATTATAATTTTCAGTGATTTGCTTGTTTTATATGTTTTATGTATGTATGTTTTATACGTCACTGTAAAAAAAACATCTTCTGCCTTAAAAGTCACTTTTAAGTTTTATAAAGTATTTATATATACATATATATATATATATATATATATATATTTATCTATATATATGTATGCCATACTTGTTTAAAACGTACATATATATTTATATATATCACACATGATATGCATATGTAGTCGCATAGACAGACCCAGCATATACAATTTTATATATAAGGCGTCGTTCCTTCGAGCGCAGGGGCATGATCGCAAAACTTTGATACTTGAATGTGTCTACCCCCGTTTCCTTTTCGAACAAACTTTCCAACTGTAATTTACGGGAAAATGTATTTAATTTTAGAAAACATTATTCTTGTCTGAATTTAGCAGATGGGATTTACTCTTCGCAATTTGCTCTCGAATTATATTTTAATTAAATTTTCCCCTTCCAGCTAGACTAATTTCAATATTAATTAAAGTATTCCGCTTTATATTTATTTCAATATAATCTAAATATTTCATTTCAACTTTAAACATTACATTATATATATATATTTATCATTTTAATTAAAATATATTCCGCTTATATTTTCTTTCATTCTATATTTAATTCTATTCTAATTAAAATTTATCTCAATCCGCATTTTATTCTACAATCAGAATTTTCTTTATAATCAAAATTCGTCAGAAATAGAATATTTTAATTCCGATTTTCCGAGTTAGATGAAATATTTATTTTTATAGGGATAAAATTATTAAATATTCAGACTGACACTGATTATGCGTATTAATTTAAATATTCATTTTTATAGTAATTTAAATAATAATCTAAATATTCATTTTTATGTTGACTCGAATGTAAATGGAAATTAATAATTTTTATATTAATTTAAATATGGATGGAGTAAAAAAATAATTGGAAGATTTTCGGAGAGTGAGTCACTCGCGGGCGTCGAATTCGTTTGAAAAGTATTTTAATAACGTTATTTAGATTCGGGACGATATCCATGAATAAGAAGGGTTAAAAGGTTTTTGATTAGTATTGAGCGATGAGACTCGTGCTTTAGCTTCAAGGCGTTCCTGACTAGCATGAATTCGTTAAGTAGTAAAGCCGGCATTAATTCTGCCGAGGTTTACTATGTAAATAAAATCCGAAAATAAATGGAAGCACGACCTGAGAAGATACGAATCGATAGGCGCGCATACGAAAAAATGTTCAAGATTTTTTGCACATTCTCGGAGAAAAATATTCAGACTTATATATTTATACTTGTATTAGATTTCTTTGCAAAAAAAAAAAAAAATTCTACAATTTGTCCAAATTATTGGGAGAAAAAATGAAAAATTAAATTTCTTAATTAAACAGGAGAATTTTTTCTCAACACATAAAACTTATTTCTGTAATTTACGAAATATATTTTAGCGCGTAACATATAAATGTTCTATTAAAAAGGTAATATTCGATTTAAATGCAGGATTTCATTCCAATAAAGTTCGTTAGTCGAAGGATAAAAATGCAGTCGAATCTTTTAAATTTCTTTGACATTACATTGGAAATTATTAGCAATAAAATATCTCATTAGGCGATCTGTAAACTTTAACTTAAGCAGTAAATGCAATCCTTTATTGCCAATCATATATCGCAGGTCTTTGACTTTTACATTTTCTGAGGCACTTATTTTCTATTGTAGTAAAAAAAGTAACTGTCGAATTACTAAATAAATCATAACAAATAAAACAAAATTGACACTCGTGCAATTTTACAAGTGTGCGCAAACATGCTCGCAATGAAGTGTTTTACTGTCAGATTTATACTTTTGGGCATTTAAGTAGTTTCTACAATAATTGTCAGAAATGACAGGCAATAATTCTAACAGCTCACGTTTGTAATCGATGCTGAACGATTTAAATACGGAAATGGGAATAGAGTTTGTCATTAACTTATTTTGCAAGAGTAGTAATTTTGTCTTTTTATACATTGGTATGTTAATTACGAGTAAAATAAAAGTTGCAAAAAATATTAAGAAATGAGACGTTTTGTGTAGCGTTATAAAACTCCTTTCAGTTTAATTAAAAACTTTATATATAATGAGATTATTTTTTTCCTTATTTCAGAGAAAAACTGGATAGAGGTTATTTCAATTGGATAGGGTGGAATTCTTCTTTTTAAAGTACTAATTGTTGTTGTTTATTTTTTTAACAAAATAATTATAGATCGGTATTTTTTGGAAATCGTACCCTAGTCTGTGTACTTTTTTTAAAATTCATAACTAGATTAGACTTTTACTATTTTTTGATTGCTGAATCCAAATATTAGGCTCAGTTCTTTAACGAGTATAAATCAAGGTTCGACTTAGAGCAGTGGTTAGCGTTCTAGAATGTTGGTTGTGTGTAATGTGGGTTCGCATCTCAGGGTGGATAATTTTTTTAATTTTATTATTATGCAAATATTATTAGATAGTTGTTTACATGATGATTCACTATTAAATGTATAAGAAATAAATGCAGAAAAAGTGGAAATTAACAAAATGTCGTCGTATTTTCTGAAAATAAACAATGTCTATTATCTCAAATAATTTTAGTAAGTTTTATTTAGAAAAAACGTAATAATTTTCATTGATTTAAACAAATTTCTCTAAATTAAAAACGATTTCTTTATACTAGTAAATTTCATTTTAACTTCAAAAAGACCTTTTTTTGTACCAAGGAAATTTTCTTCCTCTTCAAAAAAATTATTTTAAATTATTATTTTCTTTTTATTCAAATACATTTTTTTCTTGACTATATTTTTTATATATGAACATATATACTTTTTATATATGACCATATATAAAAAGTATAGTCAAGGAAAAAATGTATTCGAATAAAAAAGATACTTTACTTTGAAGGGTTTATTTCGTTTAAAAAAATTTGTTTAAATGGAAGAAAATTTCCCTGGTACAAACAAATGGTCTTTTTGAAGTTAAAATGAAATCTACTAGTATAAAGAAATCGTTTTCAATTTAGAGAACTTTGTTTAAATCAAAGAAAATTTTTTCCAAACATTCTTTCTAAATAAAAGTTAGTAAAATGAAAATTTTTTTTTACTTTTTGAAAAAAAATTCTCCTGACAGTAAAAATGATTTAGCCTGCTTGAAACTTATACCAATTTCTCTTTATATTACTAACAATTTGTTGTAAAATTTTGAACAAAATCGAAAGTGGTGTTTTTGAGATAATAGACTTTGTTTATTTTCAGAAAATATGACGCCATTTTGTTAATTTGTAAGATTTTTCAAAAATTCTAATGAATTTTCAAAGAGGAAAACATTATCTACAAGAAACAAGAAAGAAAAATTGATTATCTTAATTAGACAAAAAATACCAGGCAAAAGAAAATTTTTTAATCGGAGTTTTCATTTTTTTTTTCAATAAAACGTGAAATTCTTATAACTTTGTTGAAAATCGTTTTTTCCTAATTCGGAAAAATGGTTAATTCCTTATTTTATTTGAAAAATAATATATTTAATTGCCAATAAAATCAATGATCTGAAGGTGGTCAGCCTCCCTGATTTGAAGTGGATTCCATCTAAAATAAAAAAAATTACCCGAGATGCGAACCTGCATCTATATTATTACCAGTCCAGAACACTAACCCCGGATCTAAGCAGTATCTTGAATTATATACTTGTTTAAAAACTGGACCTTATGATGTGAAACCTTCGAATTCGGATTCAGAGACCCAAAAGGAGAAATTTTTTCAAAAGTCACTCCCTACCATTTCTCGAGCATTTTTCATGTGACAATGTTAAGAATTACTATCATTTTAAAAATTAGTTTAAATTAAATTTAATTTACTTAAATTAGCAATGTTCGGGGAAATAAAAAAATGTATTATTTCGGCATGCTAAAATACGGGAAAATAGTAAATCAGTGAATGAAAATCAAGACGATGTTGCTCCAGATTTAGAAGAGCACACCTTTCATGAAGAAAATGACATTCAGACAGGCACAACTGGGTTGCGGATGTGACCTTGACTGAAAGTGACTTTGTGCCTCGGGATATGCCTCAGTAGAATATGATACAGAATGATAGATGATTTGGCCGTGATGAGAGGCAAGTTTAAATTTTACAAGCTTATAGACACATATATCAAGTGTGTGCATCATGTGCAGTTTCCTAAGCAACTATATTTTATTTGACATAAGTACACACTGAAGATAGAAAAGAGCCTGGGGCTTGACAATCGTATGTACTTTCTCTCCCGACTGTACTGGCGTCAGTCTGCCGTTATGGCTGTTATTATTTGTATATTATAATTTAGATACAATTATATCGGCGTCCCACTCGCTCTCGCGAAGCTGCTACATCCCTTTTTGATATCTTTCTCTGGTATTTTTTGTCCTTGTCTCCTTGACTGTTGGCTCCCACAGGTTGTCCCTCTCGCACTGGAAGGAGCAAGAGACGGACGTGGAGACGTAGGTAGATGGAGAGAGTGAGAAGGAAACGTATAATAAAGTCTCTCGTTGGATGAAGAGGGGGGAAAGAGGGGGGGGGGTAGAAGAGACGGCGGAATTATTGCGTCGTGGAGGGGAAAAAAGGCAATGGTGGTGGTGAAAGAGAATGAGAAAGACGAGGAGAGAGTCGAAGAAAGAGCGAGATGGAGATAGCAATAAAATATATTACCAGAGAAAAATGATGGCACTGCGAGACAAAGAGGGCCGAAGGCATTAGCCGTGGCAGGCTAAGAAATTCCTCCAAGCGTATTTCGCCGTTGTTGTTATTATTGTTGTTGTTGCGTCGGCTGTTATATTCGCGAGCAAAATCCTTCTTGTATTCAGGTGGAAATGGACGTGTAATGTCCGTTTCTTTAGTCCCATAAGAGTCGGTACAGTCGCTGTTTATTCTTTCCTGCACTTTCTTCACGAATGATGAATGCCCCCAAATCTAAAGTTGTGAATTCACATTTTGTTTGCATTTATTTATTTTTCTTTTCTTTTTTTTTGTTTGTATATTCCACACAAGATTGTAATCTGACAGGTTTCATTTAGGCTCTAACGACTCTGTCACACCACTAAACCTCTCATTCATCCGTGACTAAATTTTTGGGCGATTATCGGAATATTCCCGAGAGGAGAAGTGCCTACCCCCACCACCGGGCACTACCGAGCATCCCAGCGCTCGGTCTGCCATTGTCTGCTAATGCGTTTTTCTATAACCTCATTAAAGACCATTAGGTCGGTAATGAGGTTTTACAAAAATTTTTTTTTTTTTAAATTTTGATATAAAATTACTTTTAGCGTTAGATTCGTAATCTGTGTTCCTTGACGATTACGAGCATATAAAATTTTTTTCAAAATTTCCAATTTTTAATGTTTTTTACTTTATAAACAAATAGTTTTCAGCCATAAAAAATTTGTTAATTTCCGTAATTTTTTAATATTTTTTTTAGGTATTTCAAATGTAAATACAGTAGGAACTCGGTTATCCGGATACATGCCTGCATCCATTAGTCCGGATAATCGAATCTCTACTGTATTTTATTTGTTGTACCACCTTTCGTGTCCGACCTTTCCATGTCAGTAAATGTCCACTTTTTTCCCTACTAATTTGAATTTTCCCTTCACACTTTTTCCAGGCTTAGGACTGGCAGCACGGTACTTCATTATGCTGGCGTGTTTAAAAAATTTGTTTTTTCGAAAAACACAAATGTTGAAATGTTTAAAATTATAACCTTTTACAAGGTCTGAAAATTAATTGTATCACAGACGTTTTCTAACCTTTTACTAGGTCTGAAAATTAATTGTATCACAGACGTTTTCTTATTTTAAAGAGTTTTATAACAAAAACCGATACTACTACAATAGTTGCTCAGCCGCAGCAAACGCATTGGCTCAAATTCGTGATTTTTATTGAAACGAGCGAGATTGATTGAAACGCTTTTAAAGTCTGTGATACAATTAATTTTCAGACCTTGTAAAAGGTTAGAAAACGTCTGTGATACAATTAATTTTCAGACCTTGTAAAAGGTTAGAAAACGTCTGTGATACAATTAATTTTCAGACCTTGTAAAAGGTTATAATTTTAAACATTTCAACATTTGTGTTTTTCGAAAAAACAAATTTTTTAAACACGCCAGCATAATGAAGTACCGTGCTGCCAGTCCTAAGCCTGGAAAAAGTGTGAAGGGAAAATTCAAATTAGTAGGGAAAAAAGTGGACATTTACTGACATGGAAAGGTCGGACACGAAAGGTGGTACAACAAATAAAATACAGTAGAGATTCGATTATCCGGACTAATGGATGCAGGCATGTATCCGGATAACCGAGTTCCTACTGTATTTACATTTGAAATACCTAAAAAAAATATTAAAAAATTACGGAAATTAACAAATTTTTTATGGCTGAAAACTATTTGTTTATAAAGTAAAAAACATTAAAAATTGGAAATTTTGAAAAAAATTTTATATGCTCGTAATCGTCAAGGAACACAGATTACGAATCTAACGCTAAAAGTAATTTTATATCAAAATTTAAAAAAAAAAAAATTTTTGTAAAACCTCATTACCGACCTAATGGTCTTTAATGAGGTTATAGAAAAACGCATTAGCAGACAATGGCAGACCGAGCGCTGGGATGCTCGGTAGTGCCCGGTGGTGGGGGTAGGCACTTCTCCTCTCGGGAATATTCCGATATGTGCCCAAATTTTTTGCCAGGGATTTTCGATATTTATATGACGCGCTGCTTTTTAATAAGCAATGTTAATGGCTCGAAACATCGGTTGAAATGCAACTTTTTTCGTGAATTTTTAGATACTTTTATATTCCTCCAGAATGTCATGATGCCTTTATCCAGAGAAAGCTTTTATTTCCATCCTGCCATAATAAAATTTTACTTGTTGCGAATAAATTTTTATTCGGCAGAAATAAAAAGTTTATTTTCTTCAAATAAAAGTGAAATAAACTCGGAAATATTTAGCATAAATATCTATGTATAGATATATACATATATAATGTGCTTTTTTGTCAGTGGTGGGAATTTTATTTCGAGACTTAATTTATTTAAACAGGATATACCATAATTCGAGAAATTTCGTGAGGTAAATTTAGCAGAAGACTTGCATGGTTCAAATGAACACGGCTCAGTTAAGTTTGCGCGGAGATAACAAATTTTGATGTTAGTCTAATCTATAGAACAAGACAGTTTTACATTACGAACCTAATGCCTGTTATGGATTTTTCGCTGAGATGGTTTACGAGGAAAAAGAAGGTAAAAAATTAATTAGAGAGCACTAGCGCTCTCTTCCAAGTTTTAAAAGAATTACCGAAGAAAATAAACTTTTGAAAAAATTTCTTAAAATTTCTGTCGTGAAATTGAGTGAAATATTTTGTTTAAAACATCATTGATAAATAGCATTTCTGTCTGAAAAGTAGACAAAGGTTTTCTTGATACTTCTGTTGTGATTGCAGTTCTCTGTTGATTGCGTTAAGAAAATCAATAATGAGATGTAAATTATGGAAAAGGATGTTTCTTTTTAGACAAGTGAATTTTTTTTGAGTGACAAAATTTTTTCAAAACTTGACGTAGAAGATTGTAAAAATCCATGTCAACTTATATGTTTCTTATATTTATCATAGCATAGAATCATTTTAACCATCCAATATTTAATTATTATAAGTACCAAGTTCTCAGACGCTATTAAAATTCCAGTTCGTATAAAATCGCGACACATAAGAAACTCGAAGCTTTAAAAATAATAATTATTTTTCCGAGAAAGCAATTTTGGAATTTTTCGATTTTCAAACTCGATGACATGAGATAAATAAACAATTTTCTTGAACATAATAACGAAACGGAAAAGAGTTGTGGCGTTTCTCCGTGCGCATTTCATAATTTCTATAATTTAAAGTCCGTGGCAGCTGGCGTGGCTCGTAATTACTTTAACCAGAAGAACGCGTGGCCTCAACCGGGGATCTCGGCATGTTTACTTTTAATTCCTCTCTCCCCGCTGCGTCATCTCCTCTCGTTCCCTCCACCTCCTACGTTTCCCACTGTCCTATCATCCTGATGCTCCTTCTCTTTATAGATTTGCTTCCCCTCTTTCAATTCTTATGTGTTTGACATCCAACGAGATTAGTTGACAACGGGATTATAATCGAAAAAAGGAAATTTCGTTAGGGCTTTCATCCCCTTGTTCTCGCATTCTCTCTCACTCATTTCATCTCTTTACTTCTGAGTTTTAATGTTTTTTTTTTAGTCTTCTCCTGTCCCTTAATTTTATTTTCATCTTTTTTTTCTCCTTTCTCTTATTTTTCTACTTTCTTTTCTGTCTGCTAGATTAAAAGTAAAGGCTGTTTGAATTTTGAACGAGAAGCAATAATTTAGTGTAATTTTTTCATTACAAACTTGGGGTACAATATTAAGGGGGGAAACTCGTGTAAAATTGAATTTTTTTACACTTTTTTTTTTTGCTTCAAAAATTAGTTTACCATCTGTAGAATATCATCCTACATTGTTAATCCAAAATTCGAAGTATAAATGTCGCTATAGCATACATAAGTGTAACATCTCAAATGCTTCGAAACGCAGTTCAAACGATGCGCGCGAGATCGCTCTATTTTTTTGCTTCTTTGGCAGTAAAATATTATGAATTGTCAATAGAATGTACTATTAGTAAGTGATAGTAAATCTTAATGTTAGTGCAATAGTTGATTTCAAATATATAACGTCTCCAAGACAATAGTTTAGTTTCTCAAAACATGTTTTTTCGCGCTCTGTGCAATGTAGCTCAGCCAATTTTCAAACGATTTTCATGAAACTTACCAGAAATCTTCTTTAACTTACTAGCTATGACTTGACGAGCTGCTTTTTTTTAAAAAAAATTTTTAAACATTGTTATTTTTAATTATTTACATAAAAATATGTGATTTTTTTTTCAAAAAGGTCCCAAATTTTAAATTATTTTTTTTTTTCAATTATCTCTTTGTCAACTACAGCGTATTTGTGTATTTTAACGATAAAAATTTGGTTTTTTGATTTTAGTTGAGATTTGAGACCTGTAGGCTGCACAGCGATAAACCAAAGATTTAACTTCAAGCGCCTGTAACGCCGCCATTTTGAAATATTTTTAATTGAAAAAAATAATGTAAAAAGCTTATATAGTATACTTTAAGATGTGCTTTATAAACTTTACCACATTTGTGTAAAAAATTCTTGAAAAAACGTGCGTTTACACGAGTTTCCCCCCTTAAGTAAGGATACTAACTATTAATATTGATGGAAAAAAAGTGAAATTGTCTGAGGTCTTAATAATAACTAGCAAAATATAACGCGCGCAAGCGTGCGATTAGTTTTTCATACATTTTTGGAATTAATCTATAATAATAAATAAAGCAAATCAATGAATAATATTTATCCAATAAGCAGGGCTGCCCTTTCTTTCACAATAAAAGAAAAAGACTTTTTAATTAAAAAACTGAGTAAATAATACCAGACTGAAGTGGGAAACGTTTCTGAGTAACGAATGAAAATTTATTTCTTTAAACAATTTTTTTAGGGGTTGCGACCCTTAAATGTACTATTGAATGTTTTTTAAGCGTTTTTGAACTGAATTGTGTCTTTGTAACAAAAAGAATGTGAAAAAAAAAGAAAAAAAAAAGAAAATGTTTCATTCGTTACTCAGAAACGTTTTCCACTTCAGTATGGTTAAATAATTAGTTTTTAAGTGAAAAAAGTGATTAAAATCAAAAAATGGAGACAAACATTACAACGAAATAATTGGAATTTGAAGTAAATAATTGAAAAGTTTTTAAAATAATTGAAATTACAAGAAAATAATTGAAGAATAACAAAAATAATTACAATTTGAAACAAACATTTAAGATTGGTGTAAAAAATTTAAATTTTTTGCACAATAATTGAGATATTGACGAAATAATTAAAATGTAAAGAAACTAATTTAATAATGACATAAATAATTAAAAGCTGGCGTAAAAATTATACTTTTTAGACAATAGTTGAAAAATTGAAAAAACTTATAGAATTTTCAAGATAATAATTAAAACTTGAAAAAAATAATTGAAAAGTATCAAAAACATGTTTATGTATAGAAATCAGTTGAAAAATAACAAAAATAACTAAAATTTAGAAAAAAAATTAAAAGAAAATGAGAAATATATTCAAAACTCGAGTAAAAAAAAATTTTAAACATTAATATTGAAAAATTGTATAAAATAATTGAATGATGACATAAATAATTGAAAAATAGTCTTCAAAAGTTAATAAATTCATGACAATATTAAAAAGATTAAAGAAAATGACATTTAAAGAAAATAATTCCAAAATGTCAAAAATATTTGAATATTGATAAAAATAATTGTATTTTGAAAAAACAATTGATAATTAGTTTAAATAATTAAAAATTTGAAGAAAATACTTGAAAACTTGACGAAATTATTTAAATATTAAGAAAATAATTAAATAATGACATAAATAATTGAAAACTGGTGTAAAAATAAAAAATTTATAGACAATAATTGAAAATTTGATAAAAATGTCAGAAGTTTGAGGAAAATAATTGAAATTTAAAGAGAATAATTCAAAAATGGCAAATAAATTTAAATATGAAGAAAGTAATTAAAGTTTGAAGAAAATAATTGAAAAAGGCGTAAAAATTAATAAATTCGTGACAATAATAAAAATAATGATGAGAATAATTAAAAACAGGTGCAAGAAATTTCAAATTTCATGACAATAAAAGAAAATTGAATAAAATAATTAAAATTTGTAAAAAATAATTTTAAAATCGCAAAAATAACAAAAATATGAAGAAAATAATTGGAAAATGACAAAAATAATTGAATAATGACAGAAGCATTTGAAAGTTGAAGAAAATAATTGAAAAATAACAAGAGTGAATTGAAACTTGTGTTGAAAATTTAGATGTTCGTGACAATAATTTGATGATTGAAGAATATAACTGAAATTTAAAAAAAATAATTGAAAAGTTTCAAAAATAATTGAAATTACAAGAATATTTATTGTTCAATTGAACAATAACAAAAATAATTGTAATTTGAAAAAAATAATTGATAACTGGTGCATAAAATTAAAATTTTGAATACAATACTTAAAAAACTGACCATTCAATTAACATTTTTAGAAACTAATTGAATGACATAAATAATTGAAAGCTGGTGTATAAATAACAAATTTATAGAGAATAATTTAAGTTTAAAGAAAATAATTAAAATTTGTTGATAATAATTGAAAAAAATGTACAAAATTAATAAACTCATGACAATAATAAAAATAATGAAAAAAATTATGGAAATTTGTAAAAAAAATAATTGAAAACTAATATAATAAATTTAAAAATTCATGGTAATTAAAAAAAATTGAATTTATTTATGTATTTATTTATTAACGGGCGAAAGCCCATTACAGTATAAAATTTAAAAATTTATTTCAAGTAACAATAAAATTAAAATTTAATACAACAAGAATAATTACTATATTAATAATTAATAGGTCGCATTCAATAATTTGAATAAAATAATAATTGAAATTTGTAGAAAATGATTCTAAAATAGCAAAAATAATAGAAATATGAAGAAAATAATTGTAAAATGACAAAAATACTTGAATAATGACAAAAGTAACTAAAATTTGATGAAAATTAACAAAAGTAGAATAGAAACTTGTTTCGAAAATTTAAATATTCCTGGCAATAATTTAAAGACAGAAAAAAATAATTGAAATGTTAAGAAAATAATTAAAAAATGACAGAAGTAAATGGAAACTTGTGTAATAAATCTAAGTATTTAGGACAATAATTTAAAGATTGAAGAGAATAATAGAAATTTAAAAAAATTAAATTTAGAACCGCAAAAATATTTGAAAATGGCCAAAAATACTTTAGGGTTGACAAAAGTACTTTAGAAATGACTTATGTACTTATGTAATTTCAAAAAACCACCAAGATTAAAAAAAATTAATAATAGTTAATATCAATAAATTAATAAAAAATTATGGAATACTTTTTTTAAACACTTTTCAAGAACTGTTTCGGTGCATTGATGATTTAATATGATTTTTTACGATTTCATTGTAAATTTACGAAAAAGTGCGTTTTTCCCATGCAAAATACATGATTATAAATTTAAAAATTTATAACGACGACCCAGAAATTTTTAATTTTACTGATCTCTCTAAAAGAGCTTACTTAGGGGGTTTTTGGAATCGCTGTATCCGAATCTGTGGTTAAAATACAAAAATTCAAAATTCCGACTTTAAAATGTCTACTACATTTAAAAAATGTAAATGTCTACTACAAAAATTTAATAGTTAAATTAAAAACAAACTTAACCTCCGCATACAAATATTAAAGAAACAATTTGCAACCAATTAGCGGACAAAAATTAATAATATTTAATATTTAATTTAATAGTTAAAGAAATTGATTAAAATCGTCAAGTTAGTGGTATTTGAGGTCGTTTATTATTATACAAAGTTATGGGTGGAAATCACCCTTATAAATTTTTTGGGATGCATAAACTTTTTTTTACAAAGCACTTGTAAAATAGAATTATTGAAAAGAAAGGTAATTTAATGGTTTTTGATTTCGCCAATTACAAACCCCAAAAACCCCCATGTAAGCATTTTTGGACAGATTAAATCAAGAATTTTTTGGTCGCTATTTTAAAGAAGCCATTTTGAATTTATAAAATTTTACTTCTGATTCAGGTTCAGCGGCTCCAAAAAACCCCAATAACCATTTTCAGTCAGATTAGTCAAGTTAAACATTTTTGGGCGACATTTTGAATTTTGACTGTAAATTCGGATTCAGCGACCCCAGAAACATACAATACCGTACAGTACATACAATACAATACAATACATTCGACACATTTTTGGAACGAAAACTTCATTTCTACTGTACTGCTAAGGGGTTAAAAAGCTTTTTTAACGTTTTTTTCTTTTTTTAAATTTTTTTTTTCTTTTAATTTTAATTTTTTTCATAATAATTTT
Source organism: Ganaspis brasiliensis (assembly GCA_037103525.1). Taxonomy (NCBI): domain Eukaryota; kingdom Metazoa; phylum Arthropoda; class Insecta; order Hymenoptera; family Figitidae; genus Ganaspis; species Ganaspis brasiliensis. Next base: position 521,558 of record JAZKLR010000325.1, on the reverse strand, counting down.
TATAGTTTTGTTATTTTTCTATTATTTTTGTTTTATCTTTTTTTCTCTTTTTTTTAATGTACCTAATTTTTCTTTTCTTTTAATTTTTTTATATTTATTTTCCTTTTTTCTATGTTTTTTTTCTTTTTAACAAATTTTTTGTAATCCTTTTTTTATACTTTTTTCTTGTTTTCTTTTTAAATTATTTCTTTTATTTTCAGTTTTCTTTTTTTTTTTTCATTTTTTTTTATTTTTCTATCATTTTTTTCTCTTTTTTTTCTGCTATTTTTTCTCGTTTTCATTAATTTGACGAAAAAATTGTTCTCCAAGTCTGCTTTTTTAATTCTCTAATTCAACATTTTCCCCCCTTCTGCCCCTCTGGCAGAGAGTATAGAAATTCCGAGAAATTAATCTTTTTACTAAATTCAACGACTCTCTCCACTCTTTTTCCCTCCGTGTCTTTTATTTCCCTTGCATTTCTCTCGGTCTCTGTCGTTTATTCTTCTCTTTCGGCTGTACAGAGGCGGCAGAGCGGGGCTTCGCCTCGTTTCTGCGACTCGCTGAAAAATCGTCCGTCGTAAACGGGAACAGTGGTTTTATTGTTCTACGGCAGACAATGCCCGAGAATATTATAAAAACTTTCAGACGGAATATATTAATGTTAACTCATCGCTTTACCGTTAGGCAAACTTTTCGGTCGGGCTTACTCTCCCCCCCCCCCCACCCCCACAGCCACCCTCCTGCTTTTTCTACATTTCCATCTTTACCCTCATTTTTTTTCCTTTTCTCACATTTTCCACTCGTTCGGGAGTCGCTTCCTTAAACGCTATCTACATCTCTTCATCTCAGCTTCCTTATCTCCTGTTTCCGTCTCCAGTTTCGGTGATCCGTCTAAAAATCGTATTTCTTAAGTACATTCTCACTACCCGAATGTCTTTATTCCATATTTAATCAGACATAGTGCAAAATTCGTTTTTTTTTCTCTCTAGAGTCGTTTTTGAATTAATGATTTGAAAGGTGATTTTAATTTGTTTTAATTACAAGTAATAGAACAAGGCTGTTTTTAGGGTACGTATTTGTTTTTGGCGCCCAACTACAGGGGCACCAAGAAACAAAGCGTTTAGTTTTTTTTTTTTTTTGTAACAAAAAAATAATTTCTTTTATTCTGAAATTCTTGCCTGTTTTTCCCTTTCATTCATAATTTTCATCATGTAAAATGCAGTTACCAAAATTTGCATTTAAAAGGGTCACAAATTGTAAAAAATTGTGAGAATTTAATTTGAAAAAGCCGGAATGAAATGACATTAGGATTTTGTGGAAGAAATGAAGATCGACGACCCCAGAGGAAAAATAGTAGTTGAAAAAAAAAAAAGAAAAAAAAAAAGAGAGTGAGGTTTGAAATTATTCTAAAGTAGCGTCGTATAGAGGTCATGTTAGATCGTAGACGGAGGTGCAGGATAGAGCGAAGGGGCCAAGGGTATGAGGCAGGGGCGGTGGGACTACGATAAACTTTAATGTATTCCGAAATATTAAAATATATTCGCGGCTGCGTGGTGTAGATATTTTAACGAGGTATGAGCCTGTAGTGGAGAGGCGAGCTCGCTGGGGACGTCGGTCGGCCAACAAATTATATTTATACCAGCTTATTTAAATATATTCCGAGGCCCAGCGCAAATGTTTCTTTAAGCGAAGATAAGAGGCTACGTTTCTTCGTTTCGTTCCTCGTCGCTATGGAAAAGGTCGTGTAAACTCGTCCCTCCCTTCTTTTGCCATAAAAAAATATTCTGTAAAACATTTGCTTAGGAGAAGCGAAAAAAAGATACTGCTCGCAGGAGTCCTATGGATGTATTAGAGTCGGAATTCATTTATCGTCGCGGTTCTTGACTAAGCGCGAGAGACGATGAGAGTAGGGCCCCAATCCTCAAATGGAACTCGGCAAAACTCGTTTTCTAACCTGAAATTCAAGATACTCAAATCCATCATTAAACCAAATTGGTTTGTTTCTCCTTTTACGAGCAATATTTGTTCCGTTTTTTACATCCAACATCAATTTGCAGCCAAAATTTCATTAACTTCTTGAATACTTAAGTTGTTAAAAAATAATAATAAAAATTGCTGGCATACTGCGTCTCCAATCGAGGGATTTCGTGAGGGTTATATTAATGAATTTTTGTCAATACTTTTGAAAATTACTTGTTTTATGTGTTTCCATTACCGGCCAAATTAAGTCCATATTGTTTTTTTTAAGTTGTAAATTTTTTTTAGAAAACTGATTAGAACTTCCGATCTGTTTAGAACTGATAAAAGACGATTTAGAAATGTTTAGTATTATATTCAACTGTTTGGCACTGCTGTTAAATATTGATGAAATAAATACTTAGAACTGTTTAAAACTGTTTAGAACTTGTTCCGACACTGTTAAAAGTATCTAAAACTGTTTATAACCAGTTCAAAACTATTTGGAACTAACTCAAAACCGTATTAAACTAGTTCCAGGTTGTTCAGAACTAGTTAAAAATTGTTTATGTCTAATTCAAAACAAGTTCGAACTGGTTTCAAACTTTTCGAAATTGTTTGAAATTAGTACAAGGTTGTTTGAATATGTTTCTAAACTTATTAAAATCCATTCAAAACTGTTTTAAATTATAGTTCACAAGTATTTGAAACCAGTTTGGAACTGTTTGAAACTATAATATTTAACTTTTAGGAACTGGTTTCAAACTGTGCAAAACCTAGTTCAGAATTGTTTATATCTAGTAAGGTACACTTGTTAATTTGTTCAGAAATGTTTAAAATCAGTTAAAAATTGTTTGAAATTAATTCTAAACGTTTTGAACCAGGTTTCAAACTATGCGTAGGTAACTAGTTCAAAATGGTTTGTAAGTAGTTTTTAATTGTTTGAAACCAGTTCCAAACAGAAATCATCTGGAACTAGTTCTGAGTTTAGTACTTGTTCGAAAACATTTTGGACCTAATACAAAACTGATTCAAACTAGTTTAATACTGTTTAAAACTAATTCAAAATTTTTTCGAACTTGTTTGAAACTGTATGGCATTACTTCGAAACTGTTTGAAACTAGTTTTTAAACTATTTAGAACTGATTCAAAACGATTTAGAATTGATTTCAAACTTTTTGGTTTAAATACTTTAAATACAGAATATTTTCAAACTAGTTTAACAAAATTTTGTTTTCAAATAATCAGATCTAAATAATTTTAAACTTTTTCAGAACAAATTAAAACTAGTTCGGAATCGTTTGATATTAATAAAAGACACAAAACCTGGTTGTATCTTGTTCAAAACTGTTTAAAACTATTTGAAACTGTTTAGAATTAGTTTAGAAACTGTTAAAAGTATTTTTTTTTAGAAATAGGTCAGAACTAGTCTAAATTGTTTTTAAGTAGTTAAAAGAAAATTAAAAACAGTTCCAAATTGGTTCAGACTTTTTGTAACTAGTTCAAAACGGTTTGGAACAAATTCGAAACTGCTTAGAAATGATTTCTAATTGTGCAGAACTAACAACAAACTGTTTGGAACTAATTCAGAATTGTCTGTAACTAGTTTAAAATATTTTAGAACCAGTTCCAAACCAGATTAAAACTTATTGTAACGTGTTGAGAACTGTTTTGAACTACTTCTGAACTTTTTGTAACCTGTTTAAACCTGCTTGGAACAAATTCGAAATTGTTCAGAACTAGTTTCAAATTGTACAGAGCTAACCTAAAACCGTTTTGAACTAATTCAGATTTGTTTGTAACTAGTTTAAAATAATTTAGAACCAGTTCCAAACCAGATTAAAACTTATTGTAAAGTGTTGAAAACTGATTTGAACTACTTCAGAACTTTTTGTAACTAGTTCAGAACTGTTTGGAACAAATTCGAAACTGTTTACAACTAGTTTCAAATTTTGAAGAACCAACCACAAACCGTTTGGAAAAAATTCAGACTTGTTTGTAACTAGTTTATAATGGTTTATATCCAGTTCCAAACCAGATTAAAACTTATTGTAACTTGTTGAAAACTGATTTGAACTACTTCAGAACTTGTTGTAACTAGTTCAGAACTGTTTGGAACAAATTCGAAACTGTTTACAACTAGTTTAAAATAGTTTATAACCAGTTCCAAACAAGATTAAAACTTATTATAACGCGTTGAAAACTGATTTGAACTATTTCTGAACGTTTTGAAACTAGTTCGAAACTGTTTGTTATTTGTTTCATACTGTTTGGAACTAAATTTAATACACTCTTGATAATAATTATGCTACTATTCTTTTTTTGATGAATGAAAAACATATTTTTCAGGGTTCTCAAGAAACATTGTTTACAAAAATAGTTAATGTGAAAAAACTCACTGTACAAAGTAAAGAAAATTACATTCTAATAAATAAAATATTATCCACACTTATTTATTGCAAATTTATCACATTTTTTGTTTTGTAAGATCAAATCATAAATTATTATTTGTACAGTTAAATACTGAATTTTCTTTGATAATTAATTGGAGAATTATGGCAATAGGTGCACTATATATTAATAATAAATCGTGGAGTCAGTATCGTTTCAATTCCATCATTGGCACATTAATTAGCTTTATCGGTTTTCCCTAATTTTGCGTTAATCGACACGTCACTTCTTTCTGTGTGGTTGTATAGACTGAAATAAAAGGATGCTTTTGGTTAGGTGAGGCAACCGGTGTTGGATGAGGAAGAGGGTGGGGTGAGAGGGGGGGGGGTGATTGGTAGAGAAGGGGGGGGGTTAACCACCTCGCGGGTACGAGGCGCGACAATTGGCGAAGGCCCGCGAATCGCACGATAAAACAATAATTCTATAATTTATTCGAGGCGTTTCGGGCACACAGTTGGCGTTAATATATCATCGGACGCATCTGCCCCCAACGACGCGTTTCAATATGTTCTCCGGTAACCATTTCTATATAAATATTCACCAGACTCGCACACACTTAAAACAAACGCGTATACACACAAAGACAAAGGTAAATCGCGTATTGCAGAGACCGTTATAGCGATATTTTCCCGACACTCCCTTCATCCCCCCCCCCTCTAGTAATATTCCCCTCACCCCCTGGTATATACTCTGGACCGATGCCCCCTTTTGCCTCTTTTACGAGGACTGACGATCGATTTCATCCACCCCGCAGTTACCAATTTCATTATTATATCGTCGATGCTTTAAATTGCAAGCGAAACGCCTGCCCACTTTAAGGGCCGTGTCTCTCTAAGGACACCTTCTTTGTTCTCAATTCATGTCCAAAGGATAATATGGCTTTTGTGCTTTATGCGTTAAAAGAGCTTTTCATCTCAAGTGTTGCAGTGTATAAAGTGTTTTGTGTCTTGAATAAACAACGTTTTCCGAGATTTTATGATAATTGAGAAATTTTCATTAACGTGTATTTAATACTGTGTTGGGAAATTGTTTCGTTGTAAATGTTTTTTACGATTATAATTTATTAAATTTAATAATATTGTTATTGCAAAAACTGCTGTCTTCTAAGTGTCTTTTTTTAAGACACAAGCAGGGATGTAAAGTTACGCGTAACTTGGAATTTTTTACGTAAATTACGTAAAAAATGTAATTTACGTAAAAAACATGTAAAAAATGTAAAAAAATATGGCGAACAACTGGTTCTTAACTTTTATTGCTGTTCATAGTCCTGTTTCCTTTTTTTTTTAGTACAAAGGAAAGTTTTTACTACTAAAAGTTCATTGGTCTTTCGTTTCTTGGTATTTTTAGAATAGTTTTCACAAACCGGAAATTATGAAATAAGGTACATTTGTTTACTTAAATACACATTGCCGCCATCTTGAAAACGTAAATTACGTTTTGTAAAAAATTAAGCATGTAATTTACGTTAGGTAAATTACCTTTACATCCCTGGACACAAGACATTAAGAAAGCGTCTTACGGTTATTTCAAGCTATTTCATTGGTTAATAATTTTGAAGGATGCTTTCTCATTGGTTTAAAATTAAGACACTTTAAAACGTCTTTAAAATGAGGACAAAAATGTCTTAAAATAAGACACTTGTTTTTACAGTGATAAGCACTGGAAAACATTAAAAAATGACGATAAAAATTCCATGTCTGTCTGTTTGTCTAGTACAAAACTTTGTACGCAAGTCATATTTGAACGACTGAACTGATTTAAACGAAATTTGGTGGTATATTAGGTATTGACCCAAGTTAGGTTTATTAACTTAGAAAGTTTACTAATTTTATATAGAACGGGAAATATGACAATTATTCAAAAAAATTGAAACTTAAATTTTTTTTAGATTACTAACTTTTTGTTAGATTACCTCTATAATTAGATAGATTTCTTCTACTCTGATTGCATTAATTTTTTTCTTGTTTCTTACAACATATTTTGCTCTAAATTAAAAGTAATAAATTATCAAAATAAATTTTAGAGGAAAAAATATAAAATATCAATTTTTGAATTTTATTTTTGGTTGTATTAAAGTAAGTTTTGTTATGATAAAAATATCAAAAATTATCATTACTTTTAGTATTAGTATGTTTCTAGAAGAAATAATAAAAATAATAATAATAATAATAAAAAAGTTTCAATCAAATTGGTATAACCAAAAACAAAAATATACTGGCGAATAAAATTACATATTTCCAGAATCAATAAAAATTTATTTTCTTTTAATATAATATAATTTCTTAAAATTTGTAAACAAATCGATAAGTTGAAGTAAAAGAATGAAAAATCGTAAAAGTTTGTTTTGAAATTTTCAAACTGGATTATAGTGATTCCGGATTAAATGAAGCCCGACTGTGCTCGGTATTGCTGTACTTTATAAATCCTGTTAGAAACGTTTATGAATGTAATATTAATACAGTACGAAAATGATCAATATACCGGTCACTAAATCTTTTTTATTTTAAAAAATCTCTGCCAATGTAATTCAGTGAGTGTTGAATATGAGGAAAAAAATGAAGTGAAGGCTGTTTAGAAAAAAATTTGAATTGAGTTACAGAGTTATAGATTGAGTTACAGAAGATAATATAAAATATCGATAAGGAAAGATAATAATTAGTTATTGAAGTGAAAGTTTTAATGACAACTTGTATTTAAATTATCAATAATCCGAAGGAAGTAAAATTATCATACTCGAATAAGTATTTAAAGGCAAAAAAGAAAAATTTGGTTTATGAATTGACTAGAGTAGGTGTACAGAACATTTAAAGAGACTCACTTATATCATTATGACATAAAATGGATGACAATATTTCCTCTATGAGAAAGAAATATGGAAATAAATTTTTAAATTAATTTAATTTAATTTAATTTTTTTGTATTAAAAATAATTTTAACGTGTTTAAATTTTTTTGAAACTAGTCAGAAACAATTTTAAACTACTTAAAACTGGTTACAAATAGTTAGGAACTGTTTAGAACAATTTAGAACAACTTAAAACTGTTTAGAACATGTTTAAAAAATTTAGGACTTTTTAATCTTGTTTCAAAGTTATTTCAAACCTTCGTAAAATTGTTTATAACTTGCTTAAATTTCTTTAAAATTGGTTCCAAACCTTTTAAAACTTGTTCGAACATAACCTAAAATTCTTTTAAAACCTAGTACTCTTTCCAAGTATTGTTTTCATTCCGAGAATTGTCCGAAAATGGTTGAAAATTATTTGTAACAACCATTGTTTATTGTTTATGGTTATGAATTGTTTAGAGCTGTTTGTAGCTACTTAAAACTGTATAAAGTTTGTTCATAACTCTTAAAAGCAAGTTTGAAATCGGTTAAAACTATTTAGAATTATTTGAAATTTTCTAAAACTGGTTTTAAATTATTTAGAACTACTTATAACTGTTTTGGACTTGTTTAACATTATTTTTAACGTATTTAACTCTCTTTAGAACTTGTTAAACACTTTTTAAAATAATTTAGAACTACTTAAAACTATTTAGAACATGTTCAAAAAATGTATAACTCTTTACAGTTCTTCTAAAGATTTTTCAAACTTGTCTAAAGTTGTTTAAAATTTTTTTCAATTTCCTTGGAACTGGTTCCAAACCGTTTAAAACTATTTGCAACTTAAAACTCTTTCAGATCCAAAAAATTGTTTAGAAATGTATTAAAACTGTTCGAAACTGGTTAAAAATTGTTTATAACTTGTTTAAAACTGTTTTTAACTACTTAAAACTTTATAGTTAAAAATTGTTTACAACTTGTTTAAAACTGTTTACAACTACTTAAAACTTTATAGAAATCGCTCTTAAAAGCAAGTTATTAAAAACTTATTTAAGTAATTTAGAACTACTTGATATTTTCAAAAACTGCAGTTTTAAATTGTTTAGACCTACATAAAACTGTTTTGGAATTATTTAGAATTGTTTCGAATTATTTTTAACGTGTTTAGATTTTTTTAAAACTAGTTGAAGATAGCTTAAAACATGTTCAAAACAGCTTAAAACAAGTTCAAAATAGCTTAAAACTAATTCCAAACTATTCAGAACTATTTAGAACTGTTTTGAACTATATTTAGAATTACTTATAACAGTTTAGAACTACTTCATACTTTTTAGAATTTGTTTGAAATTGTTATTACGTGTTTGAGTTTTTAAAAAACTGTTAAGAACTGTTTATAAAAACTTTAAAATGTTTTTAACTTGTTTAAAACTCGTCAAAGCTTGTTTAAAATTGTTTGGAATTATTAAGAACTATTTTTAACTATTTAGAACCTAATACTGTTCAAAAATATTTTAGATCTCTTATTAAATTGTTAGGATTCGTTCAAAATCGTTTATAAATATTTCTAGACTTTTTAGAACTGGTTTAAAACTTTTTGCAACTAGTTCTGAGTGGTTGTACACCATTTGATTAAAACTGTAAGTGCACAGATTTTGTCTTTAAATGACGAACAGACGTACGGACAGACAGGCGGACACCAAAAGTCTCATTATAATCGTGTCGTCCTTCTGACACAAAATCCTAAAGAAACTACTAATTCGTTCAGTAATGCTACTATTTTAATGAATAAGTTTTACTAAATGCTTTGACAGTTTTCTACTAAACCAAATAGTAGTTTTTGACTCTAACTTCATACTGATTAAAACTGAAAGTGAGAACTGATTTTGAATTTAAACGATGAAAGGACGGACGGACGGACGGACACTAAAAGTCTCACTAGAATTTTTTCGTCCTTCTGCAACAAAATCGTAAAAAAACTACTAATTCATGCAGTAATGCTACTATTTTAATAAGTAAGTTTTACTAAATAATTCGACAGTTCTCTACTAAACCTATTAGTAATTTTTGACTTAAACTTTATTCCAATAAGACACAGAATTTTTTGAATAAAAAAAATTGTTTTTGACTAAAGCGCATATCTGTGACTGATGTACAATAAAAATTGTTGAAATTTAACGTCACAATGTATCAAAATGCCTGAAGGAGTTGAATAAGAAGCGCGACTTGAAGTCAAAAGAAGCGCGCGAGGGCGAAGATGAAATACGGGGAACGTTGAACCCAATCAAGTGCCTGTCATAAATTTCCATCAAGCCGCACGAGGGACGTGCTAATAGCCGATACAAAATTGCGACTCTAACAAGAACGCCAAGTGTTTGGCTGCTGCTGTGCGAGATTTGAAGACACCTCGTGGACCCTCAAAGACCGATTGCCAATGAAACGTAAAAAAAAAGGAGAGATTCAAGAAGCTTCTATGATTCTAAACTTGTTTGGTTCTCTGATTGGAGCTCTCGTCGCGTCAGCCAATATGTACAAGACCACTCCGAAAGCACTACTAATTGCTCGGAAGCTTTCTACTACCTTTAATGAATGCGTCTTTTATGATTAAAGCGCGCTCCCTTCAACTTTTCTTATTTATTTATTAACCCTCTTTTTTTTTATTTTCGTTTCACCATCAAATTCACGAGAAAAAAATTCACTTTTTTAAATTATTTACATTCTTTTTTTTCTTGATTCATTAAATTGTCGTAAGATTTCACTATTTATTTATCATTTATTCTCTCTAAATTTAAATCAGTGAAATCCACTGGTGAATTAGTAAAAAATTGTCCATTGATTAACGTCATTGGCTAATTTTTTACTGATTCAAAATTTAGAGAGTTGGTACACTCTAAAATTATTATCTATGTTAATTTGAGGCTTAAATTATATTTAAAATGATTTTTTTTATGGTGAATATTTCAATAGAAGAAAATAATACACATTTAATACATTTTTAATGGAGAAATAAGGTTTTAAATGAACGCAACTGCAGAGGAGTCAATTGATGAAAAGAAGAGGCTGAGAGGATAATAAATTAATATATAACTGTCATTAATTCGTCGCCTCGTACGTCACAATAAAAATTTATCAAAATCTAATGTGCTTGCAATCGGGTGCTTATACGCGTTGCGCAATTTGCAAAAAAATACATAGTTGAGATCAGCTCTCTTTGTGAAAATATTGAAAATGTATTTTTAACTTACTCGACTACATGTTATCGGTAGAACATATTATACCAATATTAGCAACAATATTTCGCACCTTGGAAGTTTACTTTCAAACCCCTCGCTCAAGCAAAAAAAAAAAAAAATTACAGAAGAAAATTGCGTATTGAATTTAAAAATTTATAGAGTGTTAGGAAAAAAATTGACTATCTATCAAAGTCGAAGTAATATGGAGTGAAATATTAATTGTACAATAATGTGTTAAAGTAAAAATAGAATGACATGAAATGAAGATAACCAATAAATTAAGGTAGGAACAAAAATAGACTAAATAAAGCAACGAATATAAAATTTTAATGAATATAATCAAGGAAATTAAATGTCTGCTATAGGATTGAATACTTTTATATTTTAATCACGAAAATTGTAAAGTTGACTTTAATTTAAAAGTAAAATATCTTCAGTGGATGCATATTTGATCTGTCTGCTGAAATAAATTCATTTTCCTTGGGATTTATGTGAAAATAAGTCAGTATTTGTCACTGGTGAAAATCAAACTTCAGTGTTTCTGAACGGCTGCTCGGAACGGTATTTTTTAATTTTTTTTTATTTTTCGAGCTCACCCTCGCGATTTTACCCTTTTAAGGGCTGTGGAAAGGGACTAGGGTGGAAGAGAAAGGATCAGGTGTATATCAGGAGTGGCAACGTTATAGAGCCGGTAGCACGAAGATAAATATGGACCATTTTTTACGCGCTTTTCATACACGGCCGCTCGGTCGGGTGAATACGGCCGGAAGTTTTTATAGTTATTATTTTTTTGTGTTTATCTCCGGCGCGTTTCGAATCGTAAATCCAAGAACGACGCGTCGTTATCCTCCGAATGGACCAGGTTCCTACCTTTCAACGGCGATGACCGGACATTAAAAATTTCCTGATAAGGAGCGCTCTTTCGCGAAATTTCCCATTTCGAAGGTCGTATTATTCATATAAAGCGTCGTTACCTCTTAATAAAGTGATTTTTGTCGACTTTACATTCCTTCATGGAATCGAAAGTCTTAACACTTTTTTTTTTTACTTTGATAGATTTTATATCTTTGTCACTGAAAGCATTTTTCACTTAATCTGCTGCATCAAATTGATTATTTTAACATTTTCGAAAAAGTTAATTGCAATAGACTGCGCACGGTGTCTAGCGAATAATCATTTTGAATTCTCTGGATTTTAAATTACAATTTTTCCTGATTTGTTCGCTTAATAATTAATAACAACACTGATTAAATATTAAGTGGTTTGAATGGATTATTTATATTAGGTTAAAAAATAACTACAAGAACAAACAAATTATTTCAAATTTTTAAAACATCCGACATAGTCTGACAAAAAATCAACGAAAAAAAAAAAGAAATAGCAGAAAAAGTAAAAAATACTGAATAAAAAAAATAAGAACATTAAAAAAAAGTAATAAAAAACCTTTAAAAAGTCTAGGAATTATGTAAAACGATAAAATTACAAAAAACCATTAAAAACATTATTACAAATGCAAAAAGAAAAACGTTCAGATTAATCTACTTTAAAATAATAAGCTATAAAAACAGTACAATTTTAAAATCAATAATTAAAACTCACAAAATAATAAAAAGAGAATTATTTCAAAATTTAAAATATTGAAGGATAAGTTTTTTTAAAAATTAAGGTAAAATCCAATGAATGCATTTTTTGAAAAATTGAGAAATGAAACAATAAGAAATTACACATTTTTGAGAACAGGAAAACTATTTTTAAAGAACAGTAAAATGATGATGAAATGAGGAATTTATTATAAGATCAAATTTACAAAAAATAGAGAAAAAGAAGAGTCGGTAAAAAATTATAAAAATTAATATATTTTAAAAAAACCAGAAAATTTTAAAAATTTAAAGCGAAGTCAAAAAGTTTTAAGGAATAGAAAAAACTAAGAACGTCAAATAAAAAATAATAATGCAATATATTTTGAAAACTGGAAAAATTACCTATTTTTAAAAAATTTAATAATTATATAGAAACAGCTTTAAAAATAAACATAAATTTAATGTAATTTTAAAACAATTCTAACAAGTTTTTTTTTATATTATAAAATCTAGAAATTTTATGAAAGAGTAAATAAATTTGCGAAAAAATAAACAAAATGTACAGAAAATTTAAAAAATTTACAAGCAACGAATGAATCTAAAAAAAATTATAAAATTAAAAAATTAAATTTTAAATTTTAAAGTAAAACAAAATGAAATATAAAAGAATTGAATTTTTGGCTACTGAAATTTAAAAGTTAATAAATTAAAATTTGATGTAATTGGCATTTGGGAATTGACTTGGAATTTTGAAAAATATAATATTATTTTTGATTTTCTTTCCACCTAAGATTTTTAGATCGTATTTTGACCATTTGAAATTCAATTTTTCAAGTTTTTAAAAAATACCAAATTAAAATCAAAATTTTTGGGATTTATCTATGAATTTTAAGAATTTCTTTAAAATCTTCGTTATCGTATCATTTTAAGAATTTCCGGATTTTCGAAATTTTTTCCAGGTGATTTGCAGAACAGTTTTGTAAAAAATCCTGAATTTTCAGCACAAAGTTCAAAATTATTTACTGTCATTGTGTAAAAAATTCCGTAACTTGTGCTGAAATTTAAAACGTTTTACAAAATTGTTCTGTACACTGCAAAAACATGGTGTCTTAAATTGGACAAAAATTTCTTAAATTAAGACATTTTTGAACAATTTAAGACACCTATTTTTGTAGTGTATCACTTAAAAATAAGTTTTGTAAATGGCTTTATCCAAGAGTACAAACAAGTTTAGTAAAATTAAAAATATTACTATTTTTTTGTGTAGGGAGTGAAGAATTTTTCGGAAATAATTCCCGAAAATTTCCCGAGAACTTTTTCACATGGTTTGGACGCTGACTTTTTCTCCTGCAATTGATTGTAACAAGCTTTTGACTACGCTATATATCAAATAATCTGCGTCGAATAAAAAGAGTAATGCATTTAGAATGAAGTTTTATAGTTTGATTAAAAAGCGTTTCAGTAGAATCAAACATAATTTGTCCTGAATAACATTTTCATTAGCTGAAATTAGATGAACCGAAAAATCATTCGGAAATGAAAGATACATTTTTATTTCTAATGAAAGATAAATTGGCCTTTTTCTGGTGAAAATTTTGTTCATCCGGAGGTGTCGGGTATTAATTAAATTTTATTGAAATTATCATGTTTCTCGTGATAGAGAAAGATTTGAACCTAAAATTTATAACGGAATTGAATAAAAATTGTTTGTTTAAAGAAATAAAAAAATGAAGGAGTTGTTGTGTGGAAAAAATCCCCTTTGTACCGATTGACAAGAAATCAACTAGTTTTCTATATTTTTAAAGGATTAGAACTTTATACATAACCTCCAAATACATTGAAGAGCTTTCTGCGCAGTCTCGGGATGTTCGAGATTAGCAATTCGATTAATTCGATCATTTAATATTAATCTGCTTAAATAAATTGTATGCAGAGGTGTTAGTGTTGATAATACTTTTTCAAATTGAACAAATATATATAAAACTTTTGTTAAACATATTACTAAAAAGTAAAAAACACTTGGGAAATTAAAATGATTTTAATAGGACTTAATTGGAAATTTCCTTTAATTTATTGACATATCTTTAAATTTATTAGTTAAATACTTTAAACCAAATTTTTATATATTTTCAAGTTTATATTTTGATGTTTGTTAGATTAGTAAATTAAAACTAAAAATATTGTGAATCTTGAATTTTAAATAAAAATAAATCAATATAATATAAGGCTACTTATTTATATAAAATATATTTTACATTCTCATTTTTAAATAATAATGAATTTGTCAAATATTTTAAAAATTGAAATTTGTTTTTGTTACTTAATACTTGATTTAAATAAAAATTTAATATTATAAGTTTATTTTTTCCTTGCTTCAAAGCAAATTTATCGATTTAAATTAAGTTTTTGTTAATTAATTAATAATTTACTACTTTAACCAAAATCAAAATGTAAACATCTGCTTTTGATTATTTTATTAATAAATGTAAAAGTTTATCAACAAAAAACATTATTAAAAATTTTAGTTTTTTAAAAACTTGTCAAACAATTAATAATTATTTAAGTTATAAATTAAATAATAATTTTCCAAACATTATACTAACTTTTATGTAACCAAAAATGATTTTTTCTACAAATAATAAATACCACGGTCAGTACACTATTATTCATCACACATTTTAACATGTTTTTACACTTCACACACTTTTTTTTACACTTCATTTAAAATTACAATTTAACAAAAAACTACCCTAATATTATTTTCAAAAAAATGTAAACTCGAAAACTGGCTACAATTTATATTTTTAAGAAAATTCTTTACTGATACGAATTGAACGCGAAATCAAAATCGAGTATGACTTTACATAATCGAGACCGATTCAGAAAAAGTGAATAGATTTTTATTTCCGGAATAAAATAGGTCTAACTATATCCCTATATAGTTGTTTCAAATATAGAAATTTTGTATCAGTGTAAAAACAATAAATACGGAAAATTAAAGTCGTGGACATAAAGCGCCTAAACTCAATCGCGCTATTAAATGTGAAAGAAGTAGATTTTAGGATCCGTTTTCTATTTTCTATCCTGGGTATAGCCAGTGTTATTTTGTGCCTGGAATGTAAATATTTTTAATTTCCGCTTTACGAGACTGCAGTAAAAATATTTTACGTAAATCACCCTTCTCTTGATGTAACTTTGTCCCTCCCCCTGGCTGCCACCCTGTTCCGTTTCTCCCATCGATTCATTACGTAATTTCATGGATTGCCTCTCGGGCATTGGTAGAAACGCGCTGAAATAATTAAGCGTCGGTTATAAATTGTAAGTATATGTTGTAAAGGCGGATTGCAATACTGGGAAAAACATGTAGACGCTGGGTAAATAACAACAAAGAATGGTGCGCCACCTACGTAACGTGGCTCGTCGCCGCTGCAGCAACCGCCGCCGCCGCTGGCTTGGAATCGAAATGAAAATGTAGCTGCAAGCATCCATAAAAACCTTTTTCTCCTCGGCAATTAGCAATAAAGTTTTCATCGTTTAATAAAGGCCGGTACAAATAAATGGGACGATAAAAAATCGGGATACAATACGGACGTTTGCTGGACCCAACTCGCAAATCTAAATTGGTGTGTGTGCCACTAATACAAATACACACACACACACATCATACACATATATATATACAGAGGCTGCAAACTCCCTTGTGCGTGAAAATATCTACCTGTGCGTCATATAGATATTTTCTAGATCGGACTTTATGAGATTGTCATTTCGTTTGGTTCGTCTGCGTGGAGAAAAAACGTTTACAGAGTATATGTCGAAAAAATTCCCGTAAAAAACAAGCTTGCACTGTGAAAAGCGATAGCTCGACGAAAAACACCATTTGACCTATGTTATTATTGCCTACATCTATATTATTTCCCTTGTTTTAAAGCTTAGAGAACAATTATTATTTTATGCGAAAAAAAATATTGCGAATCGATGAAACATGCGTTTTAATTTTCTCTAATGGAATTTTTATTTTTTTTTGCACAATGGAGAAGTTAATGAAAGGCGGTTCGGGAGTTTCATTATTCCACCGGCTATTTATTACTACAGTGAACATTTTTTTAATTCTCTTTTAAATAACAAACTAGTTATTTATGATATTCATTATTAACAATTTTTTAAAAACGCTTTCAGCTTGCGAATTTGTCGTTTCACAAAAGTTCTCAGTATTGGATTCCTTTTTTAATTTAGAGAGCTTTAAATTTCTTTAGAGTTGGTTGAAAATTGGATTAATTTGTGTCATTTTAGTAATTAGCCATATGTTTCTTTGCAAAATATTTTTTTTTTGGCATTTTTAGATTTTGTCTTAATAATTAATTGTAAATGTGAGTTTATTAAACTAATCCATAATAATATTAACCAAATCGTACATTGCTATTTGTACCCAAGAGATTAGAAATAAAAAATTATTTTTGATGCAATAGACACAATAACTTTCAAATCACATTCTGAATTATTACAAAACACAAAATTAAGTGTAATAATTTACAAGTTTGATTCATTCATTTATTCTGTCCATACATAAAGTTGTCAATATGTGTTTTTTTGTTTTAAATTTAAATTCATTTTTCACCTATTTACAATTTTGTTAACTTTTAAATTTATACAAATTTTGTATTTCTTAGAACTTAAATTAATTTTAACTTGCATTGATAAAAAATTCAGTTAATCCACACATGAAATATAATAAATTTTAAAGATTGAACATTTTTTTCAATTTTTAAATATTTTATTTATTTTTCAATTTTTTCCTCAATATTAAATATACGTTCCGAAAATTTTAATTATTTTCTTCAAGTTTTTCAGTTTTATTGATTCTCTTTTACTTTAAATCAGTTTGATTATTTATTACTTATTGCTTCTATTTTTTTCTTTTTTCATTTTTCAATTATCTTTACAAATTTTATTATTTTGCAATTATTTCCTTCAGTTTTTAATCAGTTTCATTAATTCTCAAATAACTTTCTACAATTTCAAATGTTTATCTCAATTTTCAATTAATTTCATCAATTTTCATTTATTTTGATCATTTAACAATTATTTTCTCCACTTTTGAATTATCTTAATTATTATTTTTCAAATAATTTCCTAAATTTTCAATTATTAATCTCAATTCCCAATTATATTTCTCAATTATCATTATTTTTCAATTAATTTCCTAAACTTTCAATTTTCATTTCGAAGTTAGATTTTCGAAGTTAGAACTAACTTTGAAATAAAAACTGAAAGTTTAGAAAATTATTTAAAAAATAATAATTAATTAAGATAATTAAAAAGTGGAGAAAATAATTGTCAAATGATAAAAATAAATGAAAATTGATGAAATAATTTGAAAATTGAGATAAACATTTGAAATTGAATAAGTTTTTAAAAATTTTATTACTTTTTATTTTCTATATATTCTTAATACTTTGACAAATAAAAAAAAGAAAATATTCTTTAATTTTTAAAATTGTTTTTCTCAAATTTTGATTATTTTCTGGAATTTTAAATTATTTATATCATTTTTAATAAGTTTTCCCAATTTTTAATTATTATTACTTTTTCTCAATTTTGACAATTTTAAAATTACGATAAAAAAAATTATTTTTGGAAAAATAAAACCTTTGGATTTTCTACAAATCTAGGATAATTTTTCTATTTGCTGACTATTTTCATTATTTTTTGTTTAATTTTATAAATTTCCAATTAATTATATATCCAATTTCATTTATTTGTTTCAATTTGCCAGTGTTTTTATAATTTGTCAATTTTGTTCCCCAACTTTCAATTATTTTACTCAGTTTTCGATTATTTTTATGATTTTTCAATTATTTTCTCCAATTTAAGATTATTCTAATTTTTTTCACTTATTTATGATTATCTTTTATTTCATAAATAATTCTGTTGTTTGTGCAATTATATTGTTCTCAAATTTCAATTATTTTTTTGATGGTTTAATTATTTCTATCATTTCCTCCAATTTTTTATTATTTTTCGTTTATTTTTCTAAATTTTTAATTAATTATATTTTTAATTATTAATATCCAAGTTCAATTATTTTCGACAATTTTTAATTATTATTTTTTCTTATTTTCGATTATTTTTATGCTTTTTCAATTATTTTCTCCAATTTAAAATTCTTCTCATTTTTTCATATTTTTTATTTTATTTCTAAGATTTGTAAGTGTTTTTTTCAAACTTCAAACACGTTCTTCAATTTTGAATTATGTACTTTAAATTTCAATTATTTTATTCAATTTTGAATTATGTTTATGATTTTCTTCTATTTCATAAAAAATTCTGTAATTTTTGCAATTATTGTTCTCAAATTACAAATTTTTTTTTGAAGTTTTAAATATTTTTCTCATTTTTCTATCACTTTCTTCAAATTTTTATTATTTTTCTTATTTTTTGATTATTTTTATGATTTTTTATTTATTTACTCCAATTTAAAATTCTTTTCATTTTGTTCACTTTATTTCTAATCTTTGTAAGTATTCTTTTAAATTTTAATTATTTTCTCCAATGTTAAAACATTTCTACGATTTCTTATTTATTTTATCCAACTTTTAATTTCTTACATTAATTTGCAATTATTTTTTTAAATTTCAATTATTTTCCTCAATTTTTAATTTTTTTTCTTAACTTGTTTTATTTATGTGTAAATATTGTATATTAGAATATTTATAATTGTTGAGAACACTAGGCGTGGAAACTAATCGCGCTCGTTGTATAATCTATAATATTATTTATAATTTGAGTTAACTCGCAAAAAAATGTGACTCGTGAAAGACATATTTATTATTAATGATATTCATAATTAAAATTTTAAAAGCTCGACGCTCGGAGGCAATAGTGAAATGACATTTGAATATTTTAAAGTAGGCTTGGCTCAGGTTAGATGGAGATATATACGAGAAAGCAATAATATTCTGAAACGTTATGGAGTTTTGATATTTGTAGTTTAATGAAAAGGTTTCTCTGCTTGATTTAGAATGTTGAATTTTCGCAGTGCGAGAGCGCGCGTGGAGTGCGACGCAGTCAGGCAAGACAGAGCTATATGATCGATTTCCTAGATAGGAGAACAAAGAGAGATATTTGAAACATCGTGTAAAGAACGTATGTAGGATCTTTGTCGTACGTCTAATAGAGCATTGTGACATGGTCGAGAACTGGTTGGCAGTCGTAGCCGGTAGTCGGTAATGATCCGTAACGGTACAATCCTGCTCGAGCATAAGTAAATATAATTTACCAGTGCCCCATGTCGATCCGCCTTTTCCACCTTATTTTTCTAACGACGCTCATACCTCAAAAGTAAACCGCACGACGATAGTAATAATACACCGTTATTGCCGCGACTGAAAATAAAAATTGCCAAAGAAAATACCAGAAAGGAGGGAAAATCAAACGAGCAAAAAAAAAGACTGAATATATAAAAGATCTGTATTAAAAATAAGCCCTCGATAAATGCCAATGTTACTGATGAGATGGATTTTTTCACTGAGCTTGTTTACACCGTAGGCTGAAAAGTTTGGTTTAAGTCACCTTTAAACCTGTCTTCAAGACCGGCAGTGTAAATAGGCTCATTTTTTTGTGAAAAAGTCTATTTTTTTGAGCAAGTTAAAGAATTTGCAATGGCATGAAATAAATGAAGTAGATTTTTAATAGCTGTGTATTTTTAAAAACACAAATTTTACAACAGTATAGGGCTGCCCAGTGACTCACTTTTTTTAAAATCGCTCATTACTGCTCACTTTTTTAGTAAAATGCCTGTTCCAGATGTGATAGGGTGGAGGGGTCACATTATTTTCTTCAGTCTTTAATGATAGAACGTCCAACGTCCTTCCGGCAGGACAAAAAAGCCTTCCGCGAGTACGTACGAAATCGCGTTATAAAATTAACATGGATTCAGATAAACAAAAAGTAGTATATATGGTTGGAAAGGTAAAGGATCAAGCTTTCAGCGCATGTAAACATGGAATTTGTAAATTCAAACCCCGAAGCTTGGTAGCTAAAAGAAGTTAAATTTTCCAAAAATCCACATAATTTTTAGTCGCAAAAAGACGACGCGCGGTACTGCCGACAGGACGTTTTCGTTTTTTTAAAAAGACTACCTAGACCTTGTACATAAATTTAAAAAATCGATATTTACGTCATCTGAAAGCTTGTTTCATTACCTAAAAAACCATACATTCATTTTTTACGTATCTGCTTCCATATTGATTTTATAGAGCGTTTTCCGAGGGGCTCGCGCCTGAGACATTTACCACCGACCGCCATTACGTTAGTTATAACAATATTTACAAAAGTAGTAATAAACTCAATTCCTTTGATGATAAAGATGATGAATTATGATGATAATGATGATGGTGATGATGATGGTGATGATAATGATGATGATTATATGAAATTAAAATATTTTTTCACAAAAATTAATTGTCCTTCCGGAAGGACGTTTACTGTGTGAAAGCGCGTCCTTCCGGCAGTACGCAGCCTTGTACGTTCTATCATTAAGGAGGAATTGGACACCTCCTCGAGAAAAGGTTACATTTGAAGTCATTTTGCTTTTTGAAATAAAAAAAGTAACTTTAAAAAAAAATATATAATTACTTTAAACATAACCTCTTCTCGAATAGGTGTCCAATTCCTTTTTCAATTATTGTCATAAATATTTAAATTTATTACACAAGTTTTCATTTATTTTGTTCATTTTTCAATTATTTTCTTAAAATTTCAATTGTCCTCTTCAATCTTTAAATTATTGCAATGAATATTTAGATTTTCTACACAAGTTTCAATCTACTTTTGTTATTTTTCAATTATTTTCTTCAAATTTCAATTATTTTATTCCAGAATTTATTAATTTTTTACAACTTTTTCAATTAGTTTCTACAAATTACAATTATTTTCTTAAAACCCTAATCACTTTCTTTATTTAATTTCTTTTTCGACATTCTTGAATTATTCTCTTCAATTTTTAATTATTTTCCTTACTCTCCACTCTGAATTAGTGAAAAATCGGTCACTAATTCATATTAGTAAAAATTTTCACTAATTTTTAGTCAAATTTCACGACTTGAATTGGTAAATCTAAAATGTTTGCTATTGCTTTAGTGAAAAGTTACTAACAATTCGTAGAACGTTTCACTAATTTGAATTAGTGACCGATTTTTCACTAATACAGATAAAGAGAACAAAAACAAACTTCTAATATTTTTTTCAAATTTTCAACTATTGTCTATATACATTTTTTGCTCTAGCTTTCAATTACACTGTGTTACAAAAAATGAAAACAAAAAATTACTTTTAATCGGACCTAGCCTAAATTGTTCGTCACGAAAAACTAAAAAAAAAAATGGTATATATTAAATCTCCCCCCCCCCCCTCACTTCCAAAATTTCATTTTAGAGCTAAAAAACAGCTTTTCTGCAGTTTTTGTATAAAATATACTATTACTTCGTCATTTTTAATCCGTTTTCAAATTTTTTTTTTTTAATTTAAAGCTGAAGAACAAGGTTTTCTATTCCTAATAGAGGTTTTATGATTCAGGTAAAAATTATGGTATAGAAAACGAGTAAAAATTTTAGGAAATTGTCAATTTTTTTGAATTTTTTTAACTTTAGCAATGATTTACTGTCCAATTTATTTAGAATCTTTTTTCTGTGTTCATTACTTCAAGTGTATTTTATTCTGCGTCGAAAGCAATTTTTGAATTAAATTAGTAAAAAAATGGTGGCTGTCTTAAAAATCACAGTATTTTATTATTAAAGTAAAAAACAGTACTTTCTTTTTTTTTTTGCTTTATTTAATGGTTGCAAGTGATACATATTATCTTTTAACAACTTTTTTATATTTATTTTAGTAAATTTCGGTAAAATTTTGAAAATTAAGAATTTTACTAAAATTTTTGAAAATTGATTTTACCGAAAAATACTGCGATTATAAAGACAAAAAAATGCAATAACTCAGACAGTTTTTCATCAATTTAATTGAAATGAAGCTCATTTGACGCAAAATTATTTTCGAACATTTTTACTCCTTTTCTGTCATAAATTTTATTTAAAACATAAAAGCTCTATTAGGTATAGAAAACCACGTTTCTAAGCTTTAAACAAAAAAATTTTTTTTTTAAATAGGACAAAAACTGACGAAGTAACAGTATATTTTATACAAAAAGTGCAGAAAAACTGCTTTCTAGCTCTAAAATAAAATTTTAAGGTGGGGGGGGGGGGGATTTAATACTAATTTTTTTTTAGTTTTTCATGTCGAACAACGTAGACTAGGTCCGATTCAAAGTAATTTTTCACTGTCAGACAGTGTCGTTTACGTCATTATTCAAGTTTAGTTTCTTCATATTTTAATTATTTTTTCAGTATCTCAATTATTGTACTCAAAATTTTTAATTTTTTACTTCAGTCTCAAATTATTTTTTAAAATTTTACTTATTTTTGTCATTTTTCAATTACTTTCTCGTAAGTTCATTGATTTTGAAAACTTTTCAATTGTTTTTTTCAAATTTTAATTTTTTTGTTTTAAATTTTTAATTTTTGTCTTCATTTTTTGATTATAAATTAATTTTTGCTTCCTCATGGAAGAATTTTTATTTTTTTATTTTTTGAAAATACCCAATCAAATATTTTTGAGCACCTTTTTTCATCGAAAAAAATCGTTTTTTGCCAAAAATTTTTTTCATGCTAAATATACAACTTATGGAATACAAAAATCATATTCCTTATCTTAAAAATGAATTGATTGACCTATATTAAGTTTATAATTGATCAAAAATTCGTAAAATAATTCATGTTTTTACATTTTTTGCATTTAAAATTCTTCATTTTTTAATTACTTCCTCAATTAACTTATATATTATTAATTTTTTGCTTCCTCTGTGAGAAAGCAAATTATTCTGCTTACTTGGAAGTGAAATGTCCATGAAATGGACATAATTCTCACCTAGTTGAATTTGTTTTGTCATTTTACAATTTTTTTTTTTTATTTTAATTACCTATATTTGTAATTTTTCAATTATTTTCTTCATATTTAAATTATTTTCTTCATATTTCGATTATTTTTGCCATTTTCAAATTATATTCTTCACATTTGAATGGCTTTCCTGAAACTTTTTATTATCGTCATGAATTTTTAAATTGTTTAAATACCTTCATTGGCATAAAATACCCCCTTAAAGTCACACAGTTATTGGTGTTTCGTCTGATATTGGGGAGAGCTGATTAATTATTTCCCTGCTGGTGAGACTTAAATTAATATCAGTAATATCTGACTCATTATTGTTTACTCACTTTTTTACACTTATAAAACTCACTATTTACTGGCAGCCCTAACAGGATTTTTACTATTTTTTTGTTTTTTTTTATTTCTTCACGGAGAAAGCATTGTATGCGTTAAAGTTTAAAATTTTCTAAAATGGTTTAAACAAATTTACTCTGTCTAAAATGTCCGATTAAATGTTTATATTTATGTATTTAGGACTTCTGCTGTCCAGTAGACCGTGCAAGTATATGTAATAGTGTCATGCTTGTTTTTTAACGCAATAACTCAAAAACGATTTAACGAATATTAATAAAATTTGGTATGGTTATTTTTCGTACTCTAATCTAAAATTATACACAAGGATTTTTAAAAATACAACCCTAAAAAATGTATTGATTTATTTAATTTATTAATTATTATTACATTTATTACCATTACTAAATTATGTTTTTTCTCTGTTTCAGGTGAGTGTTAATTTCCTTACTTGACGCACCTTTTTGTAAGTTTTTACGCCATTTTTCTACATTATTTGCACATTCGTATTGATGACAATTTTTTATTTTTTATAAATACTACATATCAAAATAGATTGGTTACTTGAACATTATTTATTAATTTAAAAACCAAATTTTTTGTTTACAAAAAAAACATTCTTCATCATTGTTAAGTTGATAAATACTGACCACTAGTAAATTTACGTGTGATATTCTAATAAGTACTTGGAGTTTGAAAAAAAAAATTCCACACTTTTCAGAAAAGTGTAATAAGTCTCACCCTTTGCCGCTCACGGGCAATTGTTTACAGTAAAGGAAAAAAATGCCCTATTTACCAATAGTCTCGCTTTATATCAGAATTTTCCGGAATTTTTTTCCCAGATTTTATGCCATTCTCTCGTACTTATGATAAAGGCTTCGCAGCCCTCTGGGCGCCAGCAAATGTAAAGCGCAGAAGGAAACAAATGAAGGTAATCATTTTCCCGCTAACAAGAGGTACAAAACCCCATAAAAAAGAAGGAGAATCATAAATATAGCAACGTATCCTCTTCCATCTTCCTCCCTCAACCCCTAGCAAAAGGACAGACAGAAATGCAAGAGAAGACTCGTATCGTCTGATGGGTACCCCCCTCTCTCTTTTTCTCCAGCTCTAGAATCTTTTTCCTCTCACTTTATCATGATCGTCCCACGCAGATGATAAGAGAGAGATTCACGAATTGATTCTCCGTGTTTGTTGAACATCTTGTGAAGAATATGTTGACAGGGGTGGAGGGCAGAATATAGGGAGGGGGTGGAGATTATAGAATCACACCGAGTGATGCGTGAAAGGGTGTGTGTGGGTACGAAAAGGGCCGTAGGGCATGCCGCGAGTGAAAAACCGGAAAAATATGTCATCGTTTCATCGACAGTCATCACAAAGACCGAATGAATGAGAGAACGAGCAAAATCCATCCCTTCCATCCTCCCCCTTCCTTTTCCTGGAACCCTTACCGGCGGCGTACCTTCTCCCCCTAGCCACCGATGAAGTCATTGTGCACTGCTCATCCCGGTGTATTGTCATCCGAAACAATGATTTCATAAAAATACGTGAGGGATGGTGAAGCTTCGACGACAGATATACGTATATAAAAGCGGATTGGAAAAGGCCCTGAATGCCAAGTAAAAATGCGAGTCCGCCAATCGAGCTGCTAGTTATCCGCGGATATATTTATACGCGTGTTACTCGACAGCTAGTCGAAATGGGTATATCGCCGAGCCCTAATTGCTGTGTGAAAATGAAGAGAAGAATACGTAGACATATGTCCGCGAGGTAGCGAATAATCGAGAGAATATACACGGAGAGGGATCGAGAAAGAGAGAATTGCAGGTGGATAAATGAAAGATGTGAAGAAATGCAGTAAAATTGATTAGAAGGTAGAAAAACTTGACAAGTTCAGGACATTTTTGTTTCTCAAAGACAATAAAAAGTATCAATTTTATATTTATGGGTGATTTTTAATGAAAGTGTAAATCGGGGTCTTACATGATTTTTTCATATTATAAAAAATAGATTTCAGTGGAAAGCAATTTAATAATATATTGATAGATTGTTCATATACAAATTTCGATTTTTAAGAATTATAAATATTAATTTTATAAAAAATAAGAAATTGATTTAACTGTAAAATGTAACGTCCCCTGGCTGTCTTCGAAGCGTTCTTGAATCATTTAACTTACTACCACGAATAGCAAATATTTAAAGTGTAATTTTCAATTTTACTAAATAATTCTATGTACTAAAATAAACATTATAATGTATTGTAGAAATTTAATTACAGTCCAATAACGTATTTATATCACGTTTAAATGTGTCACACACTTTTCACTTTTCTTATAGAGATCAATAATTAATAATGTCATATAAAAAATAGATATTCACTTAACAATAGTTTGCATTAGATAAATTTTGAAGAAAATGTTTTTATCTTTAACTTAGTAGTGATTAATTTATTCACGAACACTTACTTTTTTTAAAAACAGATAATTAAATAAAAAAACGTAGAAGTACCTTTTTTAATGTAATTCCCCTGGCATTTAATATCTTGAAATATACACTGAGAAAAATCTGTTGCGATTATCGCATGAGCAAATGATATGAATATAGCATAGACACTAACTATACAAAAATTGCAAGAATCCACCTAATTATTAGGCCGCTCCGCCTAGTTTTCAGGCTAAGTCCGAGCAATAACTATACGTGCTGTTAGAAATATATTATGGAAAAAATGCAAAAATGATTTCAAGCAATAATCGCAACAGATTTTTCTCAGTGTACAAACATTTTTTATGATGTTAAAGGCGATAAATATGTAGCTATAAAAATTATTTTTAAGATGCCAAACTTATAATCCAAGATTTAAATATTATGTCATATAAATATGAAATATTATCCCAATGTAACGTCCCCTGGAATGTAATGTCCCCTGCTTCTAATACAAAATATCAAAAACAAAAAAATGTGCAATACACACCGAAAAAAAAATATTCTTCTAAAGAGAGTAACATTCCTTTCGTGAAATCCTCTCACGTTTTTACATTGTTTTGAGAGTATCCTCTACTTTTGAGAGGAAAATTCGCATCAAAATGAGAGTATCCTCTCAAAATGAGAGGATCCTTTAGAGGCCATATTGTAGAGGAAAATTCGCATCAAAATGAGAGGATTCCTCTCAATCCAAGTATATTTTTTTTTCGGTGCATAATAACAACATGAACCTAAAAATTTTGACAACGAGAGCAATGTAAACAATTCCAAAATAATAAAAAGATTCGTTGATAAAGTTAAGAATTTTTAAAGTAGTATTAAAAAATAATGTAAAGTATTTAAATTTTGAAAATTGAGTTCCATTATTAAAGATTTGTCTTTTAATTTGTGAAAATGATAACGCGATTGATGACAACAAGTAGGTTAACCAAACCAAATTTAGTATTTGTAATTACTGCTTACTATTAAATAGTCACGCTCGGCCATTAAATATTTCAACTAATTATATCCTAAATAATATATATAAATGAAAAAAATTGTTAACATGGTTTTTTATTTTCTTGAAATTATGTCATCTCAAATTTACGTGTTCATTGAAAATCACCATTATACTGTAAAAAGAAACATCTTAAAATGCATTGTAGTCACTTTTATAAGACGTTTAAAGTATCTTATATTTCAGTTTCCATCTTAGAAAACTAATGCATTTTAAGATACTTTTGCTAACTTTTCGGAACCATCTTAAATGTGACTACAAATATATCTTAAATTAAGATGCTTACTTTTTGCAGTGTAGAGGATATTTTCTTATATATTTAAACTTTCAAAAAATAATTTTTTCATAACAAATATTTAAAATTCACAGTAAATTTTTTCTTTAAACGTTTAGAGTAATTTAAACATAAAAATAAACATTTTGTACTAAAATATAATTTTAAACTGGGAAATATTGTACCTGTTTAAAAAGAAAAAATAATTCTTCGGTAAAATTAAAATTTAAAAAAAAAATGCTTTTTACCGAAAAAACGTCTTACGTCATTTATGGACTATTATAATTATGATAACCAATAGGTACAATATTGATAAAGAAAAAACAAAATTATATTTTTTAAAATTTGCCCAATATTGCTTGAAACTTGTTACTAGAAGGTTTTCTGGGTCGCTGATTACGAATCTAAAGTCAAAATTTAAAAATTTAAAATGGCGGATCCAATATGGGTAACAAGTTTTAATATAATCTAACTGCTGGTTTTCCCGTGGTCACAAAGGGGTTTTAAAAAATAAAAATAAAATTATTTAGAAAAATGTGAATATCTAAGAGACAATTCCGCAGAATTAAAAACATTTATCGGTATTGTTGCACAATTTTTTTCTCACATTTTGCAAGAAACTGAAGAGAGAACAAAAAAGTTGAAAAAATTGATAGTCATTTGACCGGACTGAAAAAATAACTGAAATTATATAAATCTATATTTGCTTTTAAAATGATGACTATTTTGTCACCATGTTTTTTATAATTTTTTAAAATCATTAGAAAGGTCTGTCTGACCTGAGTTTGCTTGGATTCAATCTTAAGGAGATTCGTCCCATTGACATAACCTCAATCTAGAAAGTGGTTTTTCACACAAAATAAAAATATTTTAAAATTGAATTTACTAAATTTTGAAAGATCCAGTTGTACATGTTTTAGGAAAAATTAGATTGATTTGATAGATCTGTTGTCAAATGATAAATATTTAAAATTTTCCGCTTTCTCTTTAAATCTACTGAAAATTTGTAATTTCTATCCAATTTTGACAAATAATAGCTTATATTGCTTTTTGAAATATTCTCAACAATTTTGTTTTTTAGATATTGTTAAATGATATTTTGTTCAAGAAATATATAACATGCAAATTTTATTTGTACAATAACTATTGTATAAAATATTATTAACAAAATTCAACGCAAACAAAATTATAGAAAATGTTTCAATAAATGAAAAAAATGTTTTTTTTTAAAATTGGAATAAAATTACAAATGTTCAGAATGTTGTCACTTCGAAGTTTTGTAAAGTTGTTCATTATAAATTTCAAGTCAGATATTTTAAATTCAAAAAGTCGGATGAGTATTTTAAAAAATTGATCTTTGCATAGATCCTAAGTTATTTTGGCTCTCTAACTACGACTTTAAAAACGTATTTATAAACATTCAAAATGGTAGATGCAATTTTAAAGTCAAATTTTCAAAAAGTATCTCATTAAAATACATCAAAAAACTTTAAATTGATATTTATTTCATTGCTTAAAAAGATGGTTAGTCGTACTTAAATTTAAATCGTAAATGCGGAAATAGAAAGAAAAGTGTTTTTTTTTCAAAAGAATGTAAGTTAATAGAATAAATGAGTACAGGATATTTTTTAAATTACGTAAAAGATTTCAGTATCATCCAAGTTTCAAATGCTAACATTAACACTGAATAGAAGGTGAAATAAATCGAACAAAAAATACTGAATAAAATAAGTTGGATGACAAAAAAACTCCGTAATTGCAGTATAAAAATGACCTAAGCAAGGGGTCTTTTAGTGCGAAAATATAACCTTTCTGACCAAGTAGTGACACTTGGATAAAAGTTGTTGAATTTTTAATAACATGAAACCGTTTGACATTAAGTGATAGAAACTTTTACCTTAAAAAATTTATTTTTACTTGCAAAACAGAAACTGAACTAGTTTTTTACTTTTTCCGTAATAAAATAATGTTATAACTAGTTTTTTGTTTATCTAATGAGTTTATTATTTTCAAATTTTTGATACCAATAAAATTTTGGCTGCATCAACAAAAATTTGGTTAAATCAGCAAAACTTTGGTTGAAACAACAAAACTATGGTCCTATCAACAAATGTTCCATCAACAAATTTTCGGTTGATATCATCAAACATGACAAAAATAGTTTTTGATGATACAGATAAAATATTGTTGGTACATCTAAACAGGTTTTCTTGCTTCTATTTCAAACACATGTTTTTTTGACCAAACAATTTTTTTATAGTATACTCTTTCATCTAAGAATGTAAGTGGTACACTACTGAGAAGAAGGAATTGTTGGATTTAAAAATCGGATTGTTAATAATGAACTGACAAATCCGATTTATTGTTGTAGCAAAGTTTTTGGGATCTTAGCAATTTGGGATTATTGTAGAAACATCAATTTTGTTAACTAACAAGACTGATTGTTATTTCAACAATCCAAATTGCTAAGATGACAAACAGTTTGCTACAACAACAAATTTGTCAGTGCTATATTAAAAATCCGATTTGTAAGTCCAACAGTTCCTTTTTTGTACTATGAAATGTCTAATTAACCAAAAAGATGTTTATGAAAATTTAACAATATTCTTTGTATCAAACTGAAAAAAGATTATGGATAAAAAAATATTGGTTGATATAAAAAAGCAACAATTTGGTTGTACCATTAACATTATTTGATTATTTTTTCAAAAAGAATTTTGTCAAAACGACCAAAGTTTACAAAACGCTTTGTTGCTTCTTCATAATTCAAACGTTTTATTATCTAAACTAAACTTTTTTAGATGCTTGTATTTAGACAAATGAAAAGATACCAAAAAAATGAGATATAACATGATTCATACATTATATCATAACACAAGGACATTGACTTTAAAAACTTGTATAACTCATTTGAGGCTACAAAGCAAATTGGAACTAACATTTACCGTTAAAAGAAACTTGTCATTAAACTATGAATACATAAAGATACATATTTCCATGAATAGCAAAGAATGGTCATTAAGAATGAATGGTAAATAAAACAAGAATTACACGTATTGCGTAAAGTTATCAGTAAAAGTGGTATCAGAATCGGATATTGTTGGTAAAAAAAAAAGAAGAAGTATACGTGTACTGAAGGAAAAAGAAGGAGGAATAGTTGGAAAAAAGGTATGAGGTGGTGAAAAAAGGGGAAAATGTAGGTAGAAACGGGGGGTGAAATTCCCTCTCTTGATTCTTTTCATGGTTGCGAGTCTCTTTCTTTTTTCTACACTTCCGTGTTATCGAGTCATTACTCTCTGCATGCTTATTGTTTCGCACAAGTCCCCCTTCTCTCTTCTTTCTACTCTCTTTTTTCTCTTTTTGCCATTTTACTTTACTTCGCTCTTCCCTGCCTCTCGTCTTTGTTTCACTTGGCGGGAAGATTAGCAATAAAATGTGTTCAAGTACGTCGACCCGTGGTATCGGGTCGTTTTTTTCTATGTTTGGGTGATGTATATAGATGTATTATTACTATAACCAGCCAGTTTAGCTACGTTTATTTTTAGAGCAAGATTAATGTTTGTATTCAATTCATCTTTTCCAAGAGTCTTGGAGCTTTTACATTATTCTTTGCTTGCAGAAATAACAATAAAGAAAATACAGGTTTCCTATATTATGTTATTATAAATGTATATAAATATACATACGTATTTCACGTATGGCTATTTTTCTTCCAGTAATGGATAATATTTTTCATACTTTTTTATTGCAAAGAATAAAGACAATTGTTATGTTAATACTTTTAATAATACGGTGTCGTTAATAATACGTTTATCTTGGTACCTTTTTATTGATTCTATTATCTAAATTGTGATTACATAATTCTAACGAATTTTTAAGTCATCAGCTTTCTTGACGAAATGTTAAAGTAAATAACTGAATGGAATATAAAACGTCGTTAATTAAGAAACTGGCACTTCTTCTCACGAGGTTTTTTTTTTATTTTAAGAGAATAAGGTGCTTACATCATTTTCACATTGTACTTAACGTTACATCCGCTTTCAAGAGAATCAGCATATTTAAAATCATTAAAATCCTTACAAAAGCAAACTGTCTTGTCCTTTTATTTTTTTAAATTTGCTTACCTGCCTGTAACTTGAATTTCTTTCACTCACGCACTGAACAAAATTACTTGATGATTTAACATGACCCTTTTCTTATTAACGAATTTCTATTTACTTAATTAGGCAATTTAACCGATTCTCCCCAATTTAAAACAGGTGTCCATATAATTGTGAATTGCACTGTAGTTTTTTTTTGTAGTTTTCATGAAAATTTTAAGGAGGTATATTCAAAAATTGATTTTCTATAGATTCTTATAAAATTTTAATGACATATTAAATGTATTATTTTACATGTATGGTTACAATTTTATTGCAATTTACCGTTCTGTTTTTAAGATACAAATTTATAAAGTTGGAACTTTTACATGGAAACAGTAATAAAATGCGCAAAATGACTATATTTTAATTAATTAAAAAAGAACGGCTTTACAAATTAAAAAAAAAAAAACAAATATATTTTAAACTATAATTTAATGCAACTTTTACAATAATATTAAATTAATTTACCGAACGATTGTTAAGAAAATGTTATTCAAGGTTAGTGATATGAACGATATGAATTTTTTTTAATTATAACTTTGAATACAACCGACTGCAATTTTTTTTCGTGTAAATTATCCCTCCTTATCATTAAATAAATCTCACTCTGGTATTTCAACTGATTTAGTACTTTTTTCTCTCCATTTTAAGGGGGTCTCCTCAATTTTAGGTTTAATTAATTTTATTACAACAATTTTAAATATACGACCAAATTCAATAAATATAGACAAAATCTCTTTTTTCACTTGATCTATTTTTTCAACAACTATTTTATTATTATTATCTTTAACAGTATTAGCAGGGGAATCACTATATTATTATTTGATCGAAATATCAACACATCTTTTTATGACCCACTGAAAAAAAAACTATTTAAGGTTTACTTGAGTTAAATGTAACTTTTACTTTTTTACTCAAGCAATGAAAAAAAATCAAAAATTGCTGTGAAACCAGGCAAATTTTACTTTGTTTATAAAGAAAAAAAAAAAACAATTGACACTTTTGAAGCAAAATTTGACGTTTATGTGCCGAACTGTTAAAATTAAATTTTCAATACATTCCAGAAGATTTAATAGTGGAAGAATAAGTAAAAGTGAGTAAAAACGTTAATTGCATATTAATTTATTGTTTATTTCTTTTAATTAACTCAAACATTGTTTTAAAGTACAATATGTCAAATTTGTTTTAAAAGTGACATTTTGTTTTCCTTAAAAAACAAAGTAAGTTTTACTTTTTTTTGCACTGCTTGAGTTATAAAGTAAATTTTACTTGACAACTTCCTGGGTTTGGAATAATTTCATATAATAATTTTTAATAACATTAATTCTATTTAAACGATAATTAATAATATTGGTTAAAAAACAAGCAAAAAACAGTTCTATTTTGATTAATTGAACTAGTAACCATCAAAATTTTACTAGAATATTATCTCTTTTGAAGATGAATTTAAGTATAATTTTTTACCCTCTACTCAATCACTAATTCAAATAGTTATATTTCTACTAATCATTTAGTGAAAAATAACTCATTACTAGTCAAATTCATTTTTAGGTTATGTCAAAATAACTAATATTTTAGTAAAATTCTGTTTACTAATTCAATTAGTTGAGTTTTAACTATTTTTTAATTATTTTTTTACTAACAATTAGTAATTTTTTTTACTAATAATTAGTTATTTTTAACTAATTGCTGAAATAAAAACTCAGTCACGATTTTACTAATCATTAGTTATTTTTAACTATAATTCAAATTTTAGAGAGTATTGTTATTAAATTACTTACTTTTTACTAATTCAGATATACAAAGCAATGAAGGACAAAGAAACGAACCTCCTTTCTAAATGAGTTACTCTAAATAAGTTACTATTAAGTACTAAAAAATTTTACCAATATTTAGTAGAAAAGTACTTATTTGAAAGTAAAATATTTATGATGCTGAAATGCGTAACGTTTCTGAGAAACGAACAAAATTTTGTATATTATACTTAAAATTCTATTGTTAAATATGATTAATTATCCATTGAATTAGCTATACAATAAAACTAAAAACAATTTTAAAAGATTATTTAACTGAAAAACTTTAAAAAATATATATTTTTTAATTTATTCTTTTTGTTTGTTTCTCAGAAAAGTTGCGCACTTCAGCGTCCTAAATATTTATTAATTGAAATAGTGAAAGTTAACTTTTGTAATTAGTAGATATTTTACTTTCAAATTAGTAATTTTCTAATAAAAATTTGGTAGGTTCTTAATTATTTAAAAGTAAGCTATTTCTCTAATTCTTTAGTGAGAAAAACTATTTCAGATTCAGAGCCAGGTTGTGAATGAAACGAATCAAGACGTCGATTATTGTTAATAGACAGATTAAGGATCGTCCACAAATTGCATAATACTTTAGATGGTGCGTTTTAAACCATTTTAACCTAAAGGTGCTCCCACTTTAAATGCAAGACAACTTTTAAACTTTATTATTTCAAAAAATATCTGCAGAACCAACTCAAAATTTTTAAATCGAGTTAATTTATGTTTAAATTAAATGTTCCGAAAGTGCCGTATTTCTGTAATGCCTTCGAACAAAATTATTAAGTTGCAAAGTTCGCGAAAATGAAGAAATTTTTTATTTTAATTTTAAAAATTCCTATATTTTTAAATAGAAAATTTAAAAAGTGCCAAAAATTTTGAAAGTTCACTGAAAAAACTTGATATTTAAAAGTGGATATTTAAAGAAAGATACCTATTAACTCTGAACACCTAGGTATTAGACTTTAATATCTAGATGTTAAGAATTAGATGCTAGATGTTAACGGTTAACATCTACACTGAAAAAACGATATTCTAATTCTAAGAAACATTACTTAAATAGGAGCCAAGAATATTCCTCACTTAAATTAAGTTGAAAATATTCTTACAATAAGAATAATATTCTTATTCTAAGAAAATTTCTTTTTATTTATTTTAAAATTTCTTTCTAATCATAAAATTTATTACAAAATTTATAATATTTAGAATAATATTCTTATTGTAAGAAAATTTGTCACTTAATTTAAGTGGGGAATATTCTTGGCTCCTAATTAAGTAATGTTTCTTAGAATTAGAATATCCTTTTTTTTTGTGTAGATGTTACGGGCAAACATTCATTTCTCTCAGTGTTCAATGTATACACTGCAAAAACTGCTGTCTTCTAAGTGTCTTATTTTAAGACATTTTTATGTCTTTTTTGTATTTAAGACGCAAAAATGTCTCATTTTAAGACATTAATTGTGTTTTAGACACCAAAATGTCTTAAAATAAGACACTTAGAAGACAGCAGTTTTTGCAGTGTAATTACTTCAAATTAAGTAAGTGAAAGCTTCTATTAATAAATTCACCTTTCTGTAAATAACTTCCGAAATACGCTAAATTAGGTTATTTTGTAAGTGCACATTGAATTCTTATTTCATCTACTATTGTATAAAATTCATTGCTTTAATCATTTAAAAATAATAAGTTCAATTATTCTAGACAAATACAAATAATTCCTTTCACAATTCTAAGGATAATTTTTTCGCGATTTCTACCATCTGAAAAAAATGACAGTTCTCCATACTCCTATGCTTTAAAATCCCAATTTAAAAGAAAATAAGAATAATTTAAAAATAATTACTTGTATTTTATACTTAAAAATATCACCGAATCAATATTAATTTTTTTAAAAATTGGTCAGCGACCAGTTTAGTTGAAATAAAGTGGTTTGACCCAAATAGCACATTAAGTATGAATTTGGACCTTAATGAATAACGTGTTGCACGACCTTAAGTTTTTTTTCCCGAAACACGAGTGAAACAGTTGATATGTCACTTGAGAGGAAAAGTAGACCCTTTACACTCGTGACACTGGGTTAGCAATAAGGACACGTTGGAAAAGCTAGGGGCGTTTTTCGGCGTTCGTGTGGCCGTATGCAACAGGTTATAGTTTTTGGCACACACCTCTGCCTCGTTCGGTCCTTTCTCTCTCTTTCTCTCTTACTCACTCTCTCTCGTACATTTACTCTCTAGTTTCCCGACACTCTCTATCTTC
The DNA here is from genome assembly GCA_037103525.1 of Ganaspis brasiliensis. NCBI lineage: Eukaryota > Metazoa > Arthropoda > Insecta > Hymenoptera > Figitidae > Ganaspis > Ganaspis brasiliensis. Next base: position 486,259 of record JAZKLR010000325.1, on the reverse strand, counting down.
CTCGTGCTCTTTATCCGCTGTCATTCCATCCCAGAGTATTTTACCAGTTTCCCGTTCCTCTTTATCCGATTGCGAATTCTCGCGAAACACCAGCACGACCAAAGGGCGCAAAATCGCAGCCAAAGCACTTTGAGCTCAAACGAAACTTTCACCCTCGACTCCATTGAACTCCCAACACACAAATTCAGATATTTTTTCTGTTTTTCTTTCTCCCCGCTTCTTCTGCACTCACGCCCTCAATAAACGCGGCGGCGTCTTGGTATATAGAGGAGAAATTAATTCGACTCTCTCTCACTCTCTCTCGAGAAAAATATGCGCGCACGATTAGAGAAAATGTTTCAAATAATGCGTCGAGAAAAATATTGCCGCTACTGAAATGACAGGGATACAAATTTACGTGTAATTGCAAAATTCCACGGGAGCGTATTTAGCAAGAAAAATAATTTCAATTGAAGCAAATCGTTCGTTTCTGCTGGCCGCCCGCACATCTATATACCCGCGCCCTGTCTCTTTGACAATAGCTCGCTCGTTTCTCTTTTTCCCCCCATAAAACATACGATGTGCGTTTTTATGCCACATTAAAACTGTATCCTCCCCCCAAGAGTGGAAATTCGATTCAGTCACTGGGCGTGATCAATAGCGATTTTTTTTTTTTAAAAATGAGAGAATATTGCTTGTTCTGTTTTATAATGCAGAATCGATTACTTTATTTTACTAAAGTAAAATCGCCTTTCTTGAAAAGAAAGTAGGTACGTGTGCGACGTAGATCCTATAGAATACTGTAAATGCCTGCTCACACACATTAATATTAATCTAAAGCAATGTGAAATTACGCTAACTTCAAACTATGTTTGCTATGTTACTTTGAATTTTTTATAACAGGCTTGGTATTCGCAGAAATTGTAGCTCCGATATGGTTCTCATTTTAATAATTTAGGTTTAACAATATAATACGCGCACATTTATTTTATTTCTTTGACTTTTTTACTGAAGGGTGAAAAAAATTCTTTTAAAGAAGTTGACTGTTTAGTGCGATAGTAGAAAAATGTAAAACATATTAGGGGAATTTTTCATCTCTACACATTAGTCCAACTACATTTTAGTGTACATAAATTTTGTCTTCTTTAAGGGGGAAGGCTGGTCTAGAGCGCAAAAAAATGGGCATATTTTATGAATTTATTCTGACTCAACAAAGAAATCAATCAAAAATTTGTGAAATAGGTTTAATAATATGTGTTTCCAGGTACAAATACAAAAAATTTTGAGTGAATTAATTTCAAAATGGCCGCTGTACACTACTTCTCCGAACAGGCCTTTTTTTTTAATAGGTGCATTGGCGAAAATGTAACGTCCTTAATTTTTGTCCTAGATCAAAAAATAAAATTTTTTTAGTTTCTATATAACAACAGCAAGGGCGGGACGTAGGATTTTTTTGATATTTTGTTTTTTCGCGAAATGGTGCATGTTTGAACAAAAAATTACAATTTTCACTATAAAAAACGACATAAAATTGTTGATTAAAAAAAAAGTATGCAATATAAAAAGAAAATCCTACGTGACGCTCCGGAGAATGGTATCTAGAATGTACTGTCAAAATTTCATAAGAATCGGTAAAGATTTGTTCGAGTTATGTTTTCGCCCAGTTCAAAAAAAGTGATTTCGAGAATAACGCGTTTAAAGTTGTAAGTATTGAAAAATCATATTAAATTCTTATAACAAATTAACATAGAACCCACAAATATAAACCGATTTAGAAGTTTTTTTTTTGGTTTAAAGGTAATAAAATTCTGCATAATGCCTCTGATTTTGTTTTTTGAAAAATAGTTGTTTTCATTTGTTTATTTATTTATTGTTAAAAATGAAAAAAAATCCAATTTAAACCAGTTTAAAAAATGAAAAATTTGGGCATTTAGACATTTTTGCCGGCATCCATCTTTTGGTATGTTATTTCTAAGACCCTAAGGCACCTTTCAAGACAAAAAAAATGTTTTCGATTTTTTTAAAATTGTAGACCAGCCTCCCCCCTTAATTCGATTTAAAATTTAGTTTCAAATTTTTACATACGTATATTTTATCTTTATTAACCATTGAGAAATTATAAAATGTTAAACAATTTTCTTAGGTCAGTAGTTTTTGTCTTGTCAATACTAAAATTGGTCAACATATTTTACATGATTTTAATGTTAATATGAGAGTTTTAAAACTAGACCCTATACAACTTTAGTGTCTAAATCTGAATTAATCAAAAATGACTAATTATTAGTTGTAAAACTAATTAATTTGTATTTATTTATTTATTTATTATTTAATATTTATTTATTTTTATTATATTTATTTGAATACATCACTTATTTTCACTGCTTTAATTATGTAGAAGGTTTTTACTAATTGAAGGTAATCAAGTTTAGTAAAAAAAACTACCACCAATTTTTATTATGAACATTATTAATAATTTAATAATTCAGATTTAGAGAGTAGAAAAAAATTTACCATACTTTTAATTTTACAAAGTTAAATTTATCAATTGATTTCTCGAAAATTTTCTCTACAACTTGGTTCATATTAATTTAAGTTTCTAACGTTAAAATCATATTCGGAGATTTTAAATTACGTTAGACAAATTAACATTAAATTTTTCTAATTTTTTTTTCAATTTGATATTTTTTTTTTTACAAAAATCTGGTATCACCTGTTCTATTTAAAAAATGTATACTTTCTAAATTTCTAAATTTTAACTTGGTTTAATACCCAATACACCTCCAAGTTTCGTATAAATTGGTTCAGTCGTTTAAATCTGATTGGCGTACAAATTTTTGTGATAAACACAGAGATAGATAGAGACAGAAAGACAGTCAGACAGACAGACATGAAACTTTTTATGTTTTTTTTTAATTCCTGAAAGCTCAAAACAAAAATTTATATTAAAAACTTCTAGTTCTAAAAAAATGAAGCTTAGATATGGTCGGCGTTCAAAATTTGGAACAGACCTACAGACAGACAGTCAGACAGTGTGATTAACGTACAAAGTTTTGGGATAGACAGGCAGACAGACGGACAGGTGTTTATTAAGGATATTTTTGGATTCTTTTTGGTACTCAAAACGAAAATTAATGTTAAAATTAAAATAAAAATTTCATATTCTTAGCATATGAAGCTTAAATGCGATTGAGTACAACATTTTGGATAGACAGTCAGAGAGACAGACCGACAGACAGACAGACAGATAGACAGAAAGACATGTGTTTTTTAAGAGCATGTTGGGATTCATTGATAATAAAAAATAAAATTCACGTTAAATTAAAATTAAAATTTCAGGTTCTAAACATGATGTACACCTTTAATGTGATTGTCGTACTTTGTTATGTCACAAACAGACGGACAGACATTTTTAAGGGCATTCTCGGATTCCTTGATGCTCGAAACGAAAATTTATTTTAAAAATGACACGTTTTAAGTAGCTGAACCTTAAATGTGATTTGCATAAAAAGTTTGGGGACAGACAGACTGACAGACATGGAATTTTTTTTATGGTCGTTTTTCAGTTCATTGATACTCAAAACGAAAATTTATGTTAACAATTTCAGGTTCTAAGTATGTGAAGTATAAATGCGATTGACGTTCAAAGTATTGTGTCAAACATTTACACGAATAGACACAGACAAACAAACAGACATACCTACAGACATATAGACATTAAAGTTTCTTGAGCGCATTTTATGATTTCTTGATGTAAAAATTAAAAATTTATCTTAAAAATTCCAAGTTCTAGGCAATTATTTCATTTATTTAAATTATGGAATTACAATTAGAAAAAAAATTTAAAATCGTTTCATTGGACAATATTTATTCGACTGTATATATATTCTCTTAATTCATTCAATTCGTAAAATTGTGTGTATATTACTGATAAAAGTTTTCGATTATCTATATAAAGAACAATTTATTTCTGGGAAAAGAGGGAAAAATTACACAAATTCGATTATGAATTGAGATATCTCTCTCGCAAGCCTTTAAAATATGTTTACATGCAAATGATTTTTGCTCTCTTTAGTCTCTTTACAATAACTTATGTATGTCTATCATTATCCGTAATAAGCGAGCGATTTCCTATAAACATGTGAGCATGCGTAGCGCACGCAATATACATCACGCATAAGTCATGTAGAGGCACACCTACACACTTCATATTTAATAAACAGATAAAAACAAAATCGAGGTCAGATGCTAAAATAATTATATATCACTCAACATATTCAATCTAATTAAATCTTTTGTTTTCTATTTCAATAACGTCCCTCAAAAATTGCACAATATTAAAATAACTACGTTTCTGTTTATCTTGCTCACTCTTTGTTTGTCATTTTTATATCAAGTTTTATTATTTTCTACTGGTTTGTTGGCGCCTATTTTTAGCATTTGAAATTAATTATGTATATTTTTTTTATTTGGGTTGTTAATAATTAGTATAATTAGATTTTTATAAAAACAAATATACACTCCTTTGATTGTTAGTTTATTGTCATGAGCTTATTTTTAAATATTTATAATTTATCACTATTATTTAACAAAGTAGCAGAAAATCTCCTTTTATTTTTTAAATGAATCTAAAGTCGTTTACTAATTGTTAGTGAAATGACTAAATTCTTTATTAATAAAAAAAGACTAATTCTCAAGCGTGCTATAGTTATTTTGTACATTAATAATTAATAATAATAGCAATAAACTCATTCCCTGATTTATTTCCTTTTAAAAGTTATTTTATTTTCCACCACTGTATAAAAATGATTCAAGAAGTAGCTGAAAAATACATAAACTACGAAATACAACTCCCGTGATATTATGTTACAATATTGGCACTTTTGTACAGACAATCCCGTGAAATTTTTCCACCAGTGCTAATCGGAAAAATTATCTGAAACCATATTTCCTGAAATCGTAGCCAGCAGAACAGATTCGATTCGTTTTAGGAAATATCCGCAATTTGAAAATATTTTTCGGTATGCTTTTTTTTTTTTTTTTTTTATTTTGCCCGATGAAAGGAAAGCTGGATAAGCGCCGGGGAGTGAGGTGAAGCCCGCAAGCCTCTGTCGCGTTGCGAAAAAAAAAACTCGATTTTTTTTCTCGTTACACTTCTGTGTTATTTGCTTTATGGAACGCCTGTTACAGATAAATATAATAGGCATTCATTGCTGCGTATTGTCCCCGACGAAGCGCCGCGCACGCCGAGGCTTTACACTTTTTTTCCTACCCTGTATCCCCACCCCTGGTGCACCCCATGGGTTCCCACCCCTTGTTCTTCACCCCCCCCCCTTTCACCTCACTTCGTTGCGTCCTGGATCTACCCTCCCCCTCCCCCCCAACCAACTGGTTTTTTTTTCTTTTTGTTTTACCACTGCCACCACCACCACCACCGCCAACGAGACAGAAGCTACGCAAGCTCTCATTTTTATTATCCGCGTTTTTTGGAATTTTTCCAGTGGCGCCCAGCATTGTTTCACGGTTTGTCATTGTTGTACGCGGCCGTACCTACATCCTGGGGGCCGAGGGGAGAGGAAAAAAGGGGATACCGAGACCCGCCCCCTCTTTTCTTCTCGAACGACCTACGTATCATAGATGTATGATATGTGTATATGAATGGTTACATATATAACAACGATGATAGTGATACTAAAAGCGGGATAGCAATGTTGAAATGAGTCTCGATGACTGTCGAATGACTCCGGGCGTTATCGATTCCGGCCTCGTTTCACGGAAAACTAAGGGCCCTTGCGACTTTTCTCATTTTCTTTCCTCTTTGTCACCCTTTATGTACCAGCTTGACAGAATGTTCATAAAAGTCGATCGATCCGATGATAGAAAGAGTTTGCGTGAGTTTTTTTTTTTCATACTCAGTTGCTCCATGAAAGATATTGCTCAATTTTGCGCGAGTTAAACTTGAACTAATACATGTCTTGATCTAGAGTAATGGCTGCAAAAATGTGTCGAGGTTAAACTTGTCTTTCCTGTTTATATCGATGTGCCTCGAAAAATAATTAAATGATGAAAATAAAGAAATTTTTAAGCTGGATTTGAATGCAATCATCAAGTAAGATGTCAATTTAACACTGGTTGAATCAACTCGATTTTGTGTTAAATTTGCAGTCTATACCATTTTTGCGTAAAACAAGGTGGCTGTATTGTAGATAATCAGGTAGCATTTCCGACTGTCAGTAAAAAAAACTGAGTTCGATTCTTCACAAGATTATAAAATTTCTAAAATGTGTGTGAACTCTTCTAAAAGAGACACTTTCAAATTTTAAGGAAACAAAAGATTCTAGATTTCTTCAATTTGTTTTCTGAAATCACTTTGTATGGCAGTCGATTATAGGAAAATATAGTGCCCGAAATTAATTTTGAAAAAAAGAACCCGTTTTGGAGACATTTAATATTTATTTTACACACTTGGTGGTACAAAATTGGTGTAGACTTTAATTGAAAATGTACCTCTCTTCTGAGAGAAACTTTATCTGCTCTGCACTTTGTTGCACTATTCATACAGTTGACAGTACAACAAAAACAATTTATTTTGATAAAGAAAAAAGAATTTTTGCCAAAAAGTAATTTGTCATGGACCCATTCATATTTTAAGAGAAAAAAATTCTCTAGATTTCTCCAATTTTTTTTCTGTATTCACTTTAGATGACAATTGGCTGTAAGAAAATATTGTGCCCGAAATTAATTTTACAAAAATCCTGTTTAGAGCCATTTAAACTTTTCTGTATACATGTGGTGGTACAAAATTGGTGTAGCCCGTTCAAATTTTAAGGAATACAATATTTCTAGATTTTGTTACTTTTATTCCTAAAATCACTTTATATGACGGTCTGGTATAAGAAAATATAGTACACGAAATTAATGTTAGAAAAAAAACCTATTTTGGAGATATTTAATCTGTACTGTACGCATGTACAAAATTGGTGTAGGCTTTCAAATTTGATAGAAAAATAATTTCGAGTTTCATTAATTTTTTTTAAATTGCTTTATATGACACTCGGGTATAAGAAAATAAAGTGCCCGAAATTAATTTTGCAAAAAACTAGTTTTGCAACTATTTAACCACTGTCTACAAGTGGTGGTACAAAATAATTGATGTATCCCAAAATAATTAATTTTATTATATCATGAATTGTACATTACTGAAAATTGAATCAGCATAGTAGGTAAAATATCGTATTTATTTTTACATTTTAGAGACCATTTTCAAGAAGTTTTTAAAAAATTCTACTAAATACATTAAATAAATTGGAAGTTGCGTTAACTACATAAGTTTTGAAAATAAACTTGTTTTATTTCCTACATAAATATGACTTCTAAAAATTACTCACATTTTTTTACAATATTTTATGTATGTGAATTAGTATTATGGAAATGGTCAACTATTAAAAACGAACAGGTTTTATAATATGAACGTGAAAATCAGAATGGTCACTTTCAGAAGAATCATATAAGTTGTGCTTGTAATGTTTACTAGAAAATATGTAAAATTAAATAAATTTGTAATTATCATTTGTGTAATAATTCAAAAATGTAATTTTTTTTAAAAATTCCAAAAAAATTTCTTGTTATAAAGATAGTTAGCTTTCCAAAAATATTTTTAAAATATTCTAAAAACATTTCTGTAAGTTTTCGTGTTATGCAAATTTTCAGTCGGTCATGAAACATTTCTTTGAATTACAAATTTTCTAGATGCAGCTACATATTCGGATTTGAATTTTAAAAAAATGGTTCAATATTTTGAAAATAACTTGACTTAAACTAACTTTTATTATTAACTGTTGGAATGTAGCAACTAATTAAAAAATGTTGATGAAATTTATAAAAACTTAAAATTTTTAATAAAATTAAATTTAACGTTTAATTAACTCATGTTAGTATTGAGATAGCAACTGTTTTAGACGTAAGAAAAAAGAAATGATTTTTATAATAAATAATTAAATAAAGTAAATTAATAAATAATTATTATGGAACTTTAATTTTAATTAATATTGTCTATTTATAAAAGCAAACAAAATAATAAAATTGTAATACTTACGTTCTTTGTTTATGTATATATATATATTTATTTAATTCAACAAAAGAAGCAGAAAAAATGAAAACCGGTTCGAGCAGAGGAATAATTTAAACATTAAAATTTATTTATGTACGGCAAATAGTAACAACGGTAGGATCACATTTCACTGGCGGATGTTGCGATTAATTATTAAATTTAATCTAGAAAATTGATGTGTTTGAAAGGTAATATTTAATGGAAATAAAATTATAACGCTACTCTTTCTTCGTCGGTTATAACAATAATACAAACTCACAAAAAAAAATTATTCATGATAAATTATATTCTAAATCAAACTTATAAAATAAGCACATCTTTTCCAGGGAATATTTAATTTAATTCAAGGTTTTATTCATATGCTAAATTTAATATTTATTTTATTCGGTATATTATTTATTTGATCGAATAAAATCTTTGTTCTAAGAATAATTGAACTATTTATAGATAAATTATTATATTTTAAGTATCGTAACATCTGTGTTCCTTTCAGTTATTTTCAGAAATAAAGTTTCATGAATGTGTTTTTATATCAGTATATATGTAATTTTATAATAATGTAGTGTTGTATTATAAATATAAATTGTATAATAAAATGAGTTGAATCATGTGAAAAAATTTTATTTGAAAAAATGTTCCTCTTATATTAAATTTGTTCAGGGCATTCGTCAAATAACGATAATAATAATTTTTACATTGTTAATTTATTGGCTTTGTATTAAATGAATATAAATTGATATTTTTTTCTTCTTTGACTTGCAAATATAAACCTTCCGGGAACAAAGTCTATCAATCCATTACGAATGACATCATAAATTCTCGTCTTGCAAATAATATTAAAATAATATTCTTAAACAACATCTTTTAAATTGCATATGATTATTTACAATCACTGCAACTTAAACAGAGATAAAAGGCGGATTAAATTTATTTATATTTTTTCCTCTACTTTGTTTCAAATGCATAATTTTTTCAGTAAATATTGAATGTTATAAAATATCGGAAACCGTGTAGATATAAGATAATTGAAATAAGCAGAAGGTAAATTAAAAAATATAGAATAAAAAAAAAATAGAAAAGTTGAAAAATATACAAATATAAAACTATAAAATATAAAAATATAAAAAAAGTAAATGTATAAAGTACGATAAATAACAAAAGTAATAACTAATAGAACTATTGAAATATAGTAATAACATTAAATATAATTGTAGCCTTAGCAATAAAAAAGAAGTTGTATTCTAAAGAGTAGTAATTTTATATAAGCGGAAAATTGCGTTATACGAAGAAAAATGTTCTGAAGGTAACAAAAGTTTTCAACAAAATTATTTGTTACTGTCACATTATTTTTTTCTCTGTGTGAACATTTCTCTTCCTCAACAACTTTCAACTTGGAGTTACAAATCTAATATTGAAGTTTTGATTTCAAGCGTATTACGTTATTGGAAAAAGTTTTCAAACCTCCCGAATGTATCACAATTTTTTTTTCTCTCCAGCAATGTCGGTATAACACATAGTAATACAGAACGTTGAGCTGACTTTTCCAGCAGTGCGACATCAATTTATAGCTTAAATTAAACCATTAACTGATGTTCATCTCAAAAAGATAAGTGCAATTTTCACTTTACAAGAGTTACAAAAATAAAATTCGATTTTCGTTTGTAGGTACATTACTTAAAATTTGATAAATTTTACACAAATTTTGGTTCTGAGCAAAAATGTTTTTAAAAATGTCTGTCTGTCCGTCTGTTACAAAACTTTTGTCATTAATTTGTGACTATAAAAAGAGACAAGGTGGCTGAAATATAAAAAATCGGGATGTATTAAATGCACAAGCTTTTCTATAATAATAATTATAATAATAAAAACCATTGACAAGTTAAAGTACGAATTTTTGTGTTTATTTCATGAACTTTTTTAGAGGTCAGTAACTTCTTAAATTAAGGTCGTCGAAGGTTTTAAAATAGGTCGATATAATATAATATAATTTTTGGACTTGTAAAGTAAAAATACATCAAAATAAGTCAAAAGATCAAATTTGAAAATTTTCGGTAAAACAATACTTGTTCTATGAGGAAGCAATAATAGAAAAAGAGTTTAGAATAGTAGTAAATTTGACATAAAAAGTGTTGATTTAACGGTGTCTTGAGGTGTTATAAGTGTGAGGAGACATTGTTAAAAATAGATCGGAACTCGGAAACGGGTAGTAAACGTAAAAGTAAAATCGTATGATAAATGCAACAGGGGATATTAAATGGTAGAGCTGTTTCGCGTGCAGAGAGCTAGAGTACAATGAGTTGGTGTCAGGTATACATATGAGTGCATATGTCAAAGTGCACGTCTGCACGTGTACGCATCGCAACGGGATACGCGTTTTCAGGCGATTTAGACTCGTCTGATCGTGTCGATTCTCGGGGATAGTATTTATCATATTCACCATCCAATCAACCGCGAATCAGATGAAATGGATAAAACAGTCTTCTCACCGGAGAGAATCCGGATGATGAAAATTGGTAAACGTTTACGAAATCACACCCTCTATCAATACGTTTTATTATGCAGTTTGACCCTCTGCTTTTTCTTAATTTTAGAATTATCCTTCTTTCTTTTTTTATTGAAAATAGAAAAAAACAAACTAGGTGAGAATTATATCCATTTCATGGACGTTTCGCTTCTATGTAAGCAAAATATAATATAAAAGTTAATTGAAGAAGTTTTGAAAAAAACGAGGATAAAAAATAATTTTAGAGGCAAAAAAAATAAAGACGCACTGCAAACCAAAGTGCATAAAAAATGGCGTCCCAGTTCTGTACACACTTTGAAGTGCATAATTTTCATGCACTTTGCACCTTATGCACTTTATGTGCATTAAAAAATACATGGTATGCACTTCAAAGTGTGTAACAGCAATGCACTTCTAAGTGCGTTCAGAACTGGGACACATTTATGCATTTGAAGTGCATTAATGTTACACACTTTGATTTGCAGTGCGCATTAATAATTTTACAAATTTTGGACCAATTATAAACTTTGTACACGTCAATCAATTCGTTTTGAGATAAAGAATATGATTTTTGTAATTTTTGGCATGGATAAAACTTTTGTCAAAAATCAACTTTTTTCGATGAAAAAAGTGCTTAAAAAAATTTGATTGGATATTTTCAAAAATACCTAGCTGTTTCCAAATTTAGATATTTATGAGCTCAATAAGCCATCCGAATTTTATTGAAATCTGTTTAAGCGTTCTATTTTTTGAAAAAGTCTACACTGCAAAAACATGGTGTCTTAAATTGGACAAAAATGTCTTAAATTAAGATACTTTTGGTGTCTAAGACACGAAAAATGTCTTAATTTAAGACAGTTTTGAATAATTTAAGACACCTGTTTTTGCAGTGTAATCTCAAAAAAAATCGTAAGTAGTTTTTTACGTGGAAGAATTGACAGGGAATTAAATTTTTTAAAATATTTTCTTTCTACCTGATTCTAGAAACGGAAGCTAGGAGAGGCTGAAAAATTAATTAATATATGTGTTTATAACTATTATTAATTTTTAATAAAACTTTGTCTTTTTTATAATTTTTGGTTCATTTATAGTTGGTTTTATTCTAGTCATTTTTTGGAACCTTTGTAAACATGATTTCTTTCGTTTTATTTCTCGCTTTTATATTCACGTTATTTTTTACAAATTGGGACTACTTTTTTCATTCCTTAATTATTTCTTTGAATTATATTTTACTTTATTGTAATTCTTCTTCATTTTATGGTTATTTTCCTTCTCTTTTTAGTTCCTTCAGTCTGGGAGTTTTGAAACATTTTTTACTCTTTTATCCCCATATTAAGTTACTTTCTACATTCTAAATATTATTTTATAACTTTTAGTTTTTATTTTTTTATTTTAGTTATTTATCTCCATTCCTAGTTATTTAGTTACCTACTAAAGTAATCTCCCTTTATTTTCTGTATTCTTCTAATTGTTTTGCTGTTTTCAAATAATTTTTAGCTTCTTAGTTATCATTTTTATTTTATGGTTCTTTTCAGAATTATAAATTAAAAAAACATTTTTTAATTACATATATCTCTTAAAATGTTCAGTAATTTTTTTTTATAATTCCTTTTTTACTTTGTTTGCTATTTAGTTAACTTTTTAATAATTTTTTTTTCAAATTTTGAGTTACTTCTTGGATTTTTTAAATAATTTTCTGTTTTATAGTAATTTTATCCAATTTCTAGATTTTTTTTGTACATTTTCGGTAATTGTTTCGTTTTTTAATTATTTTTCTCCAATTACAAAAAATCTTTCTTAACTGTAATTTTTTTTTTTCCCTTTCTTTAATTTATAGTCATTTGACACTTTTTAACAATATAATTTTTTTTTCATTTGTAGTTATTTTACCGCACTTACTAGTAATTTATTCTCACATTTTAGTTTATTCTTTATTCTGATAGTTATTTTTTACTATCTCGTAATTTTTTTCATTTTTTAGTTTCTTATAATTAAGAATACAAATTTAGTGGCACTAGCAAGCAGTATTAGATTACATACAAAATAACCATGTATAGCTAGAGCCAGGAAAATTTTCCACAAGGATTGGTTTTTAAAATTATTTTTCAAATTTATAGTAATAATCTTTCAATATTCTACATCTTTTTTTAATTTCTTGTAATTTTGTTACTTTTCTAGTTCTTTTTTCGAATTTCAAAAAATTTTTTCTAGTTATTTTTCTTTAATTTTCAATTATTTTTTAGTAGTTTTTCAACATCTTTTTTATTTTAATGCCAGATTTTAGTTACATATTTTTTATATTCTACTCTCTAAATCTGAATTAGTTAAAAATAACTAATTTGAAAGCAATAAATCAGTCACTAATTCAAATATTTATATTTCTACTAATCATTTAGTAAAAAATAACTAATTATTAGTCAAATTCATTTTTAGGTTATGTCAAAATAACTAATATTTTAGTAAAATTCTGTTTACTAATTCAATTAGTCGAATTTTAACTATTTTTTAGTTATGTTTTTACTAACAATTAGTCATTTTTTTTACTAATAATTAGTTATTTTTAACTAATTGCTGAAATAAAAACTCAGGCTTGATTTTACTAATTATTAGTTATTTTTAACTAATTTAGATTTAGAGAGTAGTTATATATTTCTTACTTTGAAGTCATTTTCTCAATTTTTTAATAATCTTTCTTTACTTTTTCCAAGTTCTTTTATTTCCAGTTATTTATCTGCAATCCTAGTTACTTATTTACTCATAAGTGATTTAAATGTCTTGATTTTAATCAATATCTAGTTAAAAAAATATAATTTATGAAGTACGTTGTAATTTTTTAAGTATTTTTACTTTTTAGTAATCTTTCTTTGCTCTCTAGTTACTTTTCTTTATTTTTAAATGTTTTACAATGTTCAAAAGTTTTTTTATTTCCAATTAATTATCTACATTCCCAGTTATTTATTTACTTATCAGTAATTTTTTTTCGTAATTACTTTCAATTTTTTGTTTCCTTTATGGTTATTTTTTTTATTTTCTAGTTAAATTGTAATTTTCTACTAATTTTGTTTACCCTTTTTGGTTATTACTTTCATTTTACAATTATTTTTTGTCTTATTGATAAAAAAAATATTATAATTAAATTTCTTAAATATCGAAGTATTTTTTTATTATATAATAAAAATATTAAAATAAGTTTTTGTTATATATTTATACATTTCTTACATTTTGAAGTATTTTTGCACTTGATATTAAATTCAATTTTAGTTTATAGTTGTTAATTATCTATTACTAATTTTACTTCCACCTTTTTGAGAGTTTTTTTGTACTTCTAAATTACTTTCTTTAAATAACAAGATTATTTTTACTTTATAATTTTTTTTTCAAATTTACCCCTTATTTTCATTAATTTTAGTCACTTATTTACTTGTTTCATTTTCTAGTTATTTTTTCTATTTTCTAGATGTTTTTATTAAATTTCCAATTATTTATTTATGTTTACAACTTTTGCTTTATTTTTTAGTTATTCGTTAGCATTTCTATTTACTTTTCTGTCTACTTTCTTCAATTTCTGGTTACTTTATATCACAATCTAGTTATTTTTTCTTACTTTTTAGTTATTTTTCTAATTTGCTTCTTATTTTTTAACTTCTTTGTAATTATTTATTAGTAATTTTATTACATGAATTATATCTATTATAATTAATTAACATTAAGTATCTTAAACAAAATAAAATAATGATTTTTAAATAATTTACAGTAAATTTTTAATCTTAATAAATTTCATAAAATAAAATTTCTCAATTAAAACTCATAAATTGATTACTTTTAGTAATATATTTTACTTGTCACTCTATAGTATTTTTTTCAATTTCTAACTGTTTTCTTCAACTTCCAGTAATTCTTTTCTTTTTCCAATTTTTTTTCCTCAAAATTTAAGTTAGCTTTCATCTTTAAGTCTTGCCTGTTTTTATCCCCCCAGATATTTTTAAAAGACATAATATTTTCAAGCATTTTTTGAGAGTTACTCCAAAAAATTTCTCTACACCTTTTTCACGTGGTAAAATTGTACAAAAATTTTTCAGTAACTTCTCCACGTGGGAAAATTGTCGAAAACTACAACTGAAGAAAAACAATTTCCTTAAAATTGTAACAGAAACTTAGAGCAACACACGTATTAATAATTAATTACATAATTTTAATGACTGGAGAGTTAATATCTGCTGAATTATTGCGAATTTGACATTTAACTTAATTTGCAAACCGGAAATGAATTTGTTTTGACTTTTGAAAGTGAAAGGAGAATTTGATTTCTGATTGGTTAGCGCGGTTACAGAGAGTGCAGTTAATCGCTCTATAATGTAGGGTTAACGACTGATTGAACTTTTTTTTTTTGCAAATAACTTCGAGACCTTTTCGATTTCTCGAATCAAATTGCTCGACATGGCTCGCCTATTCTTTGAATGCACGTATTAACCACGTGTATAATGTTGGTGTGTATCATACACGACCCTGCGGTCACTGCCAATTAGGTGTGACTCGCATAATTTGCGCCATCATCCTAGACAATCATCGCGATATCACTTGGTAGTAAATAAGGCGAAATCTGCACACAATGCGACCGACTTTATATACAGAAAATAATTCAATTAGAATTCTTTCGAATCGGAAGTTTGCCAATGGGACAAATATTTAGATATTGAGGGGTAAAATGAAAGATAGAAACATGAATAAAACTGAAAAGAATACTCTTGAAAAAAAAGTAGTTTTTTAGACATGTAAGAAATTACAGCTTTAGTAAAAGAGCAAGCAATTGATCAAACAATGGTATTAAACTTCATTGACAATTAATATGTTTTTACAAATTGTTTTCGCCGCGAGGAAAACGCGCAAAGTCCGCGATTCGTTGCCAGATGTTTTTATACAATATACGTAATTATAAGTATGCAATGTGTAATAATAAATAATAGCCTGTTTGACTGGTGCGTCATTAGAAACTTCTTGTCCATATTTTATGACTTGGTAACTTTGAGGAACGCATTTTTTTTAAGCACAATATTTAAAGAAGAGTCGAGTATCATTCTTATACTTTTTCCGAGTGTTCTTAGTCAGTGTTTGTAAAAATTTCAAAAGGCATCATAAAAGCCGGATCGTAAAATGCTTCATCTACTTTTATAAAATTTAAGAAGCCGTCATAAAGAAGTGTAATAAAGAACAAACATTAACGAGCCAGAATGGTAAAATATGGCAAAATCTTTCTCAAACTTTCGTCATTCAAGCCCTGCCTGTTTAATTCTAATGAAACGTCTTATGATAAAAAATTATTCTTAACACTCTGCTCGGAAGGAATCACGGTTATTTAGCCCCATCATAGTTGCAAAAATCGAATGGAATATAAACAAAATTAGAATGGGGAAAAAAAAAGAATGTTTACACGAGAAAAAAAAAAGAAAAAATGACGTTAGGGAATCTCCCAGAGGGAAATTTAATCCCAAGGAAGTTAATCCGGAAAAGAGGAAATGTGAGAATACTCCAAGTTTTAAAGGTGATTAATAATGTTTTAAGAGCGGACAAATATTTCACGCTAGTAAACCTCTGGTGAAGGAGCATTCAGGGGATTATGTCTGGCCGGACGTGAAACTGGCGACACGTCAGCCGCGGAATAATACAACAACTACAATTATGCATGAATCATTGATACAGTGTCTCGTACAAAGGGCGCTTTTAACTATTCAAAAGACACTTCCGTACGCCCTTTATTCTCTCAGAGCTCTCCGAGTCTGTTTCGCTTCTTCTCTCTATTATTTACCCAGTATTGACTTGAGCTCTAAAGGTGATTATTACACCAAAGGTAACAGTACGACGTGTCTATGTCTATCTAAGAATGCCACACCGCTCGGCTATCTTCCATGTCACCCTTTCCTTCCAAGAGGCGTAACTAGACTTGGATAAACTTTATTACCTTATATCTCTCATTACTTTTTAATTCGAAAAATACATACAAATAACACCCTCTCTTGTCACTTTTAAATTCTCACTATATATACCTAGACAAATAGCACCCTCTCGCAATATATATATATATATATATATATAGGACATTAATTTTTAAAAGCTTTCAAAATTACCCTAACACGTGTCAAGTGACAATAATTTTTTTTCTCTATCGCGAATTTTAAATTAGATTTTTTTAAAACTTTTCAAAATTACCCCAACACGTGTCAAGTGATAGTAATTTTTTTTCTCTATCCACAATTTGGATTACATTTTTTAAAAGCTTTCAGAATTACACGAACACGTGTCAATTGTCAGGAATTTTTTTTCTCTATCGTGAATAATAAAAATAATAACACAGACCCACAAAAACAGCTTTTGGCTGAAACACTACAATAGTATATACGAACTCTCTAAATCTGAAGTAGTGAAAAGTCATATTTTATTAAATTGAAAAAGAGAACTCGTTTACCCTCAAAATAGTGAAAATCTACTAATTGAATTGGTAACGAATGAGCGACAAGATTCCTCTGAAAGAGGATATTTACATTTTAATTGATCAATTGAAATAAATTACTTTGATTTTCAGCTTTAATCTCATCAAAATGTCCATCTACTTAATGCACTAATTTTCCATAGTTGAAAATTGAACAAATGTTAAAAGTGAATTTGAGGTTAGGTGCACTTTTTTGATTTTTGTTAACAATTTTCTACAGTTCCACTTTTTAAGTATATTCATGTGAAACTGCTGTTAAAATTGGATTATTTATATATACTAGGAAAAAAAGCGCATGCCAAATTTTATTATTTCTTAAAATAATGTTTTATTTATGTATAATTATGTGAAATGAAAGAAACACATAATATAATAAAAAAAGAAAATTAATGATAAAAAGACATTGAAATAAATTTAAATTGATGTGATCTTTGATTCATCATATATATCAATTTTTAAGTTTATTCATGAGAAACTGCAGTAAAAATTGGAATATTTATATATATATAGAAGGGGACAATATCATTTTATATACGACAAAACATGAATTTACCATTTTTACCTTATTAATTGAATTAGAAATTTTGAAATAATTAGTATTTCAATTAGTTAAAATGGAATAAACTACTAATTCACTTAGTCAAATACAACTGCATTACTAATCAAATTGGACAGAATTCTAATATTTCAGATTTAGGGAGTACGTATTTTTGTCCGATGATTCCAAATCCGAAAGACAAATGACCAGATTGAATACAATTCTTGAGATATTCTTTAAAAAAAAAACTGCGTAAAAACACGGAAAAAAATTTTGTTGTCCGGGAGACGACACTAGTGTATTCCTACGTATTTTTTGCTGCTAAATCCGAATCCAAAGTCAAAACGACCAGATTGGATAAAATTTGTGAGATATTCCTAAAAAAAAAATTGCGTAAAAACACGGAAAAAAAAATTTTTATCCGAGAGACTACACTAGTGTATTTTCTACATATTTTTCTCTGCTAAATTCAAATCCAAAGTTAAAACGACCAGATTGGATAAAATTTGTAAGATATTCCTAAAAAAAAAAATTGCGTAAAAACACGGAAAAAAAAATTTTTATTCGAGAGACTACACTAGTGTATTTTCTACATATTTTTCTCTGCTAAATTCAAATCCAAAGTTAAAACGACCAGATTGGATAACATTTTTGAGATATTCTTAAAAAAATTGCTTAAAAACACGGAAAAAATGCTTTTTTTGTCTGGGACACTGTGCTAGTATGTCGCTACGTATTTTTCTCCGCTTAATTCGAATCCGAAGTCAAAATGTCCAGATTGGATAGACTTTTTGGGATATTGTTAAAAAAACTGCGTAAAAACACGGAAAAAACAAAAAAAAAACTGTTTTTTTATTCGGGAGACTAGGCTAGTGTATTTCTACGTATTTTTCTCTGCTAAATCTAAATCCAAAGTCAAAAGGACCAGATTGTATTACATTTTCTAGATATTCTAGATATTTAAAAAAAATTGCTTAATAACACGGAAAAAACTGTTTTTTTGCCCGGGACGTTGCGCTAGTGTATTGCTATGTATTTTTCTTCACTAAATCCGACTGCGTAGTCGAAATGACTAGATTAGATAAAACTTTTGAGATATTAAAAAAAAAAAAAAAATGTCTTAAAACACGGAAAAAACCAAATAACTATTTTTTGTCCGGGGTACTATGCTAGTGTATTCCTACGTATATTTCTCCGCTGAAACAGAATCCGAAATCAAAATGACCAGATTGGATACAATTTTTGAGATACTCTTTAAAAAACTACGTAATTCAAATAGTTATATTTCTACTAATCATTTAGTTGAAAAAATAACTAATTATTAGTCAAATTCGTGTTTAGATTATGTCAAAATAACTAACATTTTAATGAAATTCAGTTCAATAATTCAGTTAGTCAAATTTTATCTATTTTGTAATATTTTTTGTTACTAATAATAATCATATTTTATTAATAATAATTAATTTAGATTTAGAGAGTAGAATAACCAGATTGTCTAAAATTTTTGAGATAATTGAAAAAAAGCGATCTCTTCGTGTTTTTCAACAGTTTTTACAGATTATGTAAAAATTGTAACCAATCTGGTTATTTTAACTTCGGATTCGGATTTAGCATAATATATATTTGTTACAAATTTAATTCAAAGGAATTTATGCTCTTTACAATTTTTGTTTGCAATAATCATGATTTATCCTTTTAATTATCATACTCAAATTTCGTTTTTCTATAATATCACTTTTCATATTTCACATTTATCGGAATTATTATTTAGCGTATTTTTCTTTTTTAAATAATTACGTGTCCCAATATTAGTTTAGGAACTTTAAAGTTTAGTTACTTTTTAACATGCTAATTACACATTTCTTACTTTTTATTTATTAATTTTTAATAATATTTATCTACATTCCAAGTTATTTATTTCCTTCACAGTAATTTTTCAATATTGTTTAGTAGTTTCGTTAAATTACTAGTTTTTTTGAAAAAATTTCTGGTTAATTTTCTTACGTAATTTAATTTGTAATTTAATTTAATTTGTAATTTTCTAGTAACTTTTTTCCTATTCTATTTTTTATCTTTATTTTCCTGTAATTCTTATAAATTTCTAGTTTTTCTAACCAATTTAAAATTATTTTCTTCATTTTTTTCTAGTAACTTTCCACTATTCTAGTAATTTTTGTTCACTTTTTATTTATTATTTTTATTTTATATTTATCTTTACTTGCTAGTAGTTTACAAAAAGTTTGTTAACCATACTTCTTTTACGTATATTTTCATTTTATACATTTTATTTCAAAAGTTTTGTGTCTTCAGCTTCTAATTTTAATTTTTAGTAAAACTTCTGGTAATTTTTTCACTTTCTGGTAACTTTTCTCTATTTTTAAATTACCTTTTTTAAAATCATGACTTTTTACTTTGCAGATATTTTTTCTAATTTACTTCTACTTTTTCATAAATTTTTAATTATTTCTTTCATTTTATATTTATCTTTTTTCTCATTATCTGGAATTCATCAATTTCAGTGTTTCCAATTTCGCATAGAATTCCCCATACTAACTACTGTGAAAATGTTCTTATCTTTAAAAGTGATAACCGACAAAATTTTCCAGGATTTTATGAAATGCATTAAAAATTTGAAACCAAAATAAATAGAAAATTTAAAAATTTCGTAAAAAGAAACAAAAATACCAAAAAGATTCGGAATAAAAAGGAAAAAGTGAAATTTTCCTAATTGCAGGAGCGACAATTAAGAAAAAAATATACTTTTCAAAGCGACGAGATCGCTTGAAAAGTTAATTAACGTTTTCTCTTCTTAACATTAGTAAAATGAGAGTTTTGAAAAAATCAAGTCACCTTGCCTGGAAGAACCCTTTAGAATTTCTGGAGAGTGCTACTCCTGATGAACATCATCATCTCTTTCCGGAGATAAAGGGCTTTAGAAAAAAAAAAAAAAAATTAAATAATTTTTGAAACTAATGTCAATTATTCGAGAGTAAATTTAAATTAATCTTTTATGGCGTCCATTAAGTTGTTTCTGCCAATTAGCGACTATCAATTAATTACATACAATAGCCTTAATCGTCGAGATAAATTTACAATGTTTACAAAATAAATGGCCGCTTGCATCGATGTTACTGACACTAAACATTATCGAATTTCTGCTGGTATGATATTGTTATATTTCTCGCTTACCATTGTTAATGTAAACAGTCGATTCAAGCAGAAATATAACAAAAAAAGTTTCACATTTATTGATTTTTATCAGACATTTTACATCGAGTTTTTATTATATTTTAAAATTTATTAATAGAAATTTATGGAATTACAAAAAATGGAAAAAAAATAGAATTGATTATTATTTTATTGAATTGATTTAATAAATAAATAATAAAACAAGAGGTATTAATGGAATTATTTTGCATTATTTATTTCATAGGTATCTGCTTAGAAAATTCTTAATGATTCTTTTCCATTTGGGAAAATTTTCCGTGTCTGACTAAAGGTGGATTTTTCTACTTGGCGGAAAGAAATTTTTTACTGAGAATCCTTATTAATGTTCACGTTCACTTTACCAACGTATAATAAACTTTAAATATATTAAAAATAACCCAGAAAGTTTAAATACAATGAATAAATTTTTTGTTCATAAAATACAGAATTATTTTTTTATGAGGGAAATTTGTCTACGTCCGACTAAAATCTGATTTTTCTACTGCAGAAGAAAGCTGGACTTTTTTATCTCGAAAAACAGAACAATGAAAAAGTACAATTCTACATAATGAAATTCAAAAGAATTTTGATTAATAATGAATATGCTACTGTTGTTAATTATTTCAAAATTTATACAAGTTAGTTAATTTTTGTGAATGTTTACCAAAAATTCACCAAAGTTATATTATATATTTTCTAGAATAAAGAAATTGTTCCAATAATTTAAGAAAAAATATTTATTAATTATTATAGATATAAAAATAGAACAATTGATACGAATCATTCTCGGGATATTTTTTCTTTTAGTTCCTAATTTATCGGAATTGCAGAGAATCGGTAAATAGTAACTAAATAAATTTGATTTTTGTGCTTCTATGTCTGACGAAACTCGGGTAATTCTACTTAAGAATAAAAACTAAGTAACAAATGATAATTCGGTTAAATGAAAGTTATGACAGATGAAGATTTCGAAAAAGAGGTTATGCGAAATAAAAATTCGTTTAAATATAAAATTGTCTGATTATAAATTCTGTTAAATGAAAATTCGGATTAATGAAAATTATGTTAAATTAAAATTCGCTTAATGGAGATTCGGTAAAATAAAAATTTGACTAAATAAACAAATTAACTAATCGGAAATTTGGTTAAATGAAAATTTTATTTAATAGGGATTCAGTTAAAAACAAAATTCGACTGAATAGAAACTATTTTAAATGGAAATTCTATTTAACGAATATTCGTTTAAATACAAATTACGCCGAATGGAACATCTGTTAAATATACATTTGGTTAAATATAAAATTCGGTTAAGTGGAAATTTTCTGGAACTTTTTTAGTTTCTTGGTTGAATAAAAGTTTTATTAAATGAAAATACGACTAAATACAAATTCGGTTACTTGGAAATTTATATACATAAAAATTATGTTTAGTCGGTTTAATAGAAATTCGTCGATATTAAAATTCGACTAAATAGAAGCGATATTAAAATTCGGCTAAATAGAAATTCTGGTAAAGAAAAATTCGGTTAAATAAAAATTCTGTTTAATGAAAATTCTATTGAACAGAAATACAGTTAAATATTTTGTTGAAGAAAAATTTAGTTAAGCAGGAACTAAATTTTGATTTTTTTGCTGATAATTACAATTTTTTTTTTTTTTTTAATGAAATGACCGTCTGTTTATTTTTTTGATGAATTGTAATGAAATGAGCGGATGCAAAATCAATATAATAATAAAATTCCAGGAATGTATCGATATGGGTATCACACGAGGGGCGTGAGCTGGGAAAGAGGATTTCTAAACGAGCAACACGCATTCTATGAATTCCAGGGTAATATTGTCTGCCATGAAAACAATTTCGCCGGCGGTCATACAATTGTCCCTTCCTGCTCTCTGCCCTCTTTCGCTCCTTCTCTCTTTACTTCGAGGCCTCAAATTTACGCGACCCTTTTCGATGTCATCCCGCACAGAACATAGAGCATCGCGATTCACTAGTCAAAAATCAACCCAGTCTAAATTGTCCTCAATAAAATCAAATTTTATCTTTCGTCGCCAATATATATCGTCATGTATTCATGAAAATTGACAAAATTAATTCCTAAATTCAGTTATAAACACATTACCAATTCTACATTTACTTTTAAATTGGATTATTTTATCGCTGCAATTCAATTTCCGCAAAATTTCAAAATTACGAGAAGTTTTACGGTATGGAATTTCCATATTTATTTTGCCTATTTTTACTTAAAATTTTTAATTTTTAAATAGATTTATTTATATTTGTCTTCATCACTTTCTAGATATTTTGTAATTTTCTAGTAATTTTTTTATTTTTTAGTTATTATTATCATTTTACAGTTGTAATTATACGGTTATTATTAATGTTTTCTCTAATTAGATACTTTTATCGAGTTTCAAACTACTTTTTATTTATTGTTTGAAAATATTTTTCATTTTTTTTTTGTTCGATCTTAGTGGGAGATTTTTAACATATTCAAGATTTTAATTCCAAAATTTAGTAATTTTGAAAATCTAATCAAGTTTCTTATTTTCTGGTTGTCCTCTTTTGATATTTATATATTTTAAATTGTAAATCCACTCTTTTTGTTTTTATTGTCTTCTTATGTAATAAAGGGATCTTTCCCGTTTATGTTACAAATAAATAAATAAATAATATAATACACACTGCAAAAAAATGGTGTCTTAAATTTGCCAAAAATGTCTTAAATTAACATACTTTTAATGTCTACGACACAAAAAATGTCTTAATTTAAGACATTTTGGAACAATTTAAGACACCTGTTTTTGCAGTGCATTAGTTTTTCTTTTTGTACAAATTTTTTTTATTTAAATTCTATTGTTAAGTACCTTTAATTCTAGTTATTTTGTTACTTAACATGTTTTAAAAAAATAATTTATTTAAATTTATAGTTTTTCATCGATTCATAGTTGTTATTTTCTTCACCTTCTTAGTTATTCTGTACTTTTTAGAAAATTTTCGTTTTTTAGTTTTAATTTCAGTTTTTAATTATTTTCTTACTTTCTAGTTATTTAAAGTAAATTAAAAATAAATAAATTAAAATAATTTGAAATAACTTATTATTAGTTATATTGGGAAAGGTTTTTAGTTATCTCTCTCAAATTATTTATCATTTTTCACTATCTATAGTAATTTTTCTTTATTGGTTAGTTCTTTTGTTCGTTTTTTCATTATTTTTTTAAACTTTCTCTTAATTTTTTTTATTTCATAATCATTTTTCTGATTTATTGATTATCTTTCTACTTTATTTTAATTTTTCTTGAAGTTTTAGATGCTTTTTTATACTTTTAGTAATTTTTTCCATATTCTAATTATTTTCTTCAAAATTTAAAAATATTTTTCACTTTCGAGTAATTTAATCGTTTTTTTATTTCTTCTTTGATTTAAAAAGTATTTTTTTACTGATTAGTAATTTTTTTTTCAATTTTCAGATGTTATTTAGAACTTTTAGTATTCTTTTACATTTCTAGTTACTGCTCTCGAATTTTTGTCTAATTATCTTTTTTTTATTTTTCAGATATTCTTTACCAAATATAATTTCTGAAGAATAACAATAAGAATATAATGTAATATATAGAATAGTATTTTTAGTTGATTAATTATTTAAAAAATGACTAGTTATTTATCTACAGTTCTACTAATTTATTAATTGCAAGTAATTTTTCTTTATTTTTTAGTAACTCATATAAATTTCTCGTTTTATTAAATTTATGTACAGTTTTTTCACTTTTTAGTTATTTTGTAATTTTCTTGAATTTTTCCCTCCATTTTCCGTTTTACAAAAAAAATTTTTTTTATATTCAATTCACACTTCTCACTTTCTAGTTATCATTTCCTTTAATATCTAGATATTTTAGTAATTAATCTTAAGTATAATATTCCTTTTTTCTCTCATTTTTTAATACTTTTTTTATTTTTAGTTTTTATCCCCATTCCTAATGATTTATATTCTTACAAGTCATTTTTCTTTAATTTTCCTCAATTCTTATAAATTTCTAATTTTCTTTTATTAATTTATAGGTATTTATTTTCTTCACTTTCAAGTCAGTATTTCTATTTTTCTAGTAACTTTTCTCAGTTTTTGAACATTTTTTTCATTTTATAGTTATTTTTATTTATAGTTATTCTAGATTCTTTTTTATTTTACATGATATTTTCTAATTTTATTTCAATATCTAATGTCACATTTTAATGAAAAACTTAATAGATATTTTTTTACTTTCTGGTAATTTTTCTCTATTTGTAAATTACCTTCTTTAATATCAAGTTGCAGTTTACATTACAATTAATTTTTTAAAATCGATACCTATTTTCCATTAATTTTTAGTTATTGGTTATTGCTTTCTCAAAGAGAAAGTATTTTCTTGATATTCTAGTCATTTTTTAGTTATTTTCTTGATTTTCTAGTTATTTTTTCTTATCTTCAGTTTTTAATATTAATTTTTGTAAAATTTATATTCTAATATTTTATAAAATTTACATTTATAAATTTTCCTTATAAATACCTATAGTTCTTTTTATTTAATTTCAATTATTCATTTTTTCAGATCTAGTCTCTATTTACAAGTCATTTTTGAAATCTTTAGTTATTTTCTTAATTTTCTAGTTATTTTTCCTTATCTTTAGTTTTTAATATAAATTTTTGTAAAATTTATATTATAATATTTTATAAAATTTTTTTTATAAATACCTACAGTTGTTTTATTTAAATTCAATTATTCATTTTTTTCAGATCCAGTCTCTATTTCCAAGTTATTTTTGAAAACTTCTATTCATTTTTCGCAAGTTTCCATTCAGTTTTTTTAAACTTCGATTTATTTTCTAAATACAGATTTTTCTTCCTTAATTTGTTCATTCTCTGGTAATTTTCTAATCATTCTCCTCCCTTTTCTGTTTCTAGGGTTTTTTAAAATAATTTTATACTGTAGAATTCATACTCTGACAAATGTATATTAAAGTATTTTGCCATTTTGTATTATATTATGAAAGAAGTTACACAGACATATCGATTGCATTATTATTATAAAAAATTTCAACTCTTTATCAAGAATACCTTAATAAAGAATTTATATACGACAAGAGTTGTTTCCAACTCTTTAAATAATTAAATAGACAATATTTACTAAAAATTGTATAAATGCTATACATAAAAAGTGATAAAATCCCGAATTATTATTATTATTATTATTATAAAACAGAGACACTGTAATGTGGGGATTTTGTCGGTTATTCAAATAAGTTTGAGATTTAAATAAGGTAACTTTTTAATTATGTAATTAAAAATTCCTCAAGTGTCGTGCAACTAAATGTGAATCGTGGATGGGACGGAGGTCGCTGGAGGTTGGCATCTAATTAAAGGATTATTCGCGAGTTGAAAAGTGCCGGGGTCTCTTTCCTGCAATTGGCCTTCGCTCCGGAGACACTCGCCTTCCACTAATCATCATTTCGCCTGATAAGTCTCCCCCGCGGAAACATTGCCGATTGGCTTCACGGGATCGAAGGCATTAGAGCATTATCGGCATTATCCGAGGCTAATTTTAAGCGAATGAAATCTATATTCAGGCGCACGACGCGTTTACAATCGGTGCTCTCGCGTTTATTCAGAGAAGAGAGGATTTCACCACTCTCCGATATCAAAATACCGTTATTCGCGTTTATATCTCTCTCAATGGATATTTCGAATTATCGTCCGCAACCTCCGACCATTTTAGAGTCGACCTTGAAAAATTAACAGTTCGATAAATAAATTAGTTCCAATTCCACTGATGTAGATCGTTTTTATATTCTCGTTTATACAATTTACAATTTTATGTACCCTAAAAGTTGATATTTCAGCTGTTGGCATTTTCATATTTTTTTATTTATCCACTTACTCTCAAAATCGTAAATAGTAAAATTTGTACCCAGTTAATTAGTTGTTCAGTAAATAAACAATGTAACTTTTACAGAAGTAATATATAAATCGGCGCCCCCCGTTGATAAAATGTTCATTAAAAATTCAGTGGAATAAAATGCTTATTAAGAAAAGGGTTCTGTATGATTCTTATTCAATTGTTTGTGCAATAGAATGTTAATATTAAATATTTTCTAATCTCTACTTTAAATTTATGTTATTACACTTTGTATCCATTGGACTTAATTTATTGAAAAGGTACTTTAAATTACTTTACTATACACAAAAATATTGTTCATGTCAAAAACATTAAATTTTTCAAAAAAATATACTTATCTTTTAAAAAATGAAATTATATTTAATTTAATTTAATACACAGTTTAATAAAATAAATTTCCCGTAGAGATATTTGATATTTTAATTTTAATATGTTAAACTACAAAATATTATTAATTAAAACAATTTTTAAAGTATGATCAGATTAAAACTTTTTAGGTGCAAGTTTAAAAAAAGAATATCTCTTATATAACCTTGCGTTAATATTACATATTGTATTAAAGGTAAAAATAGAATTTTATAGCACAATTTTATACACAATGATTTTTTAAATTAGCATTTTGTGGCAGGCAATTTCAATTAACATTCTATTACACAAACAATTGAATAAGAATCGTATAGCACTCTTTTTTTATTAGCATTTTATTCCACTGGATTTTCAATAAACACTTTACCAACGGGGGTCGTCGAAATGTACTTCAAAAGTTAAATTATAAAAAATTGTCAACAAAAAATCAAAAAAGTGCACCTAATCTAAAATAAACTTTGAAAATTTATTTAATTTTCAACTATGGGCGCGATTTTAAGAAAAATTTATGCATTAGGTAGATGGAAATTCTGATAAGTTTAAACCTAAAAATAGATTACCTACTCTGCTTTTTGAGGTAGCATTATTTGTTGAATTGAGATGTAAATACCTTCTTTAGAGGAATCTTGTCACTCAGAATTACTAATCCAATTAGTATGTTTTCACTATTTTGACGGTAAACGAGTTTCCTGTTTTTCAATTGGTAAACTATGACCCACAAATAGTAATTTTTCACTATTTCAGATTTAGAGAGTAGAATACAGAAAAATGTTATATCCAAAAGTTAATATGTTTAAAAATATTGAGCAGTGTTATAAAGGACTTTTGATAATTTTTCACAAAAATTGTACAGTACTTATATGAGGATACATATTTGTATTTTATTTGAAATTGAATGTGTAGAAAGAGGATATAATATAAAGAGTCGCATGTAATGAAACATAAATAAAGTGCAAAAACGGCTAATTAATTTCCACGTGCAGTGGTTTGTCAATACTTTAGGAAATATTGACATCCACGTCCTTGTAGATTAAAAATAGCTATTTACATTGATTGCATTTTACTACGTCTTATTATGATGCGAAACTAATTACACAGAGCTCTGGAAACACTCTTGACATACTATTTCAAAGTATTCAACCCCAACGAGTAATTCTTTTCATGCTACTGATCCTTTTCATTCCAATTTTTACCCTTTCAGCAATAATTATCATTCATCAAACAAATTACAGACATTTTTTTTTGGTAATTTCATTTGGAAATTGAGAAATTTTATTAGAATCTGTTCGTCAAAATGTCAGGTTTAATAATGTGGAATTTTTCGTTATAGGTTCGTTGTCAGTTTTTCGTTGTGCAAATTTTCAGTTTGTACTTTACAAGGGTTTTTATTATTTCTGTTTTTTGTTGACTACATTTTATATCGTAAAAGTTACAATGCCTGGAATCCGAATTCGCCATCAAAATTGGCCCAGCACGTCTAGGTTTGACCCTAACCTCAAAAACAAATTTGTTGTCAAATAATAATTATTTAACATTTTATGCTTTCTCTTTCAATCTAATGAGCAACTTTTTATTGGGTTTTGTTAAATAATATTTTGCTTTAAAGTCATTAAATAAATAAAAATTTGTTTTTCACGTATTTTTGAAACAGAATATTATTTAACAAAATCTAGCAAATAACTAAGAATAGCAAATAGCACTAAGAAACAATGATCTAATTTGATTGCAGGAGTAATAAAGCTTCATTTAAAACTAGTACTGGTGATTTTTTACCTAAGCAAATTAAAATTTTAGTGTAAAATGCATCGATAATTCCGGGATTGAAAGTTATACGACGAAGGGTGCGTTGAGAGCGGAGAGAATTGATCTGGCATTACTGGCCAAATGATATTTGCGTTCCACTCATACTTGAACGTACTAGGATAGACCGCCGTTATACAGGATTTCTCCTCACTACCTACTACACGTCACTCTATTTTGCTCGCATCCCTCATTTGCTCCTTTCATTCCAGAAAAAGTTACAGATTTTCGATACAAACATCCTTTTAATTTTCCAAACTAATTACAATTCCCTCATTAATGCAAACAACCCAGGTAGAATAACATTTTACACTTTATCCCTTTCTAAATGATTTATCGGTATTCACTATTGATAAAGATGCAGAACATTCTTTCGAAAAATTAAAAACTGCGAATTTTTGAAAAATATTTCAACAATTTAGAAATTATTCTCAAACTGTATAAAGAATGAATGCTATTTTAATGAAATCAGTGTAAAAGTTGTTGTATATTCAACCAAGTTATATTTTTATCAAATTGGATTTTTGAATAAATTTTACAGAATTTGAAACTTTATTATACAAATTTTTGTGTGCATATTTCACCAGGGTGTCTTGCGAATAATCATTTTGAATTTCTCGGATTGTAAACTACAATTTTGTCGGATTAGTACACTAATTACTTGATAACAATATTAGTTAAATATTAAGTGGTTTGAATGAAATATTAAGATTAGTTTAAAAAATAATTACAAAAGCAAAACAAATTATTTAAAATTTTTAAAATATCCGAAGTAATATAAAAAAATCAACGAAAGAATAAAGAAATTGCATCAATGCTAAAAAATACTGAATAAATAAAAAGAAAGTGAGAATATTTAATTAACAATAAAAAACTATAAAAACCTTTACAAAGTCTATTATGAAAAACCAATAAAATGACAAATATTAAAAACATTATTGTAAACGTAAAAATAAGAAAGTTGAGAATCATCTACCTACTTCAAAATGGTAAAATTAAATATAAAAAGAAAATGTAAAAAGATCATTGAAAAGCTTACAAAAAATAAATAAATTTTTTAAAAATGAGAAAGTTCAGAAAATTATTAAGAAAATAGGCGGGAAATTTAGAAAAATGGTAATATTATTGGTTTTAAAATATTAGAAAGTTTTAGAAAAAAATACTTCAATTGTTTTTGCTTAAAATCAAGACACCGTGCGATAATATAAAAAAAATAGTAAAATTTAAAAAATTAAAACTTACAAAAGAATAAAAAGATAATATTATCAAAAAATTTAAATATTTAAGGATATATTTTGTCAAATTAAAAAGTAAAAAATTAGGAAAATTCATGAAAAAAAAGTTTAAATTTTACCAATGAGAAAAAGGAAACACAATAAATAAACTTTTTTTAAAAGTTGAAAATTACATAGAACTAATTAAATATTTTTGGGAACAGGAAAAATATTTTTTCAAAATAGAAAAATGCTGATAAAATGAGAAATTTATGAGAGAAAATTTACATAAAATAAAAAAGAAGAAGTGTTTTTACAAAATTATGAAAATTAGTAAATTATAAAGAAATAAAGAAAAATATACCTACTAAATGAATATTTTGTAAAAATTAGAAATTATAAAATGCAAATAAACGAAATTATTTTAATAATAAATGACCGAGTGATAAACTCGTTATTCGAAAATTATTATAACTTTAAAAAATGATTAACAAAATTGTGAAAGAACGAATAATTGGAGGAAAAATCATTGAAATTTAAGACCAAGTCAAAAAGTTTTAATGAATAGGAACTACTGAGAACATCAAATCAAAAATAATAAAGCAATATTTAAAAAAAAAAATTTTTTTTAATTTTTAATAAGATTCAAAAAAATTTTAAAAGTTTAAAAATTTTTTAAAAACAACGTTAAAAAGTATAAAAATTGTGAAAAATAAAATAAGAAAATAAAAACTAGAAAGAATAAAATAAGAAAAAGTAAAACAATGAGTTAAAAGTCTAGAAAAAGAATAAAAACTTCATTGAAAAATATCAAACTTTAGCAAATTATTTCCAAAATGAAGAAATTTACAAATAAATTGGAAACAACTCTAAAAACAGAGAAATTTGTTGAAAACATTAAATCTAATTTTAAAACAATTCTAACAATAAAATATATTTTTTTTAATCATAACATATAGATATTTTATAAAACAGTAATTAAATTTGCAAACTTAAACAAAATGTAAAGAAACTTGAATAAATTTACAAAATTTAATTAAATACCCCAAAAAAATCATAAAATTGAAGAAAAAAGTGTATTTCCCATCAAAGTATGAAAATAAATAAATTTTCTTAAACGTTATAAAACAAAACTGCATAAAATAAACTGAAATAATTTGCGTAAAAAGAAGAAAGTTAAACAAAATCGATAACTAGAATAAAAAATTTGAAAGAAGCATAAAATTAAAAATATCTTTAGTTAGGAAATATAGAAATATAGAAGAAGTTGTAAATATTTAAAGTAAAATGAAATGAAATGCAAGTGAATTAATTTTTTACTATTGAAACTGACATTAATTGAAATTTAAAAGTTTGATAAAATTAAAATTTGGTTTAATTGGTGTTTGGAATTTATTTTAATTAGAATGACTTAGAATTATTATAAATTCAATATTTTTATTTATTTTTTTTATACCCAAGGTTTTTAGATCGCATTTTGATCATTTCAATTTTAGATGTTACTGAAGAATAAATGGTTGAAATTTTCTCTCTGTATCTGAATTAGTGATTTTCTACTAATAAATTAGAGAAAAATCGATTAATACTTAATAGTAAAAAATTTACCAATTTTTAGTAGAAAACTATTAATTTGAAAGTGAAATATCTACTAATTAGAAATGTGAATTAAACTTTTCAATTATTAGATATTTCACTTCAAAATTAGTAAATTTCTACTTTTAATTAGTAGTTTTTTACTAGAAATCAGTAAATTTTTTTACTATTTAATAGTAATCGATTTTTCGCTAAATCATTAGTAGAAAACCACTAATTTGAATTTAGAGAGCTCATCAGGATACATCCACGAATTCTAGAAATTTCTTAAAATTTTTTGGATTATTCAAAAACTTCCCGGATCACAGAAAAAACAAAAGGTGATTATTACCTCGAATTAGGGTAAAATTTACCTGCATCAAAAATCACTCTAAACATGCATGCAAAAACAAAAGGTGAAAAATTACCAGCACCCAATTTCACTCCTTTATATTTTCTGTGGATCTTTTTATAAATTTCCTTAAATTTTTCGGTTTTTCTTGATATATTAAATTCCAGATATTTTCCTGTATCACTAGGCACGGAAAAAGTGCTCTCAAATTGATTAATTACCTCCGTAAATAACAATAGATGTCACAATAAATTACACAACATTTTCCGCAACAGCTTTTATAATATTACAATTATTTATTAATGTAAATAAAATTCACGAGTAAATTAATAATCAACCTGATTTTAGCGAATAGGGAACATTAATACCAAACAACATGTATTATAAATTAATGAAAAATGATTGATTTGACGGCAAAAAGTTAGCGACGATGTAACTATAATTATTATCAATCAATTTGACTAATTGGGTTTTAGAGAGTGCCTGAAGGAATATTATATATGAATTAATGACCTTATTAAAATTTAAATGCTAATTCAGGGGAAGTTAATTATTAGATAATACTTGCTTATAGATGGGTACTTTTTGAGAAAAGGATGAATTGATTGAGGGAATTGTGTATATATATATAACTATATTGTATCGAGTGGGTATGTTCGGTTGAAGCAAGCAGCCACTCGGCATAAAGGCAAATGCGCGTCCAGTTGAATCGAACTCGACTACACGGCTAACTACCCCTTCTACTAAGTTTGCCGTTCGTTACTAGAATTGAAATTTCCCTATGCCCAGTCACCCTCTTTGCATGCGATTCCTCTCGCGCAAGACTCTTCCCTTTAATAAAAAGCCATCTAATTACCGAAGAGGTTTAATAACGTTTTACAATTTCCGCTTTCAGGGAAACACAATCCATTATTTAAATTACATTTTAACTCTTTCTTATACCATCTGCTCCATTCATAATTTTATAATTTCTTACTAAATACTCGATATTTCGATTTTAATTCAGTTTTAGAATGTGTTACATCATGCTTTTAGAATTATTTCACACGAAAATAAGTTAGTTAGCTGCAGCAGCTAACTCACTTTGTTTTGTTTAATGTTAACATTATTTCATGTTTCAATGTTTTCATTTCATGTTTTTTTTTCTTTTTTTTTTGTGATCGCAAAAATCAAATTTTGTTAATTTACATTAACAATGTAATCATAGTAAAATAGTTTTCGTGAGTATATTTTAAAACTGTGAAAGTTCAATAATAAATCGTATTTAATAAAATTTGCTTGAGCAAATGACATAAAACAGAATCTTATAAAATATAATATACTTAACAATGCTTCAGTTTTTTATGTAAAAACTATATTTGTAAAACAGTTATTAAACTTATTAATAAAAAAGCATAATAAAACAAAAGTTTATATAACCTAACCTCGAAATCGATACGTCACTGTTGATTATAACAAGACTTTATTAACGAAAAATTATTAAATTAAAAATATCTGGATAGACGATTTATAAATTTAATTTTGTTCACTAGAAAAAATTACCAAAAACCAGAAACAACTATTATAAATTAATTTTAACAATTAAAATGAAAATTTCACTTGAAAATGTTATTTGCATACTTTATTTAACTTTTTTCTTCATTTTATTCTCTTTTATATCTAACCAATTAAATTATTGTTTAGCTTACAAAATTTTGTTGGGTCTACTAAATTTTTTTCTTGAAGTTACAAAAACATTCAACAAAAGAATTTTGTTGTCACAACAAAACTATTTTGTTACTTCTATAAGCGCATCAGGTTTAGCGTTCGCAACAACAAAATTTGGTTGAGCCAACAAAACTTTACTTTTGCATTCCAAACCTTTTTTCAGTGTAAACATTTCCAGTGACAGAGCACTATTTTTGTAATTTTTTAAAAAATATTTATTTACACACAAAAAAACACAAAGTTTGATGCAGATAATTTTTCTTTCTCATATTTCCAACAATCCCGTCTCTAGAAATAAATTAATTTTCTTTAAAAAAGAAAAAAAAATTCTACAAATTATAAAATATTTCACAAAAATGCAATCAGCTTTTACAAACGAGAAAAGTCTGACAAAGAAATATTTTTCTGATTGTCAGGTTTAGTTAATATGGTAAAACGTACTAAATATTCATCAATCGGTTATAAAACCGGACTTGTTGGGCGATTAAGCAGTTTTTTAAAAATTTTTGAACTGCTCTGAATATGAACCCCAACAGATATATTTTACGAATATGCCTATATTCTACATATGCAGTTGGAACATACTCTGGCGGGGATATGCAGCTTACGGGTTATTCAAATGAACGATAAAAATCATCCATAACGGCGCGGAGGGTGGAAGGCTACGGTATTGGTTATATTTAAATGGGTTTAAATCCCCCAAACCTCTCCACCCTTGACCCTTTCCTCCTCGTCCCGTTTCAATACTATACTCTGCATGCCGCAGGCATAGAGAGACATTGCCGATGAAAAACAAGTAAGAGCCGACAGGGGGGTGAGTCTCAATTGGAGAATCAGTGCTTTTCTCTCCACTCACTCACCATCCACTACAATCTAATTTTTCCTGCAAAAAATAAAATCACCATTTTCATACCCAAGCTGATACTTTCAATCGTTCAGAACAGTTTTTATTTTTATTTTTATTTTACTTATGTATTATTAATTTATGTTTCAATTTTTCTTTTCAATTCATATTGTAATGATAATTTTGTGGTTTTTGTTTTTAATTATCCTAATATCAGGTAATATTGAGAAAGCTTTGAAACGTAGTCGAAAAAAGTGAGAAATGTATCCTTAAAAATTTTTAAAAAAAGTATTAAAAAAGTAGCATATTTGGAAGGAAGCAAAATTAGCTTCTTAAGGGTAAGAAATTATAATAAAAATATTTACTTCAATTTTGGAAGAAAATAAAAGAAAAAAGGGGTTGCATGATTAAGTTCTAAAATTTATTTAAAATTTTGATTTTATAAAATTTCATTAGGAATCGTCAATAAATTATCATTCAATTATTTAATACCCAGACGTTAAACAAATCATTCTTCAAGAAGAATATTTTTAAAGTAAGGTGCGTATTCTTAAACTAAGAAGCATATTCTTAAAGTAAGAAGCACATTCTTCAATTAAGAAAATTTTTTGAAGTCCTCAAGAAAATGATTCTTAATTAAAGAATATGCTTCTTATTTTAAGAACATGCTTCTTATTTTAAGAATAAAATTCTTACTTTAAGAGTATTCTTTTTATTTTAGGAAAATTATCTTCATAAAAGAAGAATATTTTATTCTTAAATAGGCGCCAAGAATAATTCTCAAAGAAAGAATACCGTTTTTTTTCGGTGTAGAAATTGAAAAAAATTACAGAGAAAATAATTAACTATTATTTTTATTGAATAATTATTGTTAACATCTTAGAATAAATTAAAAAGTAACAAAATAACTGAAAATTGAAGAAAATAAATAGAAGCTTCTGTAAAACTAAATAGAATTTTTTTAAAGATAACTTGAGGATGTTGAAGAAATTTGAAGATTGAATTAATAATTAAAAATTAAAAATAAAAACGAGAAAATAACCGAAATTTGATGAAAAATAAGTTGCTAATTTGAAAAAATGACTGTTCAAGAATAAAATCTATAGTTACCAAAAAAGAGTAACTCAATAGTAGAGAAAAATTATTAACAATTGACAACATAACTAAACGTTTTGACTAAAAAGTTAAAATAGAATAAGAGATTGAAAAACGAAACTTAAGATTATTTGAAAATGAAGAAATGCAAAGAAATATAAGAGACTAAGAAATTTATTTATTTATAAATTAAAAGTAAATTACCAGTAAATTAAAAAGTAACTTTTAAAATAAGCATAATAACTAAAAGGTGAAAAAAAATTATTAGGAAAAATCAAAATAACTAGAAAGAGAAGAAAATTACCATAAATTGATCTTAAACAACTAGTAATTTAAAAATAGGCCTATAAAGTGATGAAATAAATAACCCAAATTGGAGGTAATAATTAAATATACATCTTACTAAATGTTTTCGTTTAAAAAAAACTTTTAGAAATTGAAAAAAACTACTAAAACGTAAACAAAAAGTTTAATAACTTAAAATCAAAGTGAAACAACTTGAAATTTAAAAAAAAAGAAAAAAATGATCAAAATTTCTAGAAGGTAAAAAGTTAACTGGAAGATAAATAAAATAATTTAGAGTTGAAAAAAATTACTAAAGTTTAAAAAATACATCTAAAAACTGAAAAAAAATGATCGTAAATTTAAAAAAAAGGTTTGAAAATCAGAGAAATAAATAACAGAAAATTACTAAAAAGTTTAAAAAATAAAAGAAATAATAAAGAAAATAAAATCAAAGAGAGAACTAAAGTAAAAAAAATGACTAGAAAATGATTAAAAAGTAACTAGAAATTATTATTAAAAATTTTTAAAAGTTATTAAATAATAAAAATTAAAGAAAAACAAGAACAAAAAATAAAGAAAACAAAAAAAACTTTGACATTTTATTATAAAATTTATCATAAATTTTGATCTTCTCGGTTAAACTTCATTTTTCTTTTCTACCAATAATATAACGAACTTTTTTATCAATTTCGCAATTTAAATTAATTTAAATATTAACTAAAATGAGTTTTCAGAAAAATTTCTTATAATGAAAATAAAGATTTTTTTATTGATATCAATTTGAGGCCAAGTCGAGTTTTGTTTGACGATAACAAAAACTGATATATCCTCGCTGTTAATCCGTTCGATGAAATGGTATCGCACTTTCTGCGACGGACAAATGAAACAACAACAAAAAAATATAGATAGGCAAAAAAGTAGAAAACTTGGTTGTGAAAAATCGTACGTGGTGCGGGACAATAATTGAAATGGCACGTAAAACCGTCGAATCCTCGAAACCATTTTATATTTTAATCGCACTTCGATAGGTTCGACGAGATCCACTTTTTCCGTTGATTTGTTTTCCCCCGTTTTGCATTTTATTTATTTTTCTCCTTGAGCCCGTCTCGTCATGACACCGCTCAACAAAATATTCAATTAAATATACCAGATGTAATTTACTATTCCTTTACGTCGCGTGCGGAAAAAAAATATTTTTTTGCTACTTTTTTTTTACAATCCAATAAAACTTTTGTACTCAATTAACCAAACTATTTCGCGTGTGAATTTTATTATTAAATATGCGCATAATAAACATTCAATTTGAAATCAAATTTTTGTGATTGAAATTTGACTCCTGAAATGTTGGGGTGAAAATTATTTTGGAGAAAATAATAATAATAATGAAGTAAAATATATCAAATAGGAGATAAAAATTAAAAAATAAAATAAATGGGAAATATAATTTAAGATATAGAAATTTGTGATTCTGATTTTCTAAGAGTAATGGAATTTTGATGGAGATTATTTCGAATTAATTGAGTTAATTCACAATTAATTTATTAATTAATTTAAATTAATTTTATCTTCTATTAAATGACGCTCAGCTCTATCAAAGAAAAAGTAACGTGTGGTCATACTTTATATTTGTATTCATGAATTTAAAAACAATATATAAATTACTGGCGTTATCTTTTATTAATTCAGATTCAAGGCATCCTATTTTTTTTAAGAATTAATTAAATATTTATTGATTTTGCGCCACGTGCGAGCGTCATGTACTTATTTCACATAAATAACCTTTACTATTTTACTGTTTCAGGTGAGTACCTTGATATTGAGATCTCAGCGTGAAAAATATCCGCATGTCTCAGTGCATATTCGTGAGTAAAGATTCTTACATTTAATCCTTCTTCATCTTATTTTGATTGACATGTATTTAATAACTATATGTGAATTTTTATCTTATATCATAATTTTACATTCAACATAATCACTTGATTTTAAATTTAGTCAATTTAATTTAAAGTTAAATTGCCAATATTCTTGTAAACTGGGATTTTCAATTTATTTAATTATAAATTTATCAGTCGTTTTATTTTATTATTAATTAACTAATTAACTTTTTCATTATGAATTCATCGGTAATTTAATTTCACTATAAAATTTAATTAGTAATTTAGTTTTATTAAATTTTAATTATTAGTTAATTAAAGTTAAATCTAATAATTAAATCAATAACTAATTAACTAATAATTCTTGATATGAATTATTATCTCAGTTAATTAATAATTAATTATGACACTTGAATTAAATTATTGTAGAATAAATCTGGAATTAGAATCATTGTGATAACTGCAGATACTTATACAACAAAAGACATTAAACTTTTTCCAAGTTTTTTCGAGGCAAATTTAGAAAATTTGCAGATTTAAAAAAAGTCTTTATAAATTGCAAAATGTGAGAATATTGAATGGAAAGTAATAAGAGTTTTACGAAAAAACATGATGAATTTTTTCAAATTTAAGAAAATATGCAGAAATGACAAAAATTCCAAAAATAGTTTAAA
Organism: Ganaspis brasiliensis; assembly: GCA_037103525.1. Lineage (NCBI taxonomy): Eukaryota > Metazoa > Arthropoda > Insecta > Hymenoptera > Figitidae > Ganaspis > Ganaspis brasiliensis. Next base: position 447,728 of record JAZKLR010000325.1, on the reverse strand, counting down.
ACTTTATAAATAAATATGAATTAATGGGTGATTATGGTCGTTTTTCTATTATTGGCAAAATTATTTTTGAAATTATCTAAAAATTTGGAACCAATTTGGTTACTCTGACTTCGGATTCAGATTCAGCAGAAAATTTTGAAGATTCGTTTTTTTGAGATTTTTTATAAAAATTTAGCTAATCAGACAAATCAGTTAATAATTCACAATTTTTAATAAAATTAATGAAAGGTTTTAGGGGGGAACTGATTACAAATTCGTCAATTATTTTTCGAAATTCAAAATATCAGACAAAAATTAAATTTTTTTAACAAATTTCATGAAACTTAGTATTTTTTTTTTTTTTTTGGTCACTGATTACAAATTCTTTAATTTTATTTTTCAAAATTGAAAATGTCGTTTTCAAGGTGGAGTAAAAAAATTTTTAAATTATAAAAAACATGACACTCTGTAGTTAGATGTTTTTTATGTGGCTGATTATAAATCAGTTGATAATTTTTCAAAAAATTCAAAATGGCGGATCAATATTCACAATGTTTAATAAAATTAATTAAAGGTTTTAGGGGACGCAGATTACAAATTCTTTAGTCATTTTTAAAAATTCAAAATGTCAGATAAAATTTTTTTTTAAACAAATTTCATGAAACCTAATAAGTAGGGCTTTTTTGGGTCACTGATTACAAATTCTTTTATTTTACTTTTCTCCAATGTGGCAACGATTTTTAAAATAATTTTTAAATCATAATAAATATGAAACTCTGTTTAAGAGTTTTTCAGATGATTGACTACAAATTAGTTAATAATTTTTCAAAATTCAAAATGGCGAATCAACATTTACAATTATTAATAAAATTAATGAAATGTTTCAAGGGACGCTGATTACACATTCGTAAATTATTTTACAAAATTAAAAGTGTCAGAGATAAATTTAAAAATTCAGAAGTTTCAAGAAACTTAATATTTAGGGTTTTTTTTGTTCCCTGATTACGAATTCATTAATTTTATTTTTTAAAATTAAAAATGGTGGATCCAATATGGAGGACGTATTTTTAAAAAAAGTTTAATTTAATAAAACTCTGTATTTATAATAACTTATATCTGAGTAAAATCGTACATTTTTATATATTATATTATTTCTTTCATTTTAGTGTTTCTATATACAAAGAAAATCATTTTTAGTTACATTTTTTTATCAGCCTTAAAACAACCATGAAAAACCAATGAAATCGTATTCTTTCAGTAATTCTAAATCTCCCTTTCGTTACTTAATTTTACCAATATTTATCAAAGTAAATAAAATAAAAAAATATTAAAAAATTTCATGATATTTTCAGTGTTCCCAGATTCTGCAGTTTTTCCTATTTCGATATTTGAAAATTTCTCAACTCAAGTGAGTAGTCTTTGAGAGAAAATAATCACGTGCGCAACAGTTAGAGTCAAATTTGTCGCGCTCGTCTTTTATCTGTTAATTTCTAAATATATAAACATATTGCCAGTATACTGGCATCTCTCTTTTCGCGCGTTGTGTTTCTTTTATGAATAAACATTAAATTCCTATTACTCGCCTTATAATAACTTTTTATATACTTCATATTTTATTAATGCCAAGACATTCCAATCGGCCCGCGCGCCGCCATGTTGCGCAACGTGATTTGCGTTTTAATATTGTACATAGTTGTTTTCCCTGCCCTGTTGCCCTCACCCCCTCTCTTTTCTCGGACTGCCATATGACATCCGGTACTTTTACGTTCAATTTTCTCGTTTCGTCTCTTACAATACATTTTATTTTTATGATTCGTGTGATAAAACTGGAAAATGCACTGTTTCAATGCGCTTGAAATAACTGTATCAGGCTCGAATGGTATACGCGTAAATTATGGATTTCTTCGTGTCAGACGAAGGAACAAAATGTAATGTTACATTGTTGATTTTTTTCTCTCTATTTGCATGTGATTTCGTGTCTCCGCTTGTCATATTCATATCATGCATTTTTATTCTTTTCCATGTAAACGAAATAAGGTGTCCGCGTGTCACATAAATTTTTTTTCAATTATTTTTTTCACTCTCACATTATTTAGATTCCTGCATTCATTTGCTATTTTATTTTTATATTTATTCTTTTTGTCTGTATATTTATTTTATATTTGTTTTATAGTCGCTTTCATATTTATTTTTATACTTATTTTATTTTTATTTCGTAGTCGCTTTTACATTTATTTTATATTTATTTTATAGCCGCTTTTGCATTTACTTTATATTTATTTTTAGATTTATTCTTAAATTTGTTTTGGTATTTATTTTATGATTCGTTTTATAGTTATTGTTACTTTTATTTTGTATATATTTCTGAATTTTTTAAATAATCTTTTTTTTTATAGGAAATTTTGAATATTTTCTCGCAATTATTAGTTTATTTTTTATATTTTTTTTTACATTACTTTTGCATTTACTTTCGTATTTAGCTTTATCTTTATAGTTATGTTTATTGTTATATTTATATTTGTATTTATGTAACCGGATTTCTTCCGAGTTCATTTGTATGCAGCGCACGCGTGCATTTCTATGCGTCTTAAATTCAGCGACGTCTGTCAGTGCAATATTGTAACGTGGAAAATAGTTGTCGTCACCAAAAATTTAGGGTCGCTCAACTGTGAAATTCATTAAATTTAAAAAAAAATTATATTTTAATTTTTACTCATGCTTGTGTGCCGTCTGACCTCACTGACGCCGTAAATTCATTTTTTATAGCTTTTGGTAACCCGCTTCGTCTTAAGCGTGACAATTTTTATCGCAAATTAACAGCCGAAACTCTGACTCAACGTGATGCCTTTTCAAACTTTTGAAATAACTTTTAAAATAGCCTTAACTCTTTTCTTGTTTTTATTTTACATTTCTGTATTTATATTTTTAGTTTTCCAATATATTTCTCTGCTTTTTCGTATTTTAATCTATTTATTTCATTTTTACTAAGATTGACATTTAAAAATAGAATTAAGTTTGATCACTATATCGATTGACATTAAAAATTTGTATTTATATTATCATTATATTTTTAAGTGAATTTATTTTAGTAATTGTGTCTACTAAAAATGAAAGTTCCAAATATAAAAAGTTGGTCGCAAATTAATAAATCATTTGATTACACAACTTGCGTCATAGATTGAAATTGTCTTCTAAATTGTTGATTTGTTTCTGATTACTGACTCTAAAATATCCAGCTAACAAACAATAATTGAACATCACTGACTATAGATTTAGATAAAAGAATTAAATATAACTGGAGAGAGAGAGAGAGAGACAGAGGAATAAATTATCGCGAATTGACATTTAATCTCGTAAAACGAATAATTCATTGCCTATAATCTGATATCACATTTAATGTTTAAAATAACTGTTTTCGTCAATAAATTACCCAAGTTTGGCAATTTAAATTCTATTTCTCTCCGCTTTCATAATTAATTTTAATCAAATTTTATCTCTCGATGCGAACTCTCACCCTTTTCACCCTACCGAAAAAAAGGAAAAAGGTAATCAATAAACAGAAATTCAGAGGTAATTTACACCGCGGCTTAAAAAAAAGGCTCAAGTATTTAGACCCTGCCCCAACTTTTGTTCTGTACTTTTAAGTCTTCGCTATAAATTCATCCCCCCCCTACCCAAAAAAATGAATTATTTAAGATTTTTTATTCAAGTTAAAAAAATTACTTTAGGTTTTCGAAATTGTGTTAATGTTTACGGATCGGGAGAAGAGAAATTTAATTCGGCAAGTGCGCCTGAGGTTGAATGGAAGGGCTCATGTTTTGCTCAGTGGGGGGTAAACGAAGGGGGAAAAGGGCAGCTAGCGAGTAACGATATCCGCGTTGCACGGTGGCTGGATTTTAATCGAAGCGCGACGTATAAAGTTGCTGAAAATCAGATTACGCCCGTTGCATTCCACTCCCTTTTCTGTCCCGTTTCCACTCTACCTTGTACCTCTCGCCCTACACGCACCTCACGAAATCCTCTCACACAGGAAAGCGACCTTTTAACATCCCATTGACTGTATCTAACCCTCCTATCATTTTTCACTCTGATATTTACCATCCAACTTTTATTCCTTCCCAATTTCATCAGCTTCCAAAATCCTTTTTATTTCTCTACACTTTTTTCATGCTATCAATTATAATTTGTTTAAAATCAGCGCTAGACCTTTCAGTTTTTTCATCAATATTCGTCAAAATGATTGTAATGTTTGGTTAATATGTCAAAAAGATTTTAGATTAGGAAAATTATACTTGCAATGTGCTCATTAAAGGAGAATAATGAGCGTGGAAAAATTAAACAGAAAGTTCTTTAAAGTAATTAGATATTTTGAATAGTGTTCAAGTTATTGAGGAATAAAAAAGTGAGATGCTACATTAAATTCGGTGGGCGGAGCTTTACTAGACGGCGCGGGTGGAGGGGGAAGCGAGTATGGGCCGACACCTCATCGCATGTTTCCCCTTCCAGGCGCGCCGTCTAGTGAAGCTCCACTCACCGATCTTAATGTAGCGCCTTATTAGCTTTCTTTATGTCTCAATAACTCAAAAAGTATTCAAAATATTTAATTACCGTAAGGGATTTTTATTTTACTTTTAACGCTCTTTTGACCCTTTACGATGTACACGCAAAAATACGTTTGGTATTCTAAAATTTTTTGGCATATTTAAAACCCTTCTATTATTTTCCACCCTGATATTTACCACGCAACTTGTAGTCTTTACCAATTTTACCAGCTTTGAAAATCCTTTTTATTTCTATATCCTTTTTTTATGGTATGAATTATAATTTGTGTCAAATTTCCTCAAGTTGTTTGGGGTTTTTCATAAATATTCTTCAAAGTTGGTGAATGAAATAATTGCAGTGCTTCGATGGTATGTTAAGAAGTTTTTTGGGTACAAGAAATGATTTTAGTTTTTGTTCATTAAAGTGACGTAAAGAGCGTTTTAAAGTAAAACGAAAATTATTTACGACATTTAAATACTTTGAATAGTGTTCAAGTTATTGAGGAATAAAAAAAGAAGAGGCACTGCATTAAGCTCGGTGGGCGGAGCTTCACTAGAAGGCGCGCGTGGAGGGGGAAACAAGCGATGAGGTGACGGACCATACAAGCTTCCCCCTCCCCGCCCACCGATCTTAAGTAGCGCCGTATTAGCTACCTTCATTTCTCAATAACTCAAAAAGTATTCAAAATATTTAATTACCGTAAAGGAATTTTCATTTCATTTTTTAACGCTCATATAGCTCTTTAGTAAACATATCGTAAAAATACTTTAGTTATTGTTAAATCTTTTTGGTGTGTTTTTAACCTTCCCATTATTTTTAACTCTGATATTTACCGCCCAACTTGTAGTCCTTTCCAATTTCATCATCTTCTAAAATCCTTTTTATTTCTCTACACTTTTTTCACCATATAAATTATAATTTGTGTTCAATCACCGTAAGTCCTTTCGATTTTTTCATAAATATTCGCCAAAATAGGTGAATGAAATGATTGTAGTGTTTCGATAAAAAGTCAAAAAGATTTTAGAACACCAAAAGAATTGTAAATTTTATTTATTATTTGAACATAAAGAGGGTAAGAAAATAAGACGAAAAGTACTTTACGCCAATTAAATATTTTGAATAGTTTTCAAGTTATTGAGGAATAAAAAAATAATGAGGCGTTAGATTAAGATCGGTGAGCGGAGCAAACGGCGCGCCTGGAGGGGGAAGCTTGTATGGTCCGTCACCTCATCGCTTGTTTACCCCTCCACGCGCGCCTTCTAGTGAAGCTCCGCCCACCGAACTTAATGCGGTGCCTCTTCTTTTTTTATTCCTCAATAACTTGAAAACTATTCAAGATATTTAATTGTCGTAAAGGACTTTTCGTTTTACTTTTTAACGCTCTTTACGTCTGTTTAATAAACACACTAAAATTATTTTTACTATTCCAAAATCTTCTTGACATATTATCGAAACACTACAATTAATCCAATCATATTTTGAAGAAAATAGTTGATTAAAAAAATATATAATTTTTTTATAAAAAATGATTCTTATTTCGATAAATATAAAACAAGTTCGAAATAATCGTTCCTTGAAGTGCATCACTTCAAGAAAGATATAAAATTTAGAAAAAATTGAACTTTTTTCTTTATTTTAAATTATTTTAACTGGCGTAATTATCAATCAGAGTTAGTGTTTAATTCCGCGTATATCGTGTATTGTCAGTGTTAGTCAGAAAATCCGACATAGGATGAATGGGCTTTTCTTATGTCAGAATTCCCGAGCTGATCCTAAGTTATAGAGGAAGGGACTTGAAATGGGGAAAAAGAGAGAAGAGAAAATTGAATAATGCAAGAAAAATGACAAGAGAAACAAGAAATCTTTGCAAAAAGTTTAAAATATATCTTCTCGTTTTTAACATATCTTCCTGTAACTCGTTTCACGTCGCAAAATTTTATTCTAACTCGTGTCGTTTTTAAAATTTAATACTGAAAGTGGTTTTTAAAAATGTGTGCAGTTGTTCTCTAAAATTCGGTAAATTCTAAGAACAGATAATTTCGAATAACTTAAAAGTAAACATCTTTTAAATCCGGAAACTAAATCCAATTAATAAACGATCGAACAAACGGGTAAATAAAAAATAAATTGCATACCTGTAATATAAAAATTTTCCAATAAAGTTTAAAATTCTTGAATGAAAATTATATAAAAATAAAAAAAAAACAAATATATAAAAAAAATTTGATCCGAGCTTCGATGCATAAAAATAAAATAAACAAATTTCAGCAAAAATATTGAGTTTGGCAATAAAAATGGAAAGCCATTTCCGTCAGTGTATAATTTAACAAGCGCAGTAAAAAGTACACTTTTCGTGCGCACTATAGAAAAATATCCCGTACAAATTTCAGATAGCAATACCGTGAAATTTCTTTATTCAAATAGGACTGTAAAATAGAGCAATTTGAATAAAATGTGTAGGAAAAAGCGTGAAACAATAATCCGTGGGGGTGTCTTTCACCCTCGCGTATCCGGGGGTGGCTTAAGGATCGAATTCAATGCGAGTCGAGGCTCCTCCACCCTCCGAGATATGCATAAAAACCTATACATATATGTATACATATACGTATATATTTATTTTTTTTTACTCTTCCCCGCGTAAACGCACACAGGTAAACGTTTCGCATATGTGTGACAATAATAGGGACCTTTATAGTGGCACTGTTTTCTACTTAGAGTACCACTACACCATCACATGGCCATAGTTTCAGACAGCGCGGAATTTATTTTTGCATACGTGTATCAGACTGGCAACCTCATGTGCGTAAACTCGAGCGAGGGATTTTCGAACAAGAGAGCGACATTATTGCGTCGGTTAAAAGTGCGTTCATATTTTTTCCTCTCTTTCTCTTCGTGGTTTCTCTCTTTTCTTTGTTCTTTCTCTATCCACCTCCCCTCCTCTTTATTTTTGACGTGTATTTCTTTTTTTTTTTTATACTTCACTTTGAATACAAACTGCACGGATCACAATGAGAGCAACTTTTCGCTGAAAAAATAAGTCCAAGTGCATTTTTCATATGAGCGCACAAGGGGATGAATGACATTGTAACTCTAAAGCTAATTTTTGTAATTAGTTTTTTAATATTGAGAGGCGCAAATTTTATAGATCGGTAGCGCTCGCTTGAATATATATATATATATTTTTTTTTTTAACTTTTATGTAAATTGTGTATTGTGTTTTCGTTTATATTATTGAGAAATTTAAAATTCTGATGGAATTTTAATAAATATAAATTTTTTGTGGCATGAAAATTGTAACCGATTTTTCGCTAATTCATTAGAAGAAAATTACTAATTCTGATTTAGAGAGTACAATTAATAATAATATTTAGATTTAGATGTCTCTAAATCTACCTACTTATGTTTTCTAGTAATGAATTAGCGAAAAGTGAGCTACTATTAAATTAGTAAGAATTTTACTATTTTTTAGTAGAAAATTACTAATTTTTAGTAGAAAACTTCTAATTTAACTAGTAAAAAAATCTACTTATTTTAAAAGTAAAGTTTCACTATTTCAATTAGTAGTTTTCTACTGAAAAATTAATAAAATTCTTGGCTCACTTTTTACTAATTTAAAGTAAAAAACTATTAACTGATAGTAGAAAACTACTAATTCAGATTTAGAGACAGAGCTTCTAAATCAAAATTAAGAGTTTTCTACTAATGAGCAACAGAAAAATCGGTTACTAATTAAAATAGTAAGAAATGGAATAATTTTAATAAAATTATTATTAATGATTTTTACTAAAAAATTAGTAGAGAACTACTAGTTGAAATGGTAAGTGAAATTTGAGTATTTACATTAGTGCAGTCATTTACTATTTTAATTAGTAGTTTTCTATTATATTGATATAGTTTAAATTAATAGTTAAAATAATTAACAGTTTATAGTTAAGATTATTTTAATTTTTACTATTTCAGTAAGTAATCGATCTTTCTTTAATTTATTAGTAGAAAATTAGAAAAAAATATTACTCTCTAAATATATTGAAGTGAGTTTTCACTCCACGAAGAGTGAAAATTGAGCCACTTCAATCAGAGTGAGAAACCCACTTTAAAAGAGTGAGTTCTCTCTCTTATAGCGTGAATTTTCACTCTAATTCAAGCGGAATTTCACTCCATTCAAAAAGTAAACACTGACTTAAATTTTGGAGCGAATTTCTACTCGAACTGGAGTAAAATTTCACTCTATATGAGTGATTTAATAACATATTTTTTAATTTTTCTAGTCACTTTTTCATTGAAAAAACCTTATTATTAATAGTAAAAACTGGCTGATTAAGAGTTAAAAATAACTGATCATCAGTAAAATAACTAAAAAAAATGGTTTACTCTCTCAATTTTAATTATTAAAAAACATTACTAATTTAAAAGTAAAACTGTGAACAGGTTTTATCTTTTTTATTTAGTAAAAAATAACTAATTAATGGTAGAAAAATACTAATTGAGTAGTTAAATTTGACTAATGTATATTAAAAAATGACTAAATAAGGAAAAAATCGAGTAAAAACAAATCTACTACACTGTTAAAAATTTCTGTGTTGTGCTTCACATACATGTATATGAAATTCAATTTAACATACAATTATATTAAATTTAATATAATTGTATATAAGAATTCATTCAACGTTTTGAATTCTCAGATACATGAATAGCAAATTTAATATACAGTATATTAAATTTAGGATAATTTATATTAGATTTAATATAATTCTATTTTAAATTTAATTTCATATACATGTATGTGAAGCACAATACAGAAATTTATAACAGTGTAAAGTATTTAGTAGTTTTATATAACTTTAAAATATTTTTTACTAATGTAATAAGTAATTTTTTACTAAATTATGAGTAGAAAAATGACTAGATGGTTGTTACAAATACTAAGAAAATCAGTAAAGCTATCGCAACTCTCTAAATTTGAATTAGTTAAAAATAACTAATTATTAGTAAAATCGTGACATATTTTTTGTTTCAGCAGTTAGTGGAAAATATCTAATTGTTAGTAAAATATGACTAATTTTTAGAGGAAAAAAAAACTAAAGAATAGTTAGAATTTGACTAATTGAATTAATAAACAAAATTTTGCTTAAGTATTAGTTATTTTGACATAACCTAAAAATGAATTTGACTAGTTATTTTTTACTGAATAATTAGTAAAAATATAACTATTTAAATACGTGACTGAATTTTTGCTTTGAAATTAGTTTTTTTTATTTATTTTGAACTAATTCAGATTTAGAGAGCTCTATTTACTGTTTGAAACAGTGACTAGAATTATTAAAATTGTACTCAATTTTACATATATTTTGTATTAAAGCTGTTATATTAAACTCTCACTATTGAATAGTAAAGGTTTTTAAAGTAAAGTTTTTTAGTGTATATCAATATTTCTCCCAATTTATCGGTCAAAAGTCACGTTACTAATTGCATTAATCACCATTTTACTTCTCTTTAAAAAAAACCTTTTTTTCACCTTCTGTCTTCTTTTCAAAGAGTACAGAAATTTCATTCTAAACTAAAGATTACCCATCTAAAACAAATCTTAAAATACCATATAAATAATAAACCATAACTGTCAAAATAGGATAGTTGATTGATAATATTGGCAGGATTAAATTGAACCGTAAGTTTAAATTGAATTGAAGTTCTGATCTAGAACTATAATAAACGAGGACGGAATAAAGTAATTTAGAGTAAATAACGAATAGGGCAATAAATTAGAAGCACTTTCGTGCAAACGGTCGTAATTCTGCTTTTGCATAGAACTCTGCTTTCGTATCCACTCTTGGGAAGATATAGTAAAATGAGTTTTAAAATATGGATTCATTTCCCTTATACCTCCTTCACCCCACCGGGGGCATCTTCTATACACTGGATCTATATCGCGAGCGTATCCTTTTTTCCTCCTTTTTCCCTCTTTCCTCTTGTGAATGTATGCTTCATACCAAAATAAAGTTCCCCTCGATGAGTGATGAGACTCACTGAATGTTGAATGGTCCTTGCGTCGCTACACGCTACAACGAGTAAAAGAAGACAACGTTCGATAAATTATTCGCTCTTAACCCGATACCCTTTGTAAGAATCGTCCCCTTCAGGAAAATTGAATCTTAAAGCTCAAAAAACCCCCTTTTTTACTCGTGTAGATTTGTTTCCTTCACATTCTTCAATGCCTTCATTTTATATTGATTTATTTATCAAGTACTTGCAACCTCTTTCTGCAAATAATTCTAAATTTGTATGCAACACAAATCAAATCAATTTTTGTCATTTTCTAATTTTATGAAAAAAAAAACTTCAAAAAATTTAAGAAACTAGGAAAAGACGATAAAATAACGGAAACTATTAAAAATGTTATTATAAACGCCAAAATAAGAAAGTCGTGAACAATCTACTTTAAAATGGGAAAATTAAAAACAAAAAGAAACTGCAGAAAGATAATTAATACCAAAAAAAAAAAAAATTTAAAAAAAGAAAAAGTTAAGAAAATTATTAAGAAAATAGGCGGAAAATTCAGAAATACGGTATTATTGTCTTAAAAAATTAGAAGATTTTAGGAAAAGTGTTTAAATTGTTTTTGTTTTAAATCAACACACTGACTCATTATTTACGAAAAATAGTAAAATTTAAAAAATGAAGAATTAAAACTACGAAAGAAGAAAAAAAATTCAAAATTCTATCTTTATATTATCTTTATTAATTTTAATAAATAAACCTTTATTTTTTATATTTCAAATTTATTGAAACTTTTTTACTGACCAATTTTCATTCCCATTAATTATTTTAACTATTTGAATTATAAGTTTAATATTTATAGAAAAAAAATATAAAACCTATAGAAGATATAATTAATAAATATCCTAATATAAACATTAAATCTATTAATAAATATAATAATATAAATCTTTTTATATAAAATCTAATTATTGGGAGAATACTCATTATTCTTATTATTAGGTACCCTAAATAATAATAATTTTTTTCTTCTCAATAAGAATAAAATTTTTAAACTCTCAATTTTATTATTTTCAAAAATTAAAAATAAATTTAATAAAATAATTACATAAAAAATATAATAATATATTCCGACTTATTTTATAAAATTTATTTTTGAATAAATCTAATAATATTAGAATTCAATTTCAACTTAAATTTAAAATTAAATTTAATGTATTCAAATTTCAAAATAAAAAATAATTATATAAATTAAACTTCTGATTTAATTTAAAATGAATAAAATCATTTTTATTTCTTAATATAAAATAGTTTAAAAATAAAAACACAGCATTGAAGATATTAAAATGAAAAATACAATTTTTTCGAAAAATTCAAATATTTACGCATTGTTTTGTTAAATTAAAAAAATGAATAAGAAATACCATGAAAAAGCGTTTAAACTTTACTAATTAGAAACAAATTTCAAAAAATTGTTTTAAAAATTAAGGGAAAAAACAGTAAATAAATTTCTTTTAAAATTGAAAAATTAATTAATCATTTTTGAGAAAAGGAAAAATATTTATAAAAAATAGGAAAATGGTAATAAAATGAGAAATTAATTATGATTTCAAATTTACACAAAATAGAAAAAAGGCTTTAAAAAATTATAAAAATTAATAAATTATTAAAAACTGCAGAAAAATATATGCACTATATAAATATTTTGAAAAGAAATCAGAAATTATAAAATAAAAATTAACGAAATTATTAAAAGTTTAAAAAATGATTAACAAAATTATAAAAGAACAAATAAATTTAAGAGAATTAAAAGAAATTTAAGGTGAAGTAAAAAAGTTTTTAAGGAATAGAAATAATTAAGAACATCAGATAAACATTAGTGAATAGTTTTCAGAAACGAAAAAAAACATTTTGAACAAATTTATTACTCTACAAATTTGAATTAGTTAAAAATAACTAATTTTTAAGCAAAAAGTCGAACACTAATTCATATATTATATTTTTCTACTAATCCTTCAGTAAAAAATAACTAATTATTAGTAAAATTAATTTTTTGTTACGTCAAAATAACCAATATTTTAGTAAGATTCTGTTTACTAATTTAATTTGTCAAAGTCATTTTTAACTAATTTAAATTTAGAGAGTAAGCTATGAAAAATTTTTGAAATTTCAAATATTCAGTAAAAAATATATAAATTGTGGAAAATAAAGTAAAAAAATTAAAGTGAGAAAGAATGTAGAATAAGAAAATAAGAAAATAAGAGAATGTAAAAAAATACGGTAAAAGTCTAGAAAAAGAATAAAAAGTTCCTTTAAAAATAACAATTTTTAGCGATTTATTCCCAAAATGAAAAAAATTTATAAATAAATTGGAAACAACTTTAAAAAGAAAAATTTGTTTAAAACATTAAACATAATATTTTTAAAACAACTCTAATAATAAGATGTTTTTTTTAAATAATAAAATCCATAAATTTTATGAAAGAGTAAATAAATTAGCGTCAAATTGGAATGATTTGGAATTATAAAGAATTTAATATTATTTTTGACTTTTTTTCTGACCAAGATTGTTAGATTGCATTTTGACCATTTTATATTCAATTGTTGAATATATTAAAGAACACAAGGTTGCAATTTTCAGGATTCATCTACAAATTCTCAGAATTTCTTAAAACACCTCGAATCTTTTTCCACTCGCCAGAAAAAATGTTCCTTTTCATTCCAAAACTAAAAAAATTTTGATCCTAACTTTCGGAGACCCCCTCAATATTTTCGACCTTTTTTTTCAAAGGGTACTTTTACCCCCTAGAAATACAAATTTAATAATATTTTTTGCTTCAAACATATTTTTTTAAGTATTTTAAAAGAAATTGCGTCGGCAAAGGTAGAAAAATATTTTTTTCTAATTTCGTCCGTGCGGACGTTTGGAATTGAGGGGTTTTGAAAAGAGGAAAACGTAAAAAGTAATAATAATTGATAATAATCACTCCGAGTCAAAAAATGTTGATTTTTAAAAACAAATAAGTTCCTTCAGTTCACATACTTTGTCTGGCTATAACCTCGTTGAAAAGTAGTTTTTAAATACAATAGAATTTTTTTTTTTTGAAGTTCTAATTCAAAAGCATTTAATTTAATATATGTCGGAAACTGTATTTTTTATCAATATATAATCATGATTATCAAATAATATAAAGACAACTTCTTTAGAATTTTACCATATTCAAGTTAAAGCATTTATGCAATAGGAAAATACTATTAAGAAAAAGCATAATTTACTTTTGTTACCAAATGTATAAGAAGAAAAATTATGCATTTAAATGAGAGGAATCTGTTATGGTGAAGATTACTTTGTTTAGGATATACAGAACAAGAAAAGAACTCTCGTTTCTGTCACTTGAAAGTTTCATCGAAGCGGAAAGAGAAACAATATCTCGAAATTGACAAGCAGTAGCTAGTAATTAACATAACACTCATGAGCACGACGCATAAATTTCTCAAACAAGTTAATCGACGTTCTCTGAATCCTTATGAATCGATCCACCGATCGATAAGGAAAACTATTACGAGAAAAATAAATTTACTCAACAGAGGTTTCATAAACTTGCTTAAGCACACATATCAATCGTTAAATTGGTTAAATTGATCTTAGCGATCAGCCAAAGAGTCATTCTCCACTATCGAAACGCTCCTATCGATCGTAAACTCTCGGAATTTCTTATTACTGCAAAAAATGCCAATCCTGCGATGGAAGAAAGGCAAGTGATTTCTGCACTGAGCGTATATATAAATATATGCATGTTACATATGAAACGTGTATCACGCTCATTGAGATCGTTGCTTATTATTTACACCGTGAAAATTCAACAGGCGCTGATTTCCTTCGTTAGTCCAAATCCAACCTTATGATATTATTATTTTTAATAACGGCCGTCCGTAGGAGTAGAGACCGGCCTAGCTGCCATTACATTTAATAAACGTTTAAAAGGCCTTGGAAGTTATTATACAATATATACATATATATTATATATACAAAATTACATGTATATACATATATATATAGACATAATATACATGTATAGGTACATGTTAGTATACGCCCGATGCCATTATGGGTATCGTATATTATTAATGCAGTGACTCTCAAACACTACTTCGGCTCCTTTTAGCAAAGACCTCTCACAGTGCGCCTTAACTCGATAAATGAGAGAAAGCCACTATATCGGAATTCTTCCTGTTCAGGACAACTTAATAAAATCTTAAGTACGTTAAAAATTAGATTTTAAACTCATTTCTTATTTTTTAATCGTGCTTTATGTCGTGTAGTTTCAATTATAATTTACATTCTTTGCATGGGTTCTCTCTCGTTTTTGTCCCTCGATCGTTTCACATTATATTATTTATTTTTATGCTCGTCGATAGGCGCTTAGGTTGGAATAAATTAAAATTAATGAAAAAAGTTTATACGCTGAGATAAATTGCTAAATGGAATAACAAATTTAAATAGGTTCCCATTTCGTCATTTTTAATATATTCTCCTTTTTATGTAAATTATACTGATACATATTATGAAACCCGGTTTTTTTTTCAACTTATTTAATTTCATATAATTGATTATTTAATTTTTTATTGTTACTTTTCATTTTTATCTTCTTTAATATGCGCAGTGGAATGACGCATATATTGTAATTTTAAATTGATTTCGAAACAAATCGAGATTAATTTTAGGTGAATATTTTTTTTTATTTCTTCATGAACTATATTATTCCGGTATAAATAATGTATTATTGAATCTTAGACAATTAAAATGTTAAATTTCTGGTAAATAGTACATTTTTGAAAATAAAGTAATGTATTACAGAGTTTATAAATGAGTTTAAATACAGGATGTTTTTTACAAATATGTGACGAATTTTATTATATCTTTAACGTATTTGTAAAAATTACACTCACTGTATGGAATTTCCAAGATCCTTGCGTAAAATTGAAAAAAAAATTCGAAAAAATATTTCCTCTCTAAATCCGATTTACTGAAAAAAGGGTCTCTAATTCAAATAGGTAAAAATGTCCACTAATTTCCAGTCATTTATAACTAAAACTTTTATTTAAAGTTTAAAAACTACTAATAAAATAGTCAAGTTCTACTAAGAATTAGTAAAAATTTCCAATCAATTGAATTACTCTCTAAATCAGAATTAGTGATTTACCTACTAATAAATTAGAGAAATTATTTAAATACCAGGAATTTGACTAAATTTTTAGTAGTTTTCTACTATTTTTTAGTAAAAGATTACTAATTAAAATAGTAAGTGAGATTTAACTATTTCAATTAGTATATTGATATACTATTACAAAATATAATGACATTTTTGGGAATTGAAATTTTACTGAAATTTTTGGGAGTTAAAATTTTAATCAAATTTTTTCAAGTTGAAAATTGCTCACATAATTTTCTGAGAGTTAAAACTTTTGTGAAATTTTTTAAGAGCGTAAAATCTAAGTAAAATGAAGTAGAATTAAATATAAATTATTAATAAATAAATAAACTTTATTTATTTATAAAAATGCGACTATAAATTAAATTTAACCTAAAGTTTGATTAAAAATAAAAATTTCATTAATGATGTTTAGCAAGCAGTTCGGTGTAATCGATAATACTATAAAATTAAATCATTAATGCAAATAGTTAAAATTATAACTGACTTAAATTTAGAGAGGATTTCAAAATAGCCAATGGCTATTACAATTTTTAGATATTTTTCCCATTTCATTAACTTTAAGGTATTAGTCGCGTAAATGCTCCCGCAAAACTCCCGCAAAATAAAAAGTACAATAAATAAACTTTTATATCAACTCACTTGCTTCCTTGTGACCTCTTCTAATGTAATGTATGTAATTTTCATGATTTTGAGTCATGTACTATAAGTTATCGTGATGTATTGCTGGCACATTTACGACATTTTTCAATGAAACCATGTAAAAATTAAAAATTTTGAATTTTTAAATTATTGTATTTTTTATTCGGCGTGGTCAATAAAGTTAATTTTTTTTTAAACGATTTATATTATCTCAATGTGTAACTTAGTAGTTTTATTTGAAAATCTGACGACTTGTTTTCATATAAATGAATATAAAAGACATTTTTTACATGCATTTAGTGCTATTGCATGTAAAAGGTATGAACTTTGAATTTATATTTTGAAGCTCAGAAGTGGTCAAAATTGATAGGATAGATCTCATTTCATCGATAAATACCTCATGAATACAGATACAAAGTTTTAAAAAAATCTGACGAAAGTCATTTTACGCGACTAATACCTTAATTTACAAGAATTAAAAAATTAAAATTAATTAAAATTTCATTCTTCTGGATATTTATCCCAATTCATTAAATTTAATTTACTAAAATTAAAAAAATTAAAATTAATTAAAATTCCATCAGCATTTAATTAACTAACTTCAATGTTAGTTGTATTTAATTATAAAAAGTTTTAAATTTAAACTCATTGCAATTTATGATTATTGTCATTATTTTAATAAAACTGATTTAATTAAATCTTTTTTTTTATTATTATAGTTATTGTTATTTTTCTTATTCTTCTACTTCTTCTTGTCATAATCGTTTATTTTTATTATTTTTTCTTATCATTCTTACGATTATATTTATTATTATTATTTTCCTTCTTCTCATTCTCTTATTCTTCTTCATACTCTCCCTTTTCCTCTTCTTCTCTTTCTTTCTCTTATTATTATTATTATTTTTTTTTTTTTTATTATTATTATTCAGTTAAATTTCCATGGAATCTTTTAGTGTATATAGTTCTAAGTGAAAAAATTTTTTAATCCTTGTCCTTCCTTGCTAAGAATTACTTTAATTTTCCGGAGTTTAACTCTGATTGTGATGTTATTTTCAAAAGAGCCCAGAGAATTTTTTTCTTACCATAAAAGACAAAAGAAGCATGACTTTTTCTCATTTTTAATTACCAGTTGTCCTTTTATCTGTACTCGGCTTATTTCTAAATTCTCAACTTTTTTGTTTTACCTTTTTGTTTCTCAATTTTTTCTTAACTATTAACATTTTTAAATCATTTTTTTTTTTATAATTATCAACATTTTTAATTTTGTTTTAAAACTTTATTTCCCACTTTGTTAACTTTTTGATAAATTTCCTTTTCTGTAAATTGTGGATATTTTTTCAATTTTATTTAAATAATTGATTAAAAGTTTGTATATTTTTTTGTCTTTTTCATATATTTGTTCTCGAATTTATTACAAAAATTTTGTATAAATAAGCTGTCTTATTTTAAGACGCAACATTTTTAATTCTTCTCGTTGGGCATAATTTTTATTTTAACGAATTGCAATTTATTATAACTTTTATATTTCAAATTATTATTTACAATAATTTCTATTTGCCGATTAAACGTCATAATTTTTAAAACTATTTCGGAAAATGGTCACTTTTCTCACTAGTGACAAAAAGGTCATTTCCTCCACTAGTAACGATAATAGTCATTTTTCTATTAATAACGACAATGGTCCTTTTCTGTACCATTTATAAAAATGATCATATTTCCACTAGTGTAGAAAATTGTCATTTCTTCTATTAGTGTCGAAAATTGACATTTTCTCCACTAGTGACGAAAATGGACAATTTCAATTGATCAAAAAGTTAATTATAAAAAGTTATAATTTGTCAAAAAATAGTTACTTTTTTAATTATTACCTGTTTCTATTATATTTGTGTTACAATTAGTAATAAATTAATTACCTTAAGTTTTGGAATTTTTTATATTAATGTTCATTTTTTTCTGTTTCAGGTGAGTGTCTTTAATGCCATTAAAATAAAATGCACGTGAGTTAATTTTTTTATAATCTACAATATTTGGACAAATACCTGTCTATAATTACCTAAATATTAATTATAGACATAATTTCTAGTAAAGTTATCAAAAATTTTGAAAATGCCAATTTCAATCATAAATTTTAGAAATTTCTATTTTTGACATAAATTAGAAATAAGCGACTCTAAAAACCAATTAATACTATATTTCTTCCGATTACATTAAAAAAATTCGGTTATTTCAGAAATTCAACAAATATTTTGATTTTTAAATGCCGTTTGAAAAACCAGGATATAAAATTTCTAATTGATTTTTTACTTTTTATGAGTTGTTCTTGATTTTTCAATTGGTTTTTTAATTATCTTTTATTCTATTATTATTTCCTCATTAACCAGTAATGTTGTCTTATTTTTAAATAATTTAATTGGGTTACTAGTTTTTTCATCGAGTTATAGTTATTTTCACCACTTTCTATTAACTTTGTAATTTTCTAGTGATTTTTTTGCACTTTTTAGATGTAATTTTTGTTTTGGTACCTTTGGCTTATTTTACCGATTTTTCTTTTGCTTTAAACTGTGCCAAAAAAAATGTAAAACTCCAAATTTGCATAAAAATGTAAAGTACTAATCAATTAAAAAAGATAAATTTGTAATTATTGTAAATTCATCTTGATAACACTGTAAAAACAGGTGTCTTACAAGTGTCTAATTTTAAGACATAAGACGTTTAGAAAGCGTCTTACAGGCATTTTTAAGACACTATCTCAATGGTTTAAAATTAAGACACCTCAAAATGTCTTAAAAGTGAGGACAAAATAAGACACTTGTTTTTAGAGTGAAAAATAGTATTTTTTACATAAGCATTTATATAGCAGAATTTAAGACTCGTCTTAAATTAAGATTCTTTTTTTACAGTGATATATACATATTTTGATGAAAAAGAGCGGACAAACATGACCAATTATAATAAAGTTAACAAGAATGATAGGGCAATTTAAAATTTTGTATCAATATTTATTGCAAACGATAAGATTAAAGGGAATTAGTTAATCCGCGGTTCGTATTTATATTATTACGTCATCGGTGCTCAAAGCACTCGAGCGACGAGACGTGTATTGCTTTGCATCGAATAAAACTCCAGTGTCTCTCATCGTCAGCATCTCGCTTATCAAGCATTAACCCTTTCGCGGTGTTGTCTCGCGCTTTTTAAAACTGAGAGCCTCTTTCGGGAGACAAGGATGAAAGACCTCGACGGGTGCAACAAACCTCAAGAATAACATCAGCACTGATGAGATTTAATTTGATTCAACGACTTTTCAGCATCTTTCTTCAAAACTTTACTCTATTATGAATAAAACATTATTTTCCTAAGATACGATCTCGATATAATTTCTGACTAAAGAGTGATTGTTATTCAAGTATATATATATATATGTATGTATATATAACTCGTTATAATAAATGACTCATAGGATGTGCGTTGTATTAATGTGAAATATAAAATTGCTCAATTTTCTTAATCTATATGTCGTATTTTAGTTTAAAAAAAAGAGAAAAAAAAAACATTTTCAGCTTTTTGGCAAGATTCATATAACGAGAGAAAGAGATCCGCAAAATGAGCACCGCTCTCGGCACATTTTTATTGTGAAAATAAAAGTATTGCGCAAGAAAATGACTGAGAGCTCATGATACGACCATAAAACTTCAAACCGTACAGCATTATTAATAAACTGCATATAGTGGTTTATCGCGAGAACTATAGTTCGCTCCCCTCAACACACCTTGCCACCGAACTTTTTTATTAATCATTTTGACGTATCCTGTAACAACGACTGCATGTGTTCAAGTTCTTTTTATGTGAGACAAGCTTCTTTTTTTATGGTATTGAATGGTTAAGACATTTGTTTTCACTGTAAGTCAGTTGCTATTGTTTGCAAGCACATAGGCCTTTTTTGTTTATCTAAAACAAGTCGATTTGCTTTAAATCTTAAGACGAAAAAGAATGAAACGATTGAACATAAAAAATTCAAGGTTCTAATTTGGAGCTTTATTTATAATGTATGAATGACGTTTTTATGACGACATGAACGATATGTAAGTCAAGGTTGGGACACTGTGGGTAGTTTAGGTTAGGACACCCGAAATTTTGTAATTATACTGGGAATTCATTTTTTGAGATAAAAAAAGTGCCATTGAAAAATGTAAATATCAGTAACCAAAAAATTATCCTCTCAATTTCGGGGGTTTCCTCTAATTTTCAAATGTTTTTTAAACTTTTCCTGATGCCGAAAAAAATTTATTCTGAAATTGAGAATATATATACTTGGCACTTATTTCAGATTATATCTACACGGGGAAAATATGTATATGAAATTTTACAAAACAGTCAGACAATTCGGGGACATAGTGACATTTAGTAATCTTTAATTTTTAAGTATGTATAAAATATTTGACTTTCTGTTAAAAATCAACAAAAAATAAAGTAATTAACGTAAGTTTTGTATAAAATATTTTATTTTCTATTAAAAAGTAATAAAAAGTGAAGTAACTTTTCATAAAACGTTCTGCTTTTGTTCCGCTTTTACATGACTTTCCATTAATAATTAAATGAATGTCGCTGTGTCCCCGAATCACCGAACTTTGCTGTAAAATTTCACATACAAATTTTCTCCGTGTAAATGCTTAGAATACTATTTTTAAAATAAGGATATATTCTAAATGCTTAGAATATATTCCTAAATAGAATATATATAATTATTTAAGAATAGTAATATACTAAATTTAAGTATACAATATTCTCAAATAAGTGCCAAGTACATATACCAAATTTCAAAATACATTTTTTTCAATGTGCTATTTGCAGGTTTTTTAAAATTATTTTTCTATATGTCACAGTGATCCAATCGTTCTTCAACGTTAAGTAAAATTGCAGGTTGCATTTGCAGGTTTTAAATTCTCACCTCAAATTAAGATTTTGAAAATTCAAACTTTGGTAAATAAATTGGAAATTGGATAAATGACATGAGGATCGTTTGGAAATTACATAAATTTACGTTTAGAACAACTAAAAATTTGATAATAATATTAAGATGTATTTAAAATAATGTTAATTGAAATTTGGATAAACATTTAGAAAATACAAACTGGTTACATTAAAATTTGGAAACTAAAATTGAATCAATGTACATTATTTGAATCTCATCGAGATTAGACAAACAATTTCCAGATTATTTTTCTAAATGCTTAGAATACTATTCTTAAAATAAGGATATAATATTCTAAACGCTTAGAATATACTCTTATTTTAAGAATAGTATTATACCAAATTTAAGTATACAATATTCTAAAAAATAAGTGCCAAGTATATATTCTTAATTTCAGAAAAAAATTCGGTGTTGTAATTCAAATTAGATTCAATTGGAAATTGGAAAAACTTAAATTTCGATGGGTTTAAATTTATAAAAAAAGGAAATTGAATAAATTTATATTTGGATCAATAAAAATTGGATATTTTTCAATTTAGATGTATTGTAAATTGGATTATAAAATATCAATTATAATTAGTTTTTAAATTGGATGCAATTCGTTAGAATCATCTGAAAATAAAATAAATTTACGTTTAAAGTAACTAAAAATTTGATACTAACGTTAGGATCTATCTAAAATGCTATAAATCAAAAATTAAATTAATGGAAACATGGATAAACATTTAGAAATTAAAGAGTGAATAACAAAATATATTTTATAAAATAATACTGTTAAAGTTTTATAATAATATACGAAATTAATTATCTTAAAATATAATTGTTTATAATAAAAATGACTTATACTTTTTAAAATCCTTTTTTATTAATATAACTTATAAATAAATTGGACGAATTTTAATTAACTTTTTATTTGTTTTAGTGAACTTTGTAGTAAATTTATTTTGTTCAAATAAATCCACAAAATCAACCGTTGATGTTAGTTACATTTTAGTAAATTAATTTTAATTTTATATCCTTTTTAAATAAATTACTACAAATTTCAGTGTTATGCATAATTTATTGTAATATAATTAATTTTTAATTAATATTCGCAGATTCTTGTTATTAATTTTTTAATTAACCTTATTTTTACTGGGGCGTATTAATAAGTTATAAAATTCGTTATTTAGAATTTTTATTATTTAAAATCTCATTAGATATTCTTTTTGACGAATTTTAATTTTTATCAATTAGTTTTAAGAGATTGTAAATTAATCAAATTTTTTACTAAGGGTCCGTTCAAAAAATACGTAACGCTTACAGGGGGGAGGGGGGTCTGAAAAAATGAACTTTTGCATGTAACATCCCATTACGAAGAGGGGTGGTTTAACCGAATTTTTATTTAAAAGAATATGTATTTAACCGAATTTTAATTTATCGGCATTTTCATTCAACATCATTTTTACATACCAGACTATCCATTTAACCGAATCTTCATTTTTCCGAATATGTATTGACAAAAATGAAATAATCCGAAATTGCAATTGATGGATTAAAAACCTGACAAAACAATTGTAGATTGGATTTTAAAACTAATTAATCATAATTTTCTCGATAATTTCTGATTAGTTGATTTTAAAATTCGTGCCAAAATTTTTCTGCGATGTTTTTTTTCGCTATTGGCAATTTTTGATAAATAAAAATTTGGTCAAATTGTTATTCTAGCATTTAAAAATTCTACTCACATCAAATTTTGTTGAATAAGAATTCTACAAAATGAAAATTCGGTTAAATTCGCATTCTTTTATAAATATACAAAGTCTATTAGAAATTAAAGAAAAGTTCGTAAAATAAAAATTCTGTTAAATATGAACTCGATGACCTGAAAATTTTGTTAAACAAAGATTTGCATTTACTTAAATTCTATTGCCAGCAAGTTCAGAAAAAATGAAGATTTTAAATATTTAAAATTTAATTATTGTTTATTTGAATATAATAATAATTATAATAATAATATTTAATAATAAATCAAACTTAATTAATCTCGTAAATTTTCAAATTTAGCGCGTTTTTGACAGTGGCGCCGATACTTTTAATGAGTTTTAGTTTATAAGGTTGGTACCCCTGCTGCTATTAAAACACATGTGTTTATAACCTAAAAATAAGCGACACGTTTACGTGCAATTATCTTTAAAATTGAACAAACTCTGCAGTCTAATATGTTATTTATATTAGATTATTATTACATTTTTACATATTTATTCATTGTTTAACAGTTTTTTGTACACTTTAGTAGTATTTAATCAATTTAACTAAAATACTCTACACAATTTGGTCCCAAGTTTTTTCTGTGCATAAATTTATCCGAATTTCGCTGAATTTGAAATTATTTCATTAATTTATTTGCTCTAATAATTCGTTTTCATTATATTTTCAACATCTTTAAAATATTTTCTAAATTTGAATGTTATTATTACTATTATTATTTACTTTTTTTTATGTCAGTAAATACAAAATTAAATTTAAAAATAATTTTCGTCAAAATGTTCAATAAAGCTAAACGAAATCTATTGAATTAACTGAAAGTCCATTAAATTTTAATGAATTATACACGTCAGTGGCAGCATTAATGACTAAAATAGGCATGACAAGTAACAAGAGGTCTGCATGATTTATAAATATATGTCTACACGATATACTTTTTGTATGATGAACATCTTTTGATTTATTGTAGCCGAGGCTTTTAAAGTAACAGCATTTATTAAGGTCGATTATTTTATTATCGACGACTGTTACTAAAAATCATTGAGCGATAATAGGTGTGCGAGGTCAATCAAAACTATTTCACCTTTCGCCGTAATTTGTAATTCAATACAAGAGCGATTATTTAATTTTTCTATCAGCAGAATCGCTTATGCAATTTTTTCACGTGACACTTGACAAGGAACACTCTTTCTATATATATGCAGAATAATAATAATAATTTTCCAAATAATAAAGTTTATTGCACAATTTAAGGACAATTCATTTTTCTAATGATTGTCTGAAGATTACCAATATATATAAAGTGCGAATGCTATTAGATTATATTCCAAGGTTGAATAACTCTCGGGAAAATTATGCTAAATTGTTTTAGATTAGACTAGAACGTACCTTCGTCAATAAAATTCTAGAGACACATGTGCGTTCTCATTAAAATTTCATTCAACTTGATATTTACCACAATCTAAATATAAAAATGTTCATTCTATACAACAAATTCTTTGCTCTACAAAGCTCGTATTATTTGAAGTCTTTACAAGCAGTTTTATATAAATTAAAAAAAGAATTATCTTGTTTTTTTTTTATTATTTCAATGAAAAAATAAACAATAAAATGACCTTTCAGACTTGAATAAAATTAAAAAAACATTTTTAGCAAAAGAAATAATGAGATTTATTTGTCCGAGTAATGCATTTATAAATAAAATAAAATTCTTTCTGCATTAAAATGATAAATATTTATTCTGATATTTTCCGGCTAGACTGGAATTCGTGATATGATTTATTTGAAACCCATATTTATTATTGTCGCATCAGAAATGCCACACGTTGCACATTAATATTCCGCAATAGTTTTATGTAAGTTCCTAAAGTTCTACGAGCCCCGACGGAATTAAATATATAAATTATTCGCAATTATCTTGAATGCACGTTTCGCGCCGAGTTTGTGTCCCCTTGCAAAATCTGTAATTAGTTTTAGGCGGCCTCGGTAAATAAAATGTAATCACGTCTGCGATTACATAGGTAAATACATGTTTTCTCTTAAGTACCAGGCATGCGCAGACCAACAGAATCTCCAATCAAAATTAACAAATTTAATTATATTACTCATTACCTTTATAATTAAGCGCACACCGAGAAAAATATTTCTTGAATTTGCATTTTTTGCATTAACTGCAGGAATTTCTTATATATATATATTACAAGATTATTTTATCTTTTTTTTTTTGGTAGAGAGCAATTTTTTATTCGATTGAATTTACGCAATTGAATTTCTCAATAAATAATCAAGTTCAACTTAAATATTTACATAAAAGTATTAAAAATATTTTTATTTATAACTTTCTTTTATTTAAATGCACAATTTCAGGAAACAAGTATTAACTGAAATGTAATAAAACGAATCTTTAATTGACAATAATTTAATTTTTAACCACTAAATTTGCAATTGTGCCGAAATTTATGAATTTATTGCTCATACTGGTTAAATTCAATTTAAACTGATTTAATTAAATACTAATTCATCCCGTTGAAATCAATTAAATAATAGTTTAAATTCAACGGAAACTATTAAATTTTCAACTAGACATTTGGAATTTCCACTAAACAATAGAACAGCTGATAATGTAGATTGTATTAAAATTAAATGATCTCTCGTTCCAAGAAATTAGGAATTGGATCTAAATTGAGAAATTTTTCATAAAATGTGCAAGAGAGAATTCGTTCATAAAAGAGTTGAAAATAAGCTCATATTTAATTTAAAAAAAATTAGAGGATTTAATGTAAGCGCAACTTTTTCAAAATTAATAAAGTTGTTTCTGATCTCAAAGTAATTACATTTGTGCTAAATAAAATAATGTATTTTAAAACTAAAATATGCGACCTTTTTTATAAAATAGTTTCATTTAAATATAATAATAATAATAATAATAATAATATCGAATAATAAATAAAACTTAATTAATCTCGTAAGTTTTCAAAATTAGCGCTTTTTTGACAGTGGCGCCAATACTTTTAATGAATTTCGCTTTATGAGAATGGCACCCCTGCTGCTATTGAAACATGTTTATAACCTAAAAATAAGTGACACTTTTACTCGCGACTACAAGCAATTATCTTTGAAATTGAACAAACTATCCAGTCTAATAAGTTACTTATATTAGATTATTATTACATTTCTTGCATATTTACATATTTATTCATTATTTAAATTTTTTGTATATTTGAGGTATTTAATTCATTTAAGTAAAATACACGTCCCAGGTTTTTTCAGTGTATAAATTTATCAGAATTTCGCTGAATTTGACATTATTTAATTAATTTATTTATTCTATTAATTCGTTTCCGTTATATTCTGAAAATTTTTAAAATACTTTCTATTTTTCAAGTTTTTTCTCGAGGACTTTTTTCACGCGAGTAAATATTACCCCGAATTCAAGATAATAATGAGTCTCCATATTTTCAGAATGCAGTAAAAATATTAGTTATTTAAATAAAAATGTCAATGTCAGTAATAATTATGATAACCTGCAATTTAATATAGCTATATACAATTATAGTTGCATCTAAGTATCAATTGACTCTGAAAAATTTCGTCATTTAAAAAAATTATGATTCTATGACAACCGTCATTGTTTAAATTTTGAATTCAACTTCAAGTTATAAATAAATTTGTAGCCTTTTTTTTTAAACAAAACTTTTATAGACTGTGCGATAAAATTTGCAAAAAACAAAGTTAATTAAATGTTTAAAAAAGCGTGCCCAATTGCCGGAAAATGTTTACTTTCATTCATTTCATAGTAGCAGGAAAAGACTAGTTCTCAATGACTTAAAAAAAATGTTCACACCAACGGAAAATACGAATTTATTAGTCGTTGGAAGGCTCCAATTTTCTCAAAATATTTATATATTCCTGGTTCCTTCATCCGCGCTAGAAAGTCGATTCGTTACGACCTCCTTGTAGAAAATATGCTACCTTATTCTTCAGGAAAAACAGAGGGAGGAAGCGAGATAGCGGGAATAAAAAGAGAGATGGATTGAGTTTTGGAGAGGGAGATGAATACACGGACAAACACGGCTCTTTCGCTATGTGTGTGTGCAAACTAACACTCATATAGAATTAAATATACGATACATTATTCATTTTAAGTTCTTTCTCCTTGCCGGAGATTGTATGCGTTCTATACTCTACACTAATACAATATTTCACATACACATATACATACCCGTATGTACAAATACATGTATATTTAAAAATACACATACATACACGTTTATGTATCCGCGGGTATAACTTTTTATTTTAAAGATGGCCGCGCTCATTTGCAATTCTATGCCGGACGTCGATATGCCTGATTTATCGTAACTATACTTACCCACCACCCCCGCCTTCCAACCCTAGCCGCTTCTGCCACAATTTATATTGCGAATATGGATATACACATGTATATATATAAAATATATATGTAGAAAATATTTTTGTGCGTATTTGTATGAAAAAAATTCATGTGAATAACTGGGTATATTAAACGTATTTCAGTATAGGGTAAAATCGTTTATCAAACAGTCGTGGGGAAAATATATTGTGTTCATCTGTAACAGTGAATAAAATAATGTATTACATTCTCAGAGGGAGCATTTTTTTCTTGTTTAAAAAAAAGTGGGAGATGGATTAAGTTTTCTTTTTTTTTTTATATATTTTTTTTTTTTGTTCTAAATGGCAATCAGTGAAAAGTAATTAATTCATTGGCGGATCTAGGAGGGGGGGGGGCACGGGTGCTTACTCCCCCCAAAGCCTTATCTTTATGTGAGAAAGAAAAAGATTGTACAATAGAGCCATCCCTTGCTCTCTCATGTAATACCGCCTCTAAAAACCTTGTCTGGAACCGACACTGAATTAATCGACTTATTTCACTCTAAAAACAAGTGTCTTATTTTGTCCTCACTTTTAAGACATTTTAGGGTGTCTTAATTTTAAACCATTGAGAAAGTGTCTTAAAAATACCTGTAAGACGTTTTCTAAACGTTTTATGTCTTAAAATAAGACACTTGAAAGACACCTGTTTTCACAGTGTTAAATTGGTAAAAATGTCCACTATTAGTAAAAATCTTTAGTAATTTTTAAGCAAATTCGTATTGAGGAAACAGAAGTTATTTTTATTTATTACATTTTGGTTATATTAACTGACAAAAATGGTTAATTTAACCATGGAAATGGTAAATTTAACTATATTCATAGTTAGACCGAAGAACTTTTTTTCTGAAATTTAGAATATATACTTGGCACTTATTTTAGAATATTGTATACTTACATTTAGTATTATACTATTTTTAAAAACAGGATATATTCTAAACACTTAGAGTACTATTCCTAAAATAAGAATATATTCTAAACGCTTCTAATATATCCTTGTTTTAAAAATAGTAATAATGTATATATATATATGTGACGCTCCGCGAGAGAAGGGACCTATCGCTGAGAAAGCAAAGTTTAAAGGATGGACGGGCAAAGAGGAGGAAGAAAAATTGAGACGCTTAACATGCCCATGTTTAAAGCTTCATAGTAAGAAAACTAATTGCAGGAATCAAATTTAGATTTTTGGAACACAAAAAGCAACTCAAAAACTATCAATTACCATAAAAAAATAAAAATAATTTAATGTTAATTGCACGGGACGGTCGTTCAAAGAAAAACCAAAAAAGGCGATACACTTTGTACGCCTAGGTTTGAAGAATTATATCCAAAAGTGAAATTAAAAAAAAAATTTTTTTGAAACATGAAAATGAAAGAATAACTCAAAAACTATCTTCTAGCATAAAAAAATGAAAATTGATTTTTTCCGCGATAAGTCCCTTCTCTCGCGGAGCGTCACATATATAATAATTTATATAATATATATCCAAGGGCCTTATTTTAACTTATTATATACTTAAATTAAGTATATACTATTCTCAAAATAAGAATATTCTAATTTAACAGATTATCTAGCGATCCGCGAAATCTGGGAAAATGCTGGGAATTTGACATATATCCAGACAAATATTGGGAATTTGAAAAATTATTTTGCATTTTTTTTAGAAATTCCGAGAATTTGTAGATGAATTCTGAAAATTTCACCCTAATATTACTCAATAACTTCCAAAATTGAATTTAAAATGGTCAAATTGCGACCTAAAAATTTTGTGCAGGAAGGCAAAATTTATAATACACTTTTTATAATTCCAAGTCATTCCGATTCAAATAAATCCCAAACGCTAATATTAAATCAAACTTTAAAATTATTATTATAATATTATTATAATATAATTTTATTATTATATAAAAAATAGAAAAGATCCTCTTTATTTATTAAACATTTAAATTGTAATTAATTCTAATTTCAATAGTCAAAAAAATAATTCGTTTGCATTTCATTTCATTTCATTACATTTTATTTTAAGTATTTACAACTTTTTCTAATTCTCCAACTTTATTATGAATTTGTTTCTTCGTTCAAAATTTTTGTTTTCGAGTTATCAATTCTCTTTAATTCTTTTTATTTTACGCAAACTATTTCAGTTTATTTTGTACAATTTTGTTGTTTAAACATTTAGGAAAATTGTATTTTTTTTTATTTTTTGTGGGAAATACAATTTTTTCTCCAATTTTATGTTTTTTGTTTAATTCACTTTTTTTTTAAATTTATTCAATTTCCTTTACATTTTGTTTTTCTTTCGTCTATTTACTTACTCTTTATCTTAAAATTCCTAGATTTTATGATTTAAAAACAAATTTTATTTTTAGAGTTGATTTAAAAAAATATTTAATGTTTTAAACAAATTTCTCTTTTTTCCTTATTTTGTTTTTATTTTATTGTTAAATTTTGTTCCTTTTGGAAATAATTTGGTAAAAATTGTTATTAAAAACAAAAGAATTTTGAATTTAAAAGAATTCTTCATTCTTTCTCTATATTCTTTCAACTTATATTTTTTAACACTTTTTGATTTTATACTTCCTGGTTTCTAATTTCTCACTTTATTTTTCACAATTTTTATATCTTTCATACTTTTTTTTAATGTTTAAATTTTTTTATAGTTTATTAAATTTTGTAGAAAAATTTATTTTCATTTTTCTAAATATTGCTTTAATATTTTTTACTTGCTGTTCTTAGTTTTCTGATTCCTCTACAGTTTTTTAACTTCGCCTTGAACATTTTTAATTTTCTTGCAATTTATTCGCTCTTTCATAATTTTATTAATCACTTTTTGAACTTTCCATAATTTCGTTAATTGTTAATTTATAATATCTAATTTTTTCAAAACTTTTACTCGGTCCATTTTTCTTTAATTTTTAAATAATTTCTTAACTTTTATAATTTTTTAAAGCCTCTTCTTTTTTTATATTTCATGTAAATTTTATCTTAAAATAATCTTCCAATTTTATCAGCATTTTTCTATTTTTTAAAAGTATTTCTCCTCTTTTCAAAGTTTTTTCTAACTAGTTACAGGTGACTAAGAATTAGTCAAATTGTTCACTAATTTGAAATAATGGATAACTTATAATCATAATTTTAAGATATAAAAAAATTTCGAATTTTTCATAATTGGTTATATAATTTTATTTCTTGTTTGTTTTGTTCTCTCAACAAGTACACCTTTTGGTTACCACAGGCATATTACCCTTTTTACAAAAAGTATTTAAATTCTTAAACTAATTAAACTACATTCTTCGCCTTTCTCTATTACTCCCTCGCGTACTTATTGAGGAAAGGGTATGGACGCTTATTTATGAGATTAATTTTTTTTTTTAACAGGAAATTTTCTAGTATAATAGAATACTATTAAAATAGAAAATTTCCTTTTGTTCATTTTATCTCAACATTTATAAAATTCTTGCGAACACTATGTATATATCGTAAATATTTAATTTTCTTACTTTCTGTCATCACCTGTCCAGAAAAAGCTCGGATCAAATTGTGTAAAAGTCAAAAACTTAAAATGTATCGGAATAAAAAAAAAGTGGAAAATGTTTTTATAATGAATAATAATGGTGAAAAATGCAAGAAATATAATAACTACCTTGATATAAATAACATATTAATCTTGATACTTTGTTCATTTGAAAGACAATTTCTTACCGTTGCGCATTAAAATGACATATTTTTTAGGTTATAAAAACATATTTTATTAGCAGTTGGAGTACCAACCTCGTAATGTGAAATTTATCGAAAATATAGGCGCCACTGTCGAAAAAGCAGTAAATTTAAAATGATACGAAGTCATAATTTATTTA
This sequence comes from Ganaspis brasiliensis, assembly GCA_037103525.1. Taxonomy (NCBI): domain Eukaryota; kingdom Metazoa; phylum Arthropoda; class Insecta; order Hymenoptera; family Figitidae; genus Ganaspis; species Ganaspis brasiliensis. The sequence continues at coordinate 416,375 of JAZKLR010000325.1, read as the reverse complement.
TTATTATTATTATATTTAAATAAATCATAATTGATTACTTTTACCGAAAATTATTAAATATTAGTAACGTTGAAAAAAAAACACAAAATAAATCCAGCAGAAATTGGATTTAACAAGAAAATAATTTTCAAAAATCTTCAGTTTATTTTTTTTAACATTTTTACCAAATTGTTTTTAATTAAAAACGCAAAGAAAAGTTATTCTCAATTTAAATAAAATTTTCCCCGGTTTTACTGCTAGAGGAATTATTGTACAAAAAACAAAAGTCGTTTTTAAAAAGAGTTAAAGGTTCTTGATGTACGCTCATGTAAATATGCAACAACAACAAACAACAAAAAAAAAAAATAAAATAAAAGTAGAAATTAAAATGTATATGCCAATACATGTATGTATAAAATAGAATATACACGTGAATGCGCTTGTATAGCTTTAGTTCTTTGTGCCTTCTATCCATTTCAATGAAAAGGATCACTTTTTAGCCCGCTTTTTTTTCGAGCGGGAAAAGATACGAACTTTAGGTCGGTTTCCGTACGCCCTGACGTACCTACTACCTAGGCGGCGAACCGTATCGAATGGGGTTTAATATTTCAAGAGCTTTTTTACTTCGCTTTTTTTTCACGTGTTCGAAGCAACCGTCGATACCGATATGCGGAATACAGGTTATGTATTCATTTGCATGATTCGTTACGCGGTGAAGAAACTGCGGAAAAGGGGGGTGGCGAAATCTTTTCATCCTTTCTGTTGGTTTTATGATTAAAGAGTAATAACTAAAGTCGAAAAATCAGAGAACCAATTTTAATGATGTGAAAGCCATTCGAGTTTTTAGAGTATTTTTTAAAAAGTACTTCTCAATTTTATAAAATTGATTTTTCTAAAATGTTAATTTAAAATATTGTCTATTTTTAATAGACAAGTGTTTTATGGGGGAAAGGGGGAGGGGGAATAACAGAAAAACAAAATTTAAAAATTAAAACATTTATTAAAGAATAAAAAAGTATTTTTATTCGGTTCCAACGTCACGCTTTGAAAACAGCAGTCCAATTTAAAAATTAAACTGTTAAACTTTTTATCCCCTTCAATGTTAAAATTCGAGCTAAAAATAAACGTAATATAAATATTGCCCAATATCTAATAATCCAATCATGAGAAATGGCAAAGGTAGTAAAAAATGTAGAAGCCATTACTCTCTATAATTGACACTTAAGCAAATTAAGAAATAATCATCTCTCGTCAGAAATGAGATCAATATTCATTTGGTAATTAAAGATAAACTAGAATTTAAAAATTTTTTATTTTAATTTTTGTTACCGCGTACAGGAACTGTTACAACGTAAGATTTAAATATTATAAAAAAAAAAAATTGTCTTATAAATTTTATATGTATGTAAATTTTATAATCTCATAAATCCCCGGCAAAATGGTAAAAGCGGTAATAAATGTGCTAAATTTAGCAAGTTAAAGTTTTAAGCTTAAAAAACTGCTGTATATTAAAATGTCATGATTTTTTAAAAGTAATATTAATAATTCTCGTTCCGCCCATTTACATGTGAACGGGTCACTGACCCGACCTCGACGAAAAAAATTAAATTACTTGTAATCGGAGACTCGCAAAGTTCACGTTTCCTTAATGACGTAACTTCTAAAAGAAAAAGTAGAGCTAGGTGAAGAATAATTTATTATAATATAATGTCCGCAGTTATCATTTTTATGTTTATAAATATTAATAAGGTAACAGTATCTCTTAATAAAAATTTTATAGTTTTAATAATAAGGGACGATTTAAATTGTCTACCTTGTACACAAAATTACAAATTAAATTTATAATTTTTTATTTTATCAAAGTATGTAAAGCCTTGTTTTAAAGATAATAAATAATAGTAATAAATGAGAACCCTAAAAAGTGTCAGTGAAAGAAAACAAATTGAATTATTTTAAAGACTTTTATTATTGTCCTAAAGAATCACTGAACAATTTTTACTCTTATTGTTAGTTTTAAGAAATACAATATTCTACAATGGAAATAGAATAATCTATTTTAAAATAGGAACATTAAAAACAAAGCGAAAATGTACAAACATAATTGAAAAGCCTGCAAAACGAAATTAAATTAAAATTAAAATATTGACGGATATATTTTGTCTAATAAAAGAAATAAATAAGAAATTCATGAAAAAACTTTAAAATTTTGTTAATGAGAAAAAACTTTAAAGAAGGATTTTAAAAATTTAAGACAAAAATAATAAATAAATTTCAATTCAAAGTGGAAAATTAAATAAAAATGAAATTAAACATTTAAATTCATATAAGATAACTATCACTGGGTGTAAATTAAACATTTTTGATAAGAAGAAAAATATTTTTAAAAAATAGAAAAAAGATGATAAACTGATATATTATAAGATTAACATGAAATAGAAAAAAAGAAGATGATTGTTTAACAAATTATAAAAATTAATAAATTATAAAAAATACAGAAAAATCTAGGTATTAAATAAATATTTTAAAAAAATGACAAATTATGAAATAAAAAATTCCGAAATTATGAAAAGTTAAAAAAGTGATTAACAAAATTATGAAAGAACGGAAAAATGAAAGAAAAATGAAAGAAATTTAGAAGGAAGTCAGAAAGTTAGGGAATAGAAAAAATTAAGAACATCAAATAAAAAATAATAAAGATTTTAAAAAATGAAATTTTTTTTTATACAATGTTATAATCTAGAAAAAAATGAATTTTTATGAAGGATAAAGAATATCAAAATTTTGAATAATAAAGTAAAAAAATAGAAACTAGACGGAATAAAATAAGAAAATGTGAAAAAAATTGAGAGTCTAGAAAAAGGATAAATATTCCTTTAAAAATAACAATTTTTAGCTAATTATTTCCAAAATGAAGAAAATTTAAAAATAAATTGGAAACAACTCAAGAAAAAGGGAAATTTGTTTAAAACATTAAATATATTTTTATAACAAATCTAACAATAAAAAGAAAAATTTCAATCATGAAATCTAGAAATTTAATGGAAGGGTAAATAAATTTGAGAAAAATAAACTAAATGTTAAGAAAATTAAATATGTTTACAAAAAACGAGCTTCTAAAAAAAACCATAAAATTGATGAAGTTGTATTTTCCACAAAAAGTATAAAAATAAATAAATTTTGCTAATTGTTTAAATAAAAAAATTGTAAAAAACAAACTGAAAAATCTGCGTTAAAGAGAAAGAAATTGAAGAAAATCTTTGACTTGAAAAACAAATTTTGAAAAAAGGAAAAAATTAATGATAAAGTTAGAAAATTAGAAAAAGTTGTAAAAAGTTGAATTTCTAGGAACAAACTAAACATTGGTTTCATAGACAAATATAAAAAAAATTAACCCTATTTTTTTATTCCCAATTTCCAATTGTTGAAACAATAATTGTTTAGACAATTTTTTTAAAACTTGATTTTTTAGAAACAGGCAATGATGGCAATTGATTCTATGAAAAAAACTGAGAAGATTTTGTAGGAATCATTTTTTTGTACTTTGCTTATAGAATCTTTATAAATAAATAACAGTTAAATATTTATAACTATTTTATGAACAAAACACAACTGGTTTAAAAAAAGTAATACAATCGAAATTTTTATCACTTTTCTCATAGATTGTCATACATAATTTAAAAAAAATACTTTGAATTTTGTTAGAAAATAATACTGATTTGTTTACAAAGATTTTATAAACAAAGTACAGCTTTTACAAAAAAATTATTTATACAAAATCTTCTCATTTTTTCTCATAGAATCGATTTCCATAAATAGTTTTTAAAAAATCGAATTTTTTAATAATTTGTTTAAACAATTGGAAATTGTAAACAAAAAATAGAGGTTACTTTATTTTAGTTGCCTATAAATCCAATGTTTAGTTGGATTCTAATATGGTTTATATTTGCGTGTAATTTAACCCTTTGCTGCACGGCGGGTCACCAGAGTCCCACCTTAATGTTTTTGTTTTTTTATTTAATTAAAATATCACTTATTCTATTAAATCACCAATTTTTGTTTATTTTATTAAGAAAATTGCCCATCTCAAACACATATTATCAAGGCAAATATCAATGTTAGTTTGAGAGATAAAAATTACTAAATGTCAAAATTTTGTGTCTTTCTATTAGGTTCTCTTTGCTTCTTTGGTTCATAAACTTAATATTTGTGCCAGAGAAAATGTTTTTTATATTTTTAAAAAATTCGTGCTGCAAAGGGTTAATTGCACACAGTTATTAAAATAAAAATTTTGAAAACTACGTACATTATTAAAATTAGAAACCTATATGATATAAATAAAAATTTTCAATTTAAGTGAAGAGCACTTTTCGAAAGTTAATAAATCCATTTTCCCAAAAAGTAGTGATAGACACAATAAATTTTACATATAAGAACCTTACAAATCTATCTTTTTTAAAAAATCTGGACTTAACCAAGCTGATTTAAATTTTTAATTTTTTTTCTTATCAAAAATAAAAAAAATTCGAATTTTGCAGGCCTGTCTTATTATCCTTATAGATCTTCATACTCTTTGAATAAAAAACATGAGGACGTAAAAAAGTTTTTTAAAAGATATAAATAATAATATAGAAAAAAAATGATAATTTGGAAATAATTTGTCAGAGAATTGAGAATCTAGAAAATGGGTGAAATGCTGTGAAGTCTGTTTCGCATTCGCCGGTAGTTGGCGACCCTCGTGTCATTGTTTGACTTATCGGCCGAGCCCACGTGCTTTACATAATGACAGCGTTGAAAATGCGGTTTAACGATATCTAAACATGAGTCGCAATCGACTCGTCGGCCGCTTTAACGCAAATGCTCGCGCGAGCCGGATACATTTGCGACTGCAAATGTATCTGTCCGGTATAATGGACCGGGAAAGCGGTCAGGACTGCGGGTCGCGGAGAGGTAACAGGGGCTGAGGGGGTGAAGTGGGTGACGCGCGTCGAGCGCTGCGAAAAGCAGATATCGAGTTACACCCGGCCAATTATCGCTTCCTGTTCCTCTCGCTGTTATGCTAATGACGAAAACAGGTTTTTCTCTCCTTTTACCCAAATCGATCACCCTCGACCTTCAAAATTTCACTTCTCAGATAAGCGCATCCCCTCCAAAAATTATTCTCTCTCTTTCCCCTTATCTATTTATCATTCCGCCAAAGAGATGAACATTTTATTCACTCCTTAAGAACCATGGAAATTGTCTCGTGAATTTGTTAGCATTTTTTTCTTTAACGCTTAATTTCTGATATTTAATTATAATAATTATAATATTTAATTTCTTATATTTTTTTGTGTATGTTTTATATTATTTATCGAAATTTATCTGACTGAATATATCAGAGAGGATCTGCAAAATGTAGGGGAAAGTGGGGCAAAACCGCTAAACGGGGCAAAGACGTTTTTCAAAATATCTCCCTTATTTCTATACCGTTTCAACTTATGTTAAAAGTTTATCATAATTGTAAGTGAAGCCATTGTTTTATAAAAAAAATCTTGAAAATATAAAATGCTTTAGCAAATATACCAAAAAAATCGTTTTTACAAGTATGAGATGAAAATTTTATTGATCAAAACTAGTAAATTTTTAATCTAAATGTGAATTTTTAAATTTTTTAAATGTCACGTTCTAATAGAGTAATCATTTATCTACACAATCTCTGTGGAATCCAGGTTTAATTTTCAATCTAAATATATAAAATTTTAAATTAAAAAAAGGTTTGTCGTTTGGGGCAAAGACGCTTGGAAAATGTTTCATAAAAAACAATTGAATATTAAAAACTGCATTAGCATGTAATTTTAAATGATGCCAACTTCATGCTAATCAACTGTTAACCTGCATTTTTTCATCAAAACAAATAAGTATTTTTGTCTGTTTAATTTATTGTTATTATTATTATTATTATTTAATCATTAAATTATTTATTAGCGTTTACTAATAATTTGAAAAAAAAATTATGAATTTTGAATATTAAATAAGCATTATTATTTAATCATATTTTCGCATGGTTATTTAAAAAACATTCTATTTTTGAAAAGTCGATAAAGTAGATTTTGAAACAAAATAAAAAACAATTAAATTGAAAATATGAGGTTAAAAATACTAGTCGTCATTATTTTTCAATAAAATCGATTAAATCTCTTAAAAAATCTGTAAAATATTTATGTTTTATAATTACTGCACCAATAAATGTTATTTAGTATATATTTTAGACCATTTTATTATATTTGGAATAATAATATTAGCAAAAACGTCTTTGCCCCAACAGTTGGGGCAAAGCCGCTAATTTGAATCTTTTTAAATACAATTAAATAATGTAATTATGATTATGATAAATGTAATAACGACTATTAAAATCTGTTACTGGTTAGTTTTAGTCGTGTCACAAACAAAAATGACTCCAATTGAATGTATAGTTACAAATTTGTGCATCAGTAAACTTAAACCTAGCGATTTTGTCCCACCTTCCCCTATATCACTTTTTGTTCAAATTTTCTGTCCCGGCATTAAAAGGCATGATTTTTTTTTTTTGCATTTGTCTTTAAAAATATAAAGAAATGTTTCCTACAAAAATTGTAGACCTTATTATCGTACATATGTTATGTAGAATAAATTTTTTCATAAAAACCAATATTTTTCGAGAAAAAAGCAAAAAAATTTTGACCTTGTAAATTTTTTTGTATCTTTTACTATGAAAATCAAATTTGCGACAATTATTATTATTATTATTTTCGTAATCGGCGCATCAAAATACGTAAGTATACCAAGTTTCATTAAAATCGGACCTGGGTGCTTTTCGGAACTATATCCCAGGAATACAAAGTTTGATTCGTATAGCTTAGTGGGAACGGAGTCAACTTCGAAATAATTGGTTCTGGGTTTCGATCCCCAGAGGACCCAGATTTTTTTCACGGTTTTTTTAATTTGATATATTAGTCTAAGATTTAATACTCTGTAAAGATAAAAAATATAATAATAATAATAATTAAACAAAAGATAATAATAAAGAGCGATTTGAATGAAATTACAAAAAAGCAGTTTGTCCCTGTTTGTTTTTCTAACATAAAAAAATCGAGGATGGTTTTACACTAAATTGTTACTTTTTTCTTAAATTAGATATTTAATATAAATATTATTAGTATATTTTAATATTGTTTTAATATTTAACAAAATATTGTACGATATATTTTTTAAATTTGAAATTTTTTAAAAATCTAGTCCCTGATGATGAAACATGTTTAAATTTCCAAAACATCTAAATCTTAATAAATAACTGGCTAAATTTCTGATAATGTCAATGTTTTAATTATTGAATTATAAATCGCAAGTAATAGATTTATTTTCTGTTCTAAAATTGTAAACAGAAATTTATGAACCTTCTTTAGTAAAAAAAATGTTTAGTTATATCAACAAAAATTTGACTAAAAATTTGGTTGAGCCAACAAAATTTTTGTTGATATGACTAAACATTTTTTTCAGTGTTAGCTCAGTGGCAGCGCATTAAACCCCAAATTAATAGATTCTGGGTTTTGAGCCCAAGTGAATCCGGATTTTTTCGGGTTTCTAAATATGAAACATTCAGTCAAAATTTTAATAAATATTTATTTAAAATTACAAAACGAAAACAGTTTTTTTTCTTTTAGTTCGTTTTAAATAAAGCCTGTTACATTTTTTACAAGAAATTGTAAATAGTAACTCAGTGGGAACAAAGTCAACTTCAAATTAACAGGTTTTGGGTTTCGATCACCGAAATTTTTTCCACGTTTCTCAAGTCTGAAATATTAGTCTAAGATTTTATAATACTGTAAAAATTCCCAAAAAATGTCATCTTTAACACAAATTTCGAAAAATTCGTTTCTTCTTAACCCAAGAGAAAGTGATGTGGTATAATAATAAAAAATTGGAAGTAATTAAGAAAACCGTTAAACGTCGAGAAGAAAAATTGAAAGCCAAAAGTATGGTTTACATAATACATTAATTTCACATTTTTTATCCTTTGTAAATTAAATAAAAATATGATTCTTAATTATAGCCGAAACTTAATTAAATTACAGGCTTGAATTTAATCTACAAGATTATTATTATTGGGTGAGGCCGATATTTATTTCTGTTTCTGAAGCAATGACAGAAAGTCCTTGACCCGCGGCCATTGCGAATCTCGTGACGATTATTTACAATACATATTAGCAGAAAACATATTTACAAATCCAATATATGTTTCGTCAATTAACGATAGCTCTTCATCTCTGACTTTAATTATCATTTATTTAGAAATTTTTTAAATTATCTCGTATCTAAATTCTCTTTATTTTAAAGAAATTCTCGCTATAGTCACATCTCGAGAGTAATTTTTATAATTAAAGAATTGAATTTCAAGCCGGAATGTTTACTTTTGTGAAAACAAAGTTTCAAGATTTAGTGTAAATTTGTTCCACTAGTTTTCTCTCTTTCTTTTTTTTTCTACCAACAACAGAGAAACTGAAAAATTTTCCTAATATTTTTTAAATGCCTGGTGTGCGTTCAGTTTGAAAATCTCTACTTAAAAGAGTCTCTGAGATTCAAGAAGAGAGCTGTCTGTGTGCGCCTGTCTGTGTATATATAACAATGATAATACTAACAATAATAATACTAACAATAACAATGATGATAATAATGATAATCATAGTAATAACGACGAAATGTTATTACACATAATAATTTTCAGCGACGTAATCGTTAAGAAGGGACGCTCGCGGTAACTGCATCCATAATCATTATCGTTACAGTTTACGTTAGCGACGGCACTGCTCTCTTTCCTGGCCTGCGATATTTTCCCGTTTCCGTCGTTTTCATCGTGGGAAAATACAATTTTTTTCCTTTTCTCTTTTTTGTTTCTTTCTGTTCATTTTTTGTTTCTTTCTTTCTTGGAAAAACAAAATTTGGTGTTTTGCTCGCCACGTTTACTTCATTACGAATAAAAATTAACGAGCCGTTCGTTAATTGAATGTCCTCTATTTCGACAATAGTAAAAAATTTTTTTAATCTTTGCGTAAACAATGGAGAAAACTGTTTTTCGCCAAGAATCGACATTTTTTTCCCGAGCAATAAGAGTCCACGACGAGACAATCGAGCTTCCTAACGAACTAATTAACTTTTTGTGTTTTATTCGGGGCATTTTTTCAATCAACGTTTTTTCTTTTATCAATTTGTATTCTGATCAGAATAGTGGTAATTATTGTTGGTTTTTATTATGTTTAAATGTGTGGTTTTTACAAATTGTAATTTTTTTTTACAGTTTTGTTTACATTTTTTTTTCTATCTATTGACTTTCTTGTATTGAAAAATTGTTTTTCGAAAGAATCCCGAATAATCTACAAAAAATGTATTATTATTTGAATTATATTTTCGAAATGGTTATACAGAGAGGTAGAAACACATTTTCACAATGAGCGTGAAACTCGACCTTTATAGCTGGTAATACACACTTATCAGAATATATTACCATCGTGATTATCTTTTATTATTATTGTTATTATTATTATAATTATTAATATTAGTATTGTTATTACTTTTATTTTTATCATTCGTTTTATTACGATTAATTTACTTTTATTATTATTACCACTACTCTGAGAATTGTTATTTATATAATTATTATTATCATTACTATTACCATTACTATTATTACCTTAAAGTTAATAAAAAGTTTTCTGTAATTTAAAATTAAAATAATGATAAAAATCTAAGGCGTGTGTGTAATATAATTAAATTGTTGGAATGTATTATATCTTGTCAGGATTTCGTCATTGTAAATCTTGTTTTAAAATATATGTGCAATTTTATCAGAGAGAAATGATTTTAAAATGTTTTTACGAAGTTGCGCAATGTACATCACACGGATCTGTTAAAAAGTATTTTAATTTAATTTAATTTCTGGTGATTATAATTTGAAATCGCTCAAATCGGTATATAAATTTATAATATTATAGACGAATAAGATAAATATAAAATAAAAAAATATAAGACTGAAAATTTTCTTGAAAATAAAAATTAAATTAAGTTAATTTGACGTTTTTTTCTTAATTTAAATACTTTGCAATTTTTGAAAGGTTAATTTTAGATTAAGAGGTGGAGATTCAAGAGATAGAGATTATTTATAATTCACAATATTCTTAAATAAATTATTTAGAGGTATTTTATACGAAGATTGAAATAAATTTTAAGAAGAATTCTTTTTCAGAATATTAAGTTAAATTTTGTTAATTATGACTTAATTAAATTGAAGATATTGCATTGGAATTTAATTTGATAATTTGATATATGCTTTTATGCTCCTGTTTAGTGGAATAAAATATCGAGATATTTTGGAATTCATTGTTTATTCATGTTGTTGAATATATTTTTAAACAAAAATAAATTAAGATATGTGGCGTGACGTTTTGCAGTTATTATTAACTTCTGCTTGAATTTTTTTTAATTCATTTAGTATTCAATGAAGTTCTGGTTAAATATTTATTGATTTTATGTCACAATACGAAGTATCAGTCAAAATATCAGTCCATCAGATAGTATTTAAAATCAAATTTCTGATTTAGTCAGTATATTGACTTGTCAAAAATTGAAAAAATATATTATATTTTATTAAACATTTTTATTAAATTATAATAATAATAGTACAAATATAATGTAATACTGGCAAAATTTGGTTCTTTATTTATTTGTAATCAATATAACCGATAAATATAAAAATAACATTAAGTATGATGTATTTCAAACAACAAATTAATTTTTAGATATCAAGAAAACAATTTTTTGTTTAAATTTATTAAAAAGTAAAATAACAATGAAATTTTATCATTTCTGTCAACTTTAAAAAAAGTTTTTTATTAGAATACGGTCGTTAAAAATCTGGGTAGAAAATATTTCACTTTTGCGGAACTTTTTAATTTTTTTCTTTTAATTTTTGTTTTGTTACGTAATCATTATTCAGTATTTTGTATTTTTTCAAAATTACTTTCTTTTTCTTATATTTCAAAACGTCGTTTTTTGCGAAAAAAAGAAAAAAATTTTCTTTGAAAATTTATGTCAATAACCTTCCTCAGATCATTTATTTGTCTTCTCAAATTACAAATATGGAAGGAAATAGAATCAATTTATATATTTATTTTGTTTTTTTATTTATGTTTGTTTTCAAATTTTCTCTAATTTTTTTTTTTTTGGGTATGCAAATTATTATTTATTTTGGGGAACATGCAATTTATAACATTCGATAATTTCGTTTTTCGTTTATTTTCTTATTTATTTTTATATTTTATAAAAAAAAAATGTAAATCTGTTCATTCCTTTAAAAAAAATTTAGACGTTTACTTTTGTTTATCTTCTTTTATAATATTTTTAAACTCTTCCGTAATTGTAGTTTTGTATTTATTGCGTTCTTTTTATTTAATCATTTTCTTATTGAATAAAAACATGGATCTTAAATTTTTTCTCGTTTTTATTTATAGAAGAAGATTTTTCAATTTATTGATTTTTTATAGATTCGTTCATCTTTCTCAAAATTTATTTAATTTGTGTTTACTTCTTTTGTCAATTTTTTTTCTACTTACTTTTTCATGCAGTTTTTAAATTTTCTTGATTTTTCTCAGTTATTATATAAGGATTGTTTTAAAAAAAAATTATAATGTAAAATTTTATTTTTTTGTTTAGTTTTCCTAATTTTTATTATTATTGATGTATTTTTCCATTTTCTTTTTGTAGACTATTCGTTTTATCTTTTTTTAATTTTTTTTTATTTTTATTACTTCTAACATTTTAATATATATTTATTAAATTTTATGCTTTTTGTAATATTTTTTATTATTTTTTAGTGGATTTTTTTAATGTTTTTATTTTTCGTCATTGGTTTTTTATAGTTTTTAAAGAAATTTTCTGCATTTCTCAGTTATTTTATTATTATATTTTATTAGATCCTCTAGTTTTTTATTCCTTCAATTATTTGGCATCTCCTTAAATTTTCTTTCTTTTTCTTCAATTTTTTTGTTCTTTCATAATTTTTTTTATTATTTTTTAAACTTTTAATTAATTTTTACTTTTCATCATCATTTTTCTATTTCTTAGAAATTTTCTTTTTTTGAAATTGGTTCATTTTTATCATACAATTTTTAATTAAAAAAAAACTTATTCTATATTTTTTCTACTTTTTTTAATTACGTATTACAAGTTATTGAAATTTTTTCTTTTTTTTTATTGTGTAATCTTGTTTTAAGTTTAATCGTTTTATGATTATTTTTTTGTTTTTTACAAATGGTTTCTATTATTGAAAAGCCTCAAAACTATTTAATTTCTTAGTTTTCTGAAAACGTTATCATTGGTTTTTGTCCTTCATGTAAAATATTATTTTTTAAATTTTTCAATTCTTTAAAAGATTTTGTTCCCCTAATAAAATGAAAAATTTTAACGTTTTTTCATGGATGTTCAATTGTTCATATGCATTTTCTTAATTTGAGTAAAAGTTTGTATATATTTTTACTTTTTAAAAAGATTTTTATATTTTTTTTTCCATTCTCTCATTTTTTAGTATCTGTTCTTCAATTTTCTTATTTTTCTTATATTACAGTTTTTTCGTCCATTTAAACATGGATTAAAAAATGTTTTCTCTTTTTTAATAGAGGGGAAAAAAAATTTGTTGTTTATTTTGTATTAGGTGTTCTTAGTTTTTGTTATTCCCTTCCACATTTTAATTTTTTCATAAATTTCTTCTGTTATATATTCAATTTGTTCGTTCTTTCATAATTTGTAAATCATTCTTTAAACATTTAATTAACTCTTCCGAAGAGACTAATTTGGATTAATTTAATCAACCTCTGAGCAATTTTCTAAAATCTCTAACTGGTTATTATTTATCGACAGAGAGCAAAATTTTATTTTTGTAATATCACCTGATGATAGACGTAAATTTGTAATTCTAGATAAAATAATTCTGTATATCAATAATCCTTTAATTGCTCGTTCAAACTGTGCGATTTGTTTCATATTTTAAATAAATAAATTTCTCAGAATTGGTTTCCCTTTTTTAAAATTGTTTAATTTTTATCCTACATTTCCTAAGTTTTTAAACACATTTTTTCAGTATTTATGGCTACTTTTGTAAAATCGGGGTAATATTGAAAATGCACCGAGGATAATAGCTATTATTAGCTATTATAAGGATAACAATTTTGTCTTTCATACATTTTAGAAATTACAAAATACAGTAATAAATAGGTATAACAATTCGGTAAATAATATCGCAGAAATAACGAAAATTGGTGAAAATAATTGCAATATCGGATAAATAATTGAAATTTTTAAAAGTAATGCTAAAATAATGAATATAATTATAAATTGATGAAAATAAAAAAAAATTGCAGAATATATTTTTAAGCAAAAGAAAATAATTAAAAAATCGTTATATACTCTCTAAATCTGAATTAGTTAAAAATAACTAATAATTAGTAAAATTGTGCCTGAGTTTTTATTTCAGCAATTAGTTAAAAATAACTAATTATTAATAAAAAAATAACTAATTGTTAGTAAAAACGTAACTAAAAAATAGTTAAAATTCAACTAACTTGTTCTGTTCAATTTTAAATTATGTTTATTTTTTTTCATATAATTTCTCTAATTTTTAATTATTTTCTTTTATTTCAATGAACTTCTGAAAGTTTTAAGTATTTTTCTCAAATTTTGTTTAACTTTCCTTTATTTAAAATATTTTATGTAATTTGTGTAATTATTTTCTGAAATTTTAATTATTTTTTTTAATTTTAATTTATTTATCTCAATTTTTAACCTTGTTTTTTCAATTTTCAATTATTTTCTCTAATTTTTCATTATTCAATTTTGTTTTAATTTACTTTTAAGATTCTCAAGTATTTTTCTCAAATTTAATTAATAAACAGAATTTTTATAAAAAATTAGTTATTTTGACATAACCTAAAAATGAATTTGACTAATAATTATAGTTATTTTTTACTAAATGATTAATAGAGATATAACTATTTGAATTAGTGACTGAGCTTTTGCTTTCAAATTAGTTATTTTTAAGGTAGTTCTCTTGGTTCAGTGGTTCTCAACTCAAATTTGATCATTTTTTACTTGTTTTTTTATGTTTAATAAATAGCGCCAACTTCAAAGTATAGAGTCTCTCTCTTTTGTATTTATTTAAAAAAAATTAATAAAACGTCAAAATGTGGATTTCAAAGTACTATTTTTCGAAATTTAGTACCGCAAGCCACATTTTTCAAAAAAGAATCTTATTCCTTATACTTTAAAATATTAATTAGTAGTTTTTATTTTTAAACCTAAAGAAAATTCATCGCGTATTTAGTAAAATTGTATTTTTCATCAATGCGTTTTACATTCTTCCATGTTAAAAGATTCAACTTCATTCTCAAATATCTTAATAAGTAGCACCGCTTCCTACCTTTAACAAAATATCATTGTATTCCTTGAATGTTCTATTACATGATACCTCAATTAAAAAAATATTCAAAGAAAAACATTTTCCGAGAGAACTACCTTAACTAATTCAGATTTAGAGAGTAATGGAAAATTGATGACAATAATCTAAATTTGATATAATAACTGAAAATTTATAGGAAATTAATTACATGTGTATATATTTTAAACTTCTTCAAAAACCATAATAAATTTTTACAGCATTTTTCGAAACTTTTTTTTTACACAAATGACAATTAAAAACCAGCACAACACAACACTAACGAAAAAGATTACCTGATTCTTTCAATTCAAATTTCAAAATATTTCCTGATAAAGAGAGTCAAAATCAATAAAATAACAGGGACTAAGACTAACTTCACTTCAGTTTTTAAAACGTGGACAGAAGAAGATGAATAAATATTAATACTAACTAACTTCAGGAGTTTACGGAGATTATTATTATTTAATAGAAATAGCGAAATATTTTAGCCATGGTATCTATAATTTTAGCTATTACAGCGAACTTTCAGCTGTCTTAGCAAATATTTAGCTATGAAGACTAAAAATTTGCAGCCAGATTTTTTTAGCTGTAGCAGCTAACTGAGCACATTTTTCTTGTGATTTTATGCTGGTAAAGAAACAAGATATTGAGGTGTCAAATAACGTGGTTTGCATGAGGAAAGAGCGAGGGATAAACAAGGGTGCGTTTTATCGATGCGGACTCGGATGTTTCCATTTCGACCATCGGCACCGTTTACTTGGTCAGACTCGGCTAACGTATACACTGCCGTTGGAGCGAAGTCGTTGTCGAAGAGAGCCATTATTTCCAACGATTATTAGAGTTAGTTCTAGGCGAATGAGTTTTCATAAATGCCCTCGGAAACTCGAATCGTATACTTGTATTTATATACGAGAACATTTGGTGCAGTGAGGGAGGAATAAAAGTTTTGGTACCTTGAGGGGTGGGGAAGGTAAGTAACCAGCACACCACCCTTGAAGCAAAAGAGGCTAGAGAGGCGCACTTATTATTATTTTTTATCACAATATTTGCTTTTCCCACATTCTGTTTTATGTTAATGGCTCTGCCTCTTACCAATTCTCGTGCCTTGTCAGTGTGCGTCTGTGCTCGCTACACCCACACACACACACTTACATCATATATTTTTATGCACATATATATAGCCTCGGGGAAGTTTAGCATTTTGTTTCGAATTTAAAAAAGTTGTCTGCCCTTTCGTCGGTTGTTGAATGAAAAACAGATTCTTACTCGGTTCCGCGTAAACGAAGTTCATATTTATTTATCATGCGCCTTTGTAAAGGGGAAAATTCAACTTTTTCGGAGAAGCGGCGAGTTTAGTTTGAGATAAACATTTAGTTGGATGTGTATAAACAGGCGGAAGTTTTTCGAATTTTTATTGTGCTCACTCGCTCCAGTTTCAGTGGAAATTTATTTGACGCTGACAAGATTGAGCGCGGGCGCGGGGTCGTTCTGCTACAATCTCATCGTCTCGAACGAAAAATTATAAAAATTGATTCGAGCAATTTTTCTAGAATGAAATTACATTTACGGCTTTCACTTGATGCGCTTTCCCCTGGAAATAAAAAGATTTTTAAATTCAGATCACAGAGGAAATGTCGTTGCTTCATTCCAATATCAACAGTCACACAACTGGAATCGTAAATAAAATTATAAGTTTGCCTACACTGGACGAGGACAAGATTTACGAGATTTATTTGGGACAAAGAGAAATTTATTCGTGCACTAGCTCCACGGAAATACATTGTAAAGGAAATTGCTTATTTATTTTATTGATAATGGAACTCTGCTTGATGGGACTCAAGGTTTTCTCGTTTGAAAATAATAGAAAAGTTTCATCATCCAGTGAGAAACAATTGTTTCGACTTTTAATATAGAATTTAAAATAAAAATATACATTTTTATCTGATAAAACAGTTTGTTGGGAGAAAGAAAATATTTGACATTCTCTGCATTAGATTTATAGTTGTAATTAAGGTGTATCTATGAATACGCAGTTTACTTATGTAAATAAGTTGATATGCTCGCACTGAATGTGTGTCTTGTTAGAATATATATATATAAAACAGATTTCTTATCGCAGTTTGCGCTTAACATATTGTGCCGTGTCTTCTTTTCTTTACCCCAAAACGTTAATGTAAACATATTTGATTTACACCTGTACAATAACTTACGATAACTTTTTCAATTATCGCACTCAAATAACACAATGGAAAATTTTATACTGGTAGTTTTTTTTACGACTGTTTTTCTAGTTTAAAGCGTTCTCAAGTTTGTCATTTTCTGACAATAATAAATGCAGTTGATGATTTTTGTATAAATTTAGATAAAAATTATCTTAATTTTTTTGTTTTGTTATTGTTTTCTTCTGTCAAAAAAAAAAGCAATAGAGCATAATATATTTTCTAAACCTAAATTAGTGAAAATCGGTAATTATTTTAAATTGGTAAAATTTTAACTTGTTTTGATTTTCATCTAAAATGCATCAATTTTTATTCTTAAGCAAATTTCCTGATGTATTTATGTGTGTGTTACCAAGATAATTCGACAAAGTTTTTACGGATTTCAATAAAATTTGGTAAGCTTATTAAATGTCACTCGAGGATTTTTGGAATCGCTGAATACCAATATGTTTTCAAAATTCAAAATAATGGACCATTTTATAAAAATTAGTACGAAAATCAGTCGCATAGCGTCTCCAATCGAGAGTTTCATGTCGGTTACATTTATGAATTTTTATAAATGTTATTAAAATTAATTTGTCCCAAGACTAAAATTTTTTGACTCAAGGTGAGCTAATGGTTTAGAAATTCTCAAAACTTTTTTTAATTTGCTTAAAACTCTGTTAAAAGCTATTTTAAACTTATTTAAAACTGTTTAAAATTAGTTTAAAATTATTTGGAACTATTTTGAAACAGTTTTTGAATGGCTCCAGAAACAGAAATATACAGCTAATGGATGTGAGCGAATTACGGACAGATGGACAGATGGACAAACAGATAGAGAAACAGACAGGCAGACGAACAGATAGACAAACAGAAAAAAGGGCAAACAGAGAAACAGACAGACGGACAGACAGATAGATGGATAAAAAGACAGAGAAACAGACGGACTGGCGAACAGACAGACGGACAAACAGACTGAGAAACAGCCACAGAAACAGACAGACGGACAGACAGATAAACGGACAAACAGACAGATAGACGAAAAAACAGATAGATGGACGGACGGACAGAGTAAAATATCTCTTTATAAGTATTTCAAGTTCAGACCAAGAAACCTTAAAAATCCATGTCATTTGTTCAAATAATTCGATTTATTATTATTAATGAAGCCAATATTCCATAATTTTAATCATTTACATTTTTTATCATTTTTAAAGCAACTTTGATTAAAGTTTATTTAGCCATTGAATAAATTAAAACTGGAAAAGAAATTAACTACATCTTTTATCAAAAACATTTCTCAGATTTCAATTCAGGCACGATATGAAAAATTTTTATTACGCATTTCAAAAAACTGTTTTAAGGTTTCTAAAATTGAAAAGGTTTCTAAAGTAAAATAGAAATTTTTTTTTTCTGAAGCTTTAGTAAAATTTGTAAATGTAGAGAATAAAAAATGGAAATTAAAAAAAAAAGGCAAGTTAAAAAGTTTGCAATTCACGTAAGTGGAAAACGATACTCGTCGAGTTGTTTTCCGCTCTCGACATATTTATTCGAAAAAAAAGAGAGAATTTTGATAAAATAGAAGGCCGACGCCATACGTCGCGTAGCGCGTCCGAGATCCATAATTTAAAAATTTCCCAGAGTGGAAAACTTTCAGGGTAATATAGTGTAGCGCGTCTTGCTCCTACCCTTCCAAGATGGAAAGTTTCGTAATACATTACGCTCGTTTCCACGGATCGTCCTGACTCTGCCGGCAAAGAATTCCGAACAAATTGGAATTTTTACGTTTGAAAGTTGGTGCCGTGTTGCCCCGCAACGCTACGATCGTTAGCTACCCCTTTCTTCCGGATATGATGCATCCCTTGCTCGCTGAGAAAAAATAAAATAAACAACTGCGCCCAACTAACTGCCGCTCGTTCATCTATTTTAAAACCTGCAAACTTTTACGGATTCATCTTAGTTGCGGAAAAATGGAGCGTTTCGGTCATTTCTGAGTTGTGGCGTTTTTTAAATGGGCGCACAAAACATTAAGGAAGTCTACAATATTGTTTTACTTTTTGGAGATTATTTTAAAGCAGTTTCAGATTATTTCTGATATTAAACAGGAGAATATTTTTATTTGAGAGAAATCCGTGTTTTTTGGGGTTTTGTCGTTCCTTTATTCTTATTGTTATATCCCCACTCTGCCCCCAAAGTAGATCCTTCTTAGAAACCTTTTTTTAAACTGCCGGTGTAAGTAAACTCTATGAAATAAAACAGAAAA
Organism: Ganaspis brasiliensis; assembly: GCA_037103525.1. Taxonomy (NCBI): domain Eukaryota; kingdom Metazoa; phylum Arthropoda; class Insecta; order Hymenoptera; family Figitidae; genus Ganaspis; species Ganaspis brasiliensis. The sequence continues at coordinate 397,435 of JAZKLR010000325.1, read as the reverse complement.
GTTATAAACATTGTAAATAAAATGAATAATGCGTTGACATTTATAATCCACATTTCGTTCAGGGAAGAATAAAATTAAAATAATTATCCGTGAGTTTCGTCGGTGTACCTATGAAATAAAAAATCTTTGTAAGAATTGAAAATTGCATAAAAATGCATCTCAATGCTGAACTCCGATTATTATATTTGTCTAATGTCATTTGAAATTCATTTTAAAAAAGTCTATAAACCACGCTTTAAGTGTGTTTTTATTTTAAACCTTCTTTTAAACCGCCAGTGTCATTAATCTCTATGGAATAAAAAATTAAGGTTACAAAAATTAGAAACGAAATAAGTAATTTGTTGGTATTTTTAGGCAACATTTCGCTTAAGGATAAACAAAATTAAAATAATCACCTACGAACCTGTTTACACAGTAGGATGGACGTAAAGTAAAAATGTTTAAAAGAGAAACTTATCATTCCTTCTCACACTCTTATATCCCCATTTTGACTTTTAATTACCTCAGCTCCTTTTTTAAACCTACTTTTAAGCCATCGGTGTAAACAAACTCATTTTAGTCATGGCTAGGATTTGAGATTTCCAAAAATAGTCTAAATCGACTTATTTTCATCTAAGAAGACTAATTTTTCATTCCTAAGCAAAAGTTCAGATGTTTGTTTGTTTGTGTGTGTGTTTGTTTGTGTGTGTGTGTGTGGTAACATTTTTGACGCTTAAATATCTCGAGAACGCCTCAACGGATTTTAATAAAATTTGGATCGCTAATTAAGCTCATAAATATCTCAATTTGGACACAGGGAATTTTGAAAATACCCTCACCAAATTTCTTTAAGCACCATTTTTCATAAAAAAATATCGTTTTTTGCCAAAATTTTGTTTTTATGCTGAAAATACAACTTAACGAATAAAAAAATCATAGTCCTTGTGTCAAAACGAATTGATTGACCTATACAAAGTATATAGTTCACCAAAAATTCGCATGATTTTTTTTTTCATGATTTTTTTGTTCTTTTAAGATTTAAAATTTGTCCTTCTATAACTTCTCTATTTTTTAACCATAGTTACGTTGAAAAAAATATTCCAGATTAAAAAACGAAGTAATTAGTCTACATAAAGTATATTTTACCCCAAAAATTGATAGAGTTAATAACTATTTTTTTAAGGACATGTAATGGAGAATGACACCACTCTTATAGGCAAAATTTGTCCACAAACTTTCTCTTAAAATATTAAATATTTTGACACCAAATTTTGTAGAATTACTTAAAATATCACTAGGAAGTTCTGTCTGGCACAAACTTGTTTAAATTTTGCCTTAAAAGTAGTTTTTTAAAATTTCCTAAACTCAGCAAATTTTTAAAAAAATTAATTTTAACGCAAAATAAAACAAATATCAGGCAGACTTTTCTAATAATATTTTAAGTAATTCTACAAAGTTTGGTGTGAAAATATTTTTTATTTTAAGAGAAAGTTTACGAACAAATTTTTCTTATACTAGTGACGTCATACTTCATCACATGACCTTAAAAAAATTGAGATTTTCTGTTTTTTCTTGTATTATTTTAATTTATTGCTTCCTCTGTGAGCAAACAAGTTAATTTCCTCACTTGGAAGCAAAATATAAACATAATTTTTACCTAGTTTGAATTTAAATCACTTACTAAACATCTTATCTATTTTCTTGAACCTAAAATTAATAACATAAAAAATAAAGTCCTAACTTATTTTTTACACCTTCCACACGTATAACTAACTCGATGAAAGTCCACAAAACTTTTTTCACTCTTAAAAGTTGAAGTGATCTGTTGAAAAATAAAAAAGAAAAAATCCGGATGAAATTACTCGATAAACAAGACTAAGCGAAGTTTGCATGATTCAGAAAATCTAGAGTAAATAATAGAAAATAATTAGCAGGCTTTTGAGCGCGCGATATATCGGAAAAGAGATAAAGTGGAATTGGCTGAAAATCCGGGTTTTTCTAAGTTTTGACGAGTGCGCAGCACCCTGCCGAAAGTCGAAACCGGGGCGAGATGTGGATATAATTTTATCCAGTTTTTTATTGCGGACATGTTGAACTGGTAAGGGCTTCGATAGTAGCAGCTGAATCGGAAATATTGGCCATAAATATCGGAGATACCTAGCCGAGCTTTCGTATCAGTCTTGGTAGTGCGTGAATGCATACACGCAATTCTCTATTGGTATGAGTGGCTGTCTGTCATAACTATATATATGACGATATTACACGCACACAGTTACAGTCATACACAAAGCAGAGATTCGTATCGCCAAACCTGGATATGGCCCTACCAATACGTCCCTATCTGTCTCTATGACTTTTCGGACTCTATCACTATCTGTCCTCTCTCGATTCGCGCGCGATCGATTCGACTCGAAATCATATTTGAGCTTTTACTCCTTCCTAAAAGATTTTTTTCATCGTATTGAGAGCACGATCGCTCACGAAATTCAGATCAGGTTAAATGTGGCCTTGTTTTAATACCCTTTTGCTTTTAATGGAAAAAAATAATTACAGGTACACGGTTATTCGCTGTAAGTATCCATCTGCGCTCGCTAACAATTTTTTTTTTTTTTTTTGGCAAGATGAATGAATTTACGAATTGAATTTTCGGATAATTCAAAGTACTGTGTATTGAAAGGTGATATTTGCTTGGAAATTTGCATTTAATTTTTTGAAAGGAAATGTAATTGTAAATTATGTAAGAAATATGCTAAAGTGAAATTTTTAAAATTGTTAATGTGAAAAGTGGTATTGGGTATTATTGTTAATTTAACAAAGTTTGTCTAATTCAAAGCAAACAAAAATTTGTTTGGTTTACAAAAAAAATTCGTCATTCAATTTTAAACAATGTTTGTTTACTTCCAACAAAGTTTGCTTAATTGAAAGGCAAACAATGTTTGTTTCATTCAAAATAAAGCAATGTTTGTTCAATAAATAGTAAAACAAAATTTATTTAACTCTTTGACAAACAAACATTGTTTAATTCAAAATAAGATAAATTTGTTTAAAATGAACTTGACCAAAGGCCACAGCATTTTAATATCGTATAAAACAAAATAACACCAAAAGTTTATTTTATTTCAACAGAAATTGTGACATTTATAGTGAAACAATGTTTGTTTGATTTAAAGTAAAAGGAAGTTTGTTTTATTCAAAATAAAGCTGAGTTTGTTTAATTCCAACGAAAATTGGAAATTTGTTTAACGAAAATTATTCAACGCCAAATAAAATTTGTTTTATTAAAAGTAAAACAAAATTTGTTTAATAAAGTTTGAGTCAAAATTTGTTTGATTATCAAACAAACAAAACTTGTTTAATAAAAAAATAAGACAAAGTTTGTTTAATACAAAATTAAACAAAGTTTATTTAATTCCAACAAAAATGATGACATTTATCATTTATGGTGAGACAAAGTTTGTCTAATTTTAACTAAGTTTGCTTAATTAAAAGTCAAACAAATTTTGTTTCATTCAAAATAGAACATTTTGTTTAATTCACAATCATACAAAACTTATTTCATTCAAAGTTTAAAACAAAGTTTGTTTAAATCAAAGTCAAACCAAGTTTGTTTAAGTCCAACAGAAATTGCGACATTTATAGTGAAACAAAGTTTGTTTGATTTAAAGTAAAACAAAAATTGTTTTATTCAAAATAAAGCTGCGTTTGTTTAATTGCAACGAAAATTGTGTCATTCATCTTGAAACAAAGTTTGTTCAATTTTAAAACTTTGTTTAATTAAAAGTGAAACAAAATTTGTTTAATTCAACGCCAAATAAAATTTGTTTCATTAAAAGTAAAAAAGGTTAGTTTAATACAGACTGAAACAAAATTTGTTTAATTCTCAGACAAACACAACTTGGTTCCTTCAAAATAAGACAAAGTTTGTTTAATACAAAATGAGACAAAATTTATATAACTCCAACAAAAATTGTGACATTTATCATTTATGTCGAGAAAAATTTCGTCTAATTTTAACAAAATGTGTTTAATAATTAAATGACAATCATAATTTGTTTAGTTTAACATCAAGCAAAGTTTGTTTTAAAATACAAAATTTGTTTAATACAAAGTAAAACAAATTTTGTTTAACACAAAGTAATACAAAATTTATTTAATTTAAAAATAAATTGATTTATTTATTTATTTCATAAACAAAGTTTGTGATATTTAAAGTCAAACAATATTTGCTTAATACAAACTTAAACAATGTTTGTTTAATCCAAAGTCAAACAATGTTTATTTTATCCGAAATCAAACAATGTTTGTTTAATCCAAATTCAAACAAAGTTTGTTACATTCTAAATAGTTTTGTCTTATCCTCAAATTTACTCAAAGTTTGTTTAATTTTAACAAAACTACTTGAATATAAATTAAAAGTAAGTATAAACAATTTAAACAAGTTTTTTTAATTCCAAGTTTGTTTCTGTACACAAAAATTTGTTTCCATAATTCGAAATCAACCAAAATTGTATAATTCGAAATCAAGCATAAAATTATTTTATTTAAACAAGAATTTGCACAAAAAATTCTAATATAATATTTTAAAATGTATATATATTTTTTATCATTAATTTAAAAAAGAAACAAAAACAAAGATTCTTCCACCTTAAAATTCGACTGATAACAATTAATATAATTAAAGTTTTAAATTTAATTAAACTTTTATATTGTTTTTTCCATTTCATAATTGTATTTCATTAGTTTTCTATTATATTTATTAAACTGCAAGCATTTTAGACAAACAAAGTTAACTTGTAATTTAAATGGAATATTTTTCTGGAAGTTAGTACTTTATCTGAAAAGTAGATGAAGCTCGATTACTAAAAAGTTTCAATATCAAACTACAAACACACCTGCTTTTAATTTATTTTTAATAAAAATACCTCTCTCTTCTAGTCTCCTTCACACTCAACCAATGTAGATCCATAAAACTAGCTACCAAAACGTAATACTTCAATATTGAAATTTAATATCGAGATATTGAATTTTTAATAGCAATTTTTCCAACTCTAATAAAACTCCATATTAAGCAATAAATCTAAAAACAAATTCAGCACTATTTCGATACATTATTCTGAAAGCAAACTCTAGAAAAATAACTCGAAACAGAAAACAATAAAAAGTTTAATTTTTCGAGTTATTATCAGTGAAAAGAGGCGACTTTTGGGTAATAATTCTACTTACCTCTTAAATAAAGAGGATTCTACTCAAACGGTTATCGGAGGTCGATCAAACTCGTCTGGTCGTATTATCTCAACGACTTTCCTGAAATAAAAGGCCGACAATAATAATACGTCTTCCCTCTTCTCCAGGGACTAAACGCGAATCGTTTCTGGCAAACTGCAGGGAAATTCGCGGTGTCGGGGAAAAGTGCCCACTAGTTCGTATCTCTTCTTTTTCATAATATGCTTTTTTCTTTTTTCATAAATCCTTTTCTTTTTTCATTGTTCGTTTCTTCTCGTTTTTCGTAATTTCTGCCTCTTTTATACCACATTCCTTCTTCCTTTTTCATCATTCCTTTCTTTTTCTATAATTGTTCTTTCTTTTTCGTCTCGTTCCCATTTCTCTTTATTTTCATAGTTTGTTCCTTTTTTATTTTTTTATTTTTATATTTCTCTCAATTTATTTTTCCGACATTTTTTGTCGTTGCTTTCTGTTTTTACTTTTCACGTTTTATAACTCGGTTTTTTTTCCATTTTATAGTTTGATTTTTTATAGTTTATTATATATTTTTTATTTTTTTATATTTATTATTTTTTATTGTAGCTTTTATCAGAACATTTTTATACTTTAATACTTTCAAGATATCTTAAACTGTGTTTATTAGATTAATTTTTATTTTATGGAGTTTGTTTACACCGGGGCTTAAATATATTCATATATTCCATGATATTCCCATCTATTCCACAATTGACAAAAATAAATTAAAAAATTAAACAATAAATATTAAATTCAAACAAAATAATTTAAAAATTAAGAAAACGATAGGAATAACTGTTGGAAATAAATTAAAATTGAAAGACTGGATTGAAAATCAAAGAAAATAATTGAAATTGAAGAAAATGATTGAAAATTAAGAAAAGTAATAAAAAATGAAGAAATAAATTGAAAATGTAAAAATTAAATTAAAATTTAAAGAAATAATTAATAATTAAAAAAAAATTTCAAAAACAAAGTTCAAAAGAATTGACAATTAAAAACAAAATTCGAAAAATAGCTAGATTAATTAACAATTAAAAAGTTTTTTTTAAATAAAACAATAAAAATTTAATTTTAAGAAAATAATTGCAAAATGAAAAATTAAAAAAATTATAGGAATAATTGTTGAAAATAATTGTAATTTGAAAAACTGTAATTTAAAAGTAGAAAATAACTGAAATTGAAGAAAATAATTGAAAATTAAACAAAGCAATTAAAAATAAAAGAAAATAATTAAAAATTAAAGAATAGAATTGAAATTTTAAGAATATAATAAAAGATTGAAAAAAAAACTGAAAAAAGGCGAGAATTACTAAATATGGAAGAGAAAAAAACTGAAAATAGGAATTGAAATTTGAAAAAAATGAGAATTGCAGATAATATCTAAACAATAATTGAGTTTCAAATTAAAGAAACTTATTAATAATTAAAAAAAATTAACCAAATAATAATTTCAAATTAAAGAAACTTATGATTAATTGAAAAAAAATTAACCAAATACGAGAATTTAAAAATATTGATGAAAATAATTAAAAATTTAAGAAAGTAACTTCAAATTTTAGAAAAATAATTGAAAAAACATTTCAAAATGACGAGAATAATTGATAATTGAAAAAAAAATCGCAAACTAACAAGACAAGAGAGAAAAATAACAAAAAAATTAAAGAATAATTCTAAAGTTTTCAGAGAATAAATAAAAATTCAAAAAAATTGTAGGATTAATTAAAAGAAATAATTGAAAAATAACGAGAACAATTGCAAAATGGAAGAAAATATCTCAAAAATGAAGAAAATAATTGACAATTAAAAACAAAATTCGAAAAATGACTAAAATAATAAACAATTTGATAAAATAATTTAAAAAATTAAACAACAAACATTAAATTTAAACTAAATAATTGAAAAATTAGGCAAATTATAGGAATAATTGTAAATTGAATAACTGAATTAAAAAAGAAAACAAAATTGAAATTGTTAAAACTAATTGATAATTGAAGAATGTAATTGAAATTTAAAAAATATAATAAAAAAATTTAAAAAGTAATTTAAAAAATCACATAATTATTAAATAAAGAAAAAAATAATTGAAAACTAAAAAATTGAATTGAAAATTGAAAAAAATTAATTGAATTTAAAATTGAAGAGAATAATTTAAATTTGAAGAATGGGATTAAAATGTGTAGAATATAATTGAACAACTGTATTTAAAATTAAAGAAATTTACTGATGTAGAGAAAAATAATTGATATAAGTCGATAATTTTTTATTATTAAAGAAAATAATTGACAATTTAAAAATGGAATTGAAATTTGAAGAGAATAATGAGAAATTGAAGAAAACAGTTTAAAAAATTGAAGAAAGAAGAAAATTAAAGAAAATTGTTGAAACGAAATTTTAAAACAGTTTTTATGATCGAAAAAATTAATTAAAAAGGCCAAAAATATTTTAATATTGAAGAATTAGTTGAAAATCGTAAAAATAATTGAAAAATGGAGAATGTAATTGAAATTAGAAAAATACAATTAAAAATTGAAAAAGTTACTGATAAAACCCGAGAATTATTGAATGCAGAAGAAAAAGTTGAAAACTAAAAAATGGAATTACTAAATTTAAAAAAAAATTATGAATTGAAGGCAATATTTGAACAATTGAATTTAAAATTATATAAACTTATTGATAATTGAAAAAAAATTGACCAAAAGCTAAAATTTTTTAATATTAAAGTAATAGTTGAAAATTAAAAAATGGAATGGAATTTTGAAGAAAGTAATTGAGAATTAAAAAAAATAGTTGTAGAATTTAACAATTGAATTGAAATTTTAAAACAATTTTTATGAGTGAAAAAAATAATTTAAAACATCTGAGAATTATTCAATATTGTGTAATTAATTGATAATCGATGAAAATAATTGAAAAAAATGAAATAATTAAAAACTGAGGAAAATAATTAAAATTGTAGAAATAAATTGAAAATTAAAGAAATAAATTGAAGCTGTATGATAATAATTGATTTTTGCAGGAAAAATTACAAAATGACGTAAATAATTAAATATTAAAGAAAGTAATTGAAAAATTAGCAAAATAATTGACAATATTGAAAAAAAATTCTAATACTGACGAGAATAATCGCCAACAGAACAAAATAATTAAAAAAAATTAAAGAATAATTACAAAATTTAAATAGAATAATTGTAATTTGAAAACTGTTGATAATTATAGAGAAAAAATTATAGATTTATTAATAATAAAATTAAAATTATTCAGCTGATATATATTTTTTTTAATTTAAAATTTTAATGAATGTAAATACCTACATTTTTAGAAAAATAGCTGGTTGAAAACAAAAAATATCCAAGTGCCAAACTTTAGGTGAGGACAGAAAAAATGAATGAAGGAATGGAAGATTTTGCTAATTATTAGTATATTATATAGATAAGGGTGGTCCATAAAAAACTAAAATCCGAAATGTTATGCTCCTACCCCCCAAATTTGGTCCAAATTGAAAAAAAAGTTTCCCCCTATTTTTTTTATTTTGAAATCAGACAATGTTTAGAGGTGGCGCAAAGCCCATGAAGTTTCCCATGTATTTTGCATGGGAAAAACGCACTTTTTCGTAAATTTGCAATAAAATCGTAAAAAATCACTTAGGATGCTTAAACCCTCAAGCGGTGCTCATTCTATCTTACCATGATAGTGAATATTTTTTTAATTTTATTTCTTCTTATAATTTAGTTTCTAAATAGTATTTTGTAGTTAAAATCATTACATAAACAAACTTTATTGAAAAAAAAATTTTCCGTTGAAAATTTCAAGCTATTAATAATTTTTCTTCCTGATTATTTTAAAAAAGTGAAGAATTTCTACCCTTAAATAACATTTTCTTAAGAACGGAACGGTAAATTAATTAAATATTGTTGTAAAAGTTGTATTCTATTACAGTTTAAAATATATTAGTTTTTTAAAAAAATGTGTAGAACCGGGTTTTTTTAATTAATTAAAATATAGTCATTTTGCTCGTTTTGTTACTGTTTCCATGTAAAATTCCCTACTTTATAAATTTATATCTTAAAAACAAAACGGTAAAATTCAATAAAATTGTAACAGTACATGTAAAGTAATGCTTTTAATGTGTCATTAAAATTTTATAAGAATCTGTAGAAATTGGTTTTTTGGATAAACATCCTTAAATGATAAATGCACTGAATATGTTTCTAAAAAGTGTTTCAAAAACAGTATTCCATAATTTATTTATTAATTTGTTGATATTAACTATTTTTTTTCAATTTCAAAAAACCAAAAAAATTCAAAAAATCCAACAAAAAAATCACCGACCCCTTGTTGTGGCATAAAGATTGGATTATAAGATAAGAGTAAGAGGAAGGGGACGCTGAGATTTTCTCTCACTTTTATTTTACGCCTCGTGGTACAGTGTAAACAAGCTCACAAATGAGTATTTTAATTTTGTATGTCCTTAAGCGAAACATTGACTAAAAATCTAATTTATTTGCTTACTTTTATTATTTATTGTACTACTTTAATTTTTATTTCCTAGAGTCTGTTTACACCGGCGGCTTAAATAGTGTTTTACAAAGCGCACCTACTTTAAGCGAAATGTCTAAAAAGCTTGTATATTATTTATTCGATTTTCAATTTTTTACACCTTATTATTTTTATTTAATCACCTTGTTTTCATAGAGTCTGTTTACACCGGAAGCTCAAATAGAGGTTTAAATGGATAGTCTGACTGAAATGGGTCATAAAGATAGAATTATCAAAAATTCTAAACATCTTGCAAATTCATTTAATTCTGAATTTTTCCCACCTTAATCTTTTATCAAATAATATTATTTTAATGTTTTATTTCATAGTGCCTATTCACACCGGCGGCTTAAAAAGAGAATCTTCCTTTTAAACACACTATCTCCGTCTCTTTTCGTCTTATTTTCATTCCCTCAGCAACACCCGTTTTTTTACACTATTCAACAGTTTGTCCTGAAGCTGGCGCTTGAATTCGCAAATTCTCGTCGCCGCCGAAAACAGAGAGTCTAAAAAGCTACTGAGCTGAGTCAGTGAAAGGAAAAGGGGTTGTGTGCGAGAGTGGAGAAAGAGTGAGAAAGACAAAGAGGCACCCTGAGGATTCTCCTTTCAAATAATACTGAGCCTCTTTATTTTTATTTCACGCTTTACGCTAGGGCCAATGAAAGAGCTACTTGGCATTTTGTCGCACTCGAGCTTATATTTTTCTCTGTCGGACTGACTTGTCTCCCTGTGGGCTGGGCGTGTGTACAGGTGTACCAACACTATACATTTAACGAGACTACTCTGAAAGCCGGATGAACACGCTGCTATCTATGGGGTGCAATTTAGAAGCGGCCTCGGGCTTTCCACAAAACAGTGACGCACGCTCAACTAACTATCCAGTATCCGCAAACCCCCCCTCACCCCCACCCCTCCCCTCTCGTGTTAATCGCCTCGATCACCTTCAAATCACAGTCAACCTCTTATTCTGATCTGAATTTTGAAAATTTTCACCAAATTTTAATATTATTAAATAAATATTAAATTAATTTTTAATATTATTTTCCTACCCTCTAAATCTTAATTTTAGTCAACAAATAACTAATTTTAATAGTGAGGATACGGTTACGATTTTAAATAGTAATTTTTCTAATGATAGATTAGTAAACTAGGTGAAAATTATGTTTATTTCGTGGACATTTCGCTTCCACTTAAGGTAGCATTATACTTTGTAAGCAGTCAAAGATGACTTTAAAAAACAATTTTTTTCTCTGCGATAATTTTATTTAAAGCAATGCAACTTTTTGCGCATCATATTATTGACATTATTGTCTGTTAAGAATAAAAAAAAAAATTTTTTTACTGTGCCTCACAGAAACATCCGATCTGAAAAAATCAAATGTGGTTTTAAAGTTGATACATGTAGTCAGGCATCCCCCCTTACCCTGATAAAAAATATTAAAAAATTAAAAAATGGCGCCAATTAAAAAAAAAATTCCAAAAAATGGGTAATTTTTTTGTTATTTTTGAGTTGTTAAAAAAAAGAAAAAAAAAGTAAATAATTGGATTTAGAGGGGATGCCTGAAGGATTTCATAACGAAGAAATTGGTCTAAGGTTTTTTAAAATCGATTAAAAAAAACTCGAGTTATGCTGTCCGCCAGTTAAAAAAAACATGATTTTTAGAAAAACGCGTTCAAAGTTTTGTATGTGTAATGAACCGATGTGCATATGTATAACTTTTACATGTGTATAACTTTTTTATTTCTTCGAATTTTAATCTGCAATTTGGGAATTATATTCTTGAGGTAATGTAGACCACAAAAATAAAATTAAAAAAAGTCGATTTTTTGATCGATGCAAAGTATAATAGGTACTACCTTAAGCAAACAAAATTACTTAATCGTAGAGGAAGCAATAAAGAATATGATTCTTGTATTCAAGTTGTATTTTTAGCACGAAAAAAAAAATTGGCAAAAAACGATTTTTTTATAAAAAAAGGTGCTTAAAAAATTTGAATGGGTATTTTCAAAAATCCTTGTGTCCAGATTTCGATATTTATGAGCTTAAAAAGCTATCTAAATTTTATTAAAATTCGTTTAAGGGTTTTCGAGATATCCTTGTGACAAAAAGAGTTATACACACACACACATATACACATCTGGGCATTTGCTTAAAAATAAAAATTTACGCTTCTTAGATAAAAATGAGTTGGAAAATCGAAAATCTTAACGATCACAAAGGTTACTCTATGAGGAAGCAAAAATAACTAATTCATTAGTTAAAATCATTTTGCTTCCTCATGGAGGAAGCTTTGTATTCCTTCAAATTTAGAAATTTTTTAGAATGCTTTATGTTATTCTTCCTCTATCTAGAAATTTGTTATATGAGTTTCTGATCAAATGTCCGGATGTGAGTGTGAGTGTATGTGGATGTATTATTTCTTGTAAATTCGAAAATGGTTTAACGGATTTAAATAAAATTTGGTATAGTTATTTTTACTACCAAAATCTGGAATCAGACACACACTGAAAGAAAAACAATTTAAAATTTACTTGAATTTTAAGTAACATTTATTTTTTTACTCAAGCAATGGAAACAAATTAAAAATTGCTGTGAAACCAGGTAATTTTAACTTTGTTTTCTAAGGATAAAAAAATGTCACTTTTCGAATTAAATTTGACGTTCTGTATTTGAGACGAATATTTGGAGTAATTAAAGAGAAATAAATAGTAAATTAATAAATAAAGTACTTTTCTACTTACTTTTATTTATACTTCCATTATTAAATTTTCCGGAATATAATTAAAATTTAATTTCGAAGAGTTTGACACAGAACGTCAAATTTGCTTCAAAAGTATCATTTGTTTTTTTTCTTTTTAGAAAACAATGTAAAAATTACCTGGATTCACAGCAATTTTTAATTTATTTGCAATGCTTAAGTAAAAAAAGTAAATATTACCTAATACTTAAGTAAATTTTAAACTGTTTTTTTTTCAGTGCAAGGGTTTTTAAAAATAACTATTACAATTTTTTTGATTAAATTTAAATTTTTGAAAAATTTATTTATGAAATAAATTGTTTAACCTATAAATTTAAATTAATGTATTAAAAAATCATGTTCCTTGCTTGAAAACAAATCGATTGACTTATATAAAATTTATATTGTTTTAAAAATTTGAAGAATAATTCGCAATTTTCAAATTTTTAAATTATCGTAATTTTCAATTTCTTAAAAATTAAGATATTGCTTTCTCAATGACGGTGCAAAAAATTATTTTATCAATATATATTTGATTAAATTGGAATTAGTGTCGTTAACTTTTAATTAATTTCTTGAAAATGGAATTATTGTTCCAAATTTCATTTATCCATTTCAATATTTTCAATTATTGTCGATTTATTTTCCTAGTTCAATATTGTATTTTTTTTAATCATTTTATTAAACTTTTTTTTTATTTTCTAGGAATGTCAATATTTTTTTAAATTTTTTCTTCGATGTTCTTCGATATTCAATGACTTTCTTGAGTTTCAAATATTTTCTTCTCTTCATTTATTTTCCTAAAATTTTAATTACTTTCATCAACAGTCAATTATGATCTTAAATTTCTCCAATTATTTTCTTTCGTTTTTAATTATTTTTTAAAATTTTCAATAATATTCTTCAATCTTTCAATTATTTTCTTTAATTTTCAATTATTTTAGATAATGTCTAATTGCTTTCTTTAGTTTTAAATTGATTTCTCAAATTTCAATAGAAAGTTATAAATTTAAGCTTTTGAAAAGTTTTTTCCAATGGAACGTTTTTAAAATTTTTCGTTCAATTTTCAATTATATCTTTTAAATATTTCAATCATTTTCTTCAATATCAATTTTTCCATTTATCAATACCTACCTAATAAAATTGAGAAAAAAATTTAATATTAAAAAAAATAATTGAAATTTTTACTACATGTTTTTTTTATATAATTATTTATCTATTTTCTTTAAATTATTACAATTGTATTTTTCGATTGTTTCAATTAATTTTTTGTCAATATTTGAGTATTTTTTAATAATGTTTTTCTTGATTCAATTAATTTTTTTAAATTTCCAATTATTAATGCAAAATAGTTCATTATTAGTTTCACTATTTTCAATTATTGTCCACATTAGATTATTTTAATAACTTTTGTAAAATTATTTTCTTGAAAATTAAGAAACTACATTTTTTACTATTTTCTTCAATTTTTAATTATATTCTTCTATTTAAAAATTTATTTCCTTAAATTTTAGATTATATGCTTTTCAATTTTTTCTTAATTGCATAATTATTTTTATTTTATTTCTTATCAGTTTCGTCATTTTTAAATCTTTTTAATTAATTTTTTATAACTTGCTCTTTCTTAAATTTATTCCTCAAATTTTTAGTTGTTTTCTCCAAGTTTTAAAACAAAATTCTAAATGACATTTGACATTAGAAGGAAATATAATTTTAAAAATTGAAAAAATTGTAGATAAATGACAATAATTGAAAGGAATGGAATGGATAATTGAAATTCGCATTGATAATTAAAAATTGAACAATTAAATTTTTTTAAAAAATTGACAAATGAAGACACTGTTTAAAAAATACTTAAAATAATTCTATTTTGATGCAATTAATTTAAAGAATTGAAGAATAAAATCGTAATTTGAAGAAAATAATTGAGAACTGACTAAAGAAGCTGTAAATGAAAGAAAATATTGTTTGATATATAATTAAATTAACTTAATATATAATAATTGAAAATAGAAAAAAACAATGTCAAATTGAAGAAAATTATTAAAAAATTATTGACATTTCAAGACAATAAGAAAATTTAATGTTGAAAAATATTTTAAAAATGAATATAGACTACAATAATTGAAATTTTTGAAATTTATTTTAAAATTGTTGGGCAACAACAAAAAATCTAAATTTTAAAATGACGGGTCCAATATGTCGGACAAATCTTGAAAAATTTATTAAATATTTATATGTAAATTGATATCTAGAGATTATAAAATTTAAAAAAAGAGTTACGTGATTTACAGACGTATAGCAATTATTATTTACTTTTTTAAAACATTTATTGAAATCTGAGAGATTTGAGTTTCTTGCAGTTGTCGAGATACGTATAACAACTGAATGTTAAGTAGGTAGAGAATGTCTGCGTTGTGATTAATTACCACCAAACAGAAGCAGACATAGATTGATATATCGACCGTTCTTGCTTTCCCGCCAATTTACGGTTGTTTCTATGGTTTATGACAAGGGTTACAATTGTGTTCCTATATTTATTGGTATACATTCGTGCTTCGCTAACTTCTCCACCCGAAAACATTTTTATTAAAATCAATCAACCATTATTCATCGTCAGCTCTTTTGAAAGATTTTATTAATTGTATATAATTTTTTTTCACTAATAAAGGGAATTTCTATTTTTTTATATAACGATGTTAATTAAATTTTCATTTTTGCCTCAAAAAAAGAAATGGTTTTTTAAATCAAACATTCATTTCTTCAGGGGTGTGTTTATCAATAGTGTTTGCGTTATTAAAGTTTGACAGTTTCAAAATGTACTTTAGAAAATTCAAAATGGCGGATCCAATATGGCAGAAGGTTTTTTAAGGAGAAGCATTGGTGAAATTTTAACCCATCCAAACATGAAGCCAAGAGGTGCCAATTTTTTTCTAGCTTAATTTGGGCTTATAAAATTATCTTTTAATATCAAACATTAAAAAAATGATAATTTGGACATGTTTAGAATATTTATTTTCGAAAAAATGAAAATTTTTATAAATTTTCCTTCTAAAATTTTTGGTATTTTCTACCAACAATTTTTTACAGGCTTTTTTTACAATTCTGAATAACATTACGTATAGAAATAAAAGATTTTGCATTTTTCAAGAATAGAAAAAAGTTATTAAAAAAAAAAAGAATTTTTTTTTAATGTCAAAAACTTTATTTTCCAATTTTTAACAATATCCTGTAATTCAAGATCCAAAATTAGACCAAAAAAAAATTGACACCCTTCAGCATCAAGTTAAACTTTTGTTGGAAAATTTTTGAAAATTCAACTTCTTCCACAATTTTTACTATTTTCTATCGACAATTATTTTACGAACTTTTTTCCAATTTTGAACAAAATTACGTAAGGATTTAAAAAGCGTTTAATTTAAAAAAAAAATTGAAAATTCTACAACCCCTAAAAAATTTTTTTTTTAATTTTTTCACTGCAAGATGATTTTAAATGCCAATTTTGCTAGAAAAATATTTGGCACCACTGAACAACGCGATTTATGAAATGTTGAGAATTAAAATTTCAACATTAAAAAAAATCTCCTTAAAAATCGTTCGCATTTGTTTGCAATTTGTTAATAACGGGTTTTTGGGGTCGCTAATTACCAATTTGTTGTCAGATTAAGAAATTTCAAAATGTCGGATCCAAAATGGCGGCCAATTTTTCTGAAAAGTGATCGAATTTGTTTAAAAGATTTCATTCCGTGGTTTTTGGGGTCGTTGATCATGAAGCTGGAACCAGATTTAAAAAATTCAAAATGGCGGATCCAATATGGCAGACGAATTTTTGAAAATCGATCGAATTTGTTTTATATTTATTATTCAGTGTTTTTTGGGATCGCTGATCACGAATCTGGAATTAGATTTAAAAAATTCGAAATGACGAATCCAGTTTACGGGCAAATTTTTCAAAATCGGTTGGATTTGTTTAAAATTTGTTACTCCGGGGTTTTCGGAGTCGCTGATAAAAAATCTGGAATCAGATTTCAGAAATTCAAAATGGCGGATGATTTTTTTTTTTTTTTTTTTTTTTTGAAAAGCGATAGAATTCGTTTAAAACTTTTCACTCCGTGGTTTTTGGGGTCGCTGATCATGAATCTGAAGCCAGATTTCACAAATTGAAAATAGGCCAAGATTTTCAAGGTCCCTTTTTACCCCCAAAATTTCATTTTAGAGCTAACCATCCGATTTTTTGAAAACCGATCGGATTTGTTTCAAAATTTTTACTCGGGCGTTTTTGGAATAACTGAAAGCGGATTCTGGAAGAATGTTATAAAATTAGTGAGAAACGGTGGTTCCCAAACTTTTTTTTAAACTTTATAATAACAGTGAAAATTAACGTTGAAAATTATAGTAAAATAAAAATTGTCCCTGAATTAAACGATGAAATAACAAATTAAAAAATAAATAAAAACTAAAATTAAATACAAAATATCCATATTTCTAATTAAACAATATTTTTGCCTCAATTTTTTGATCTTTTTTTCATTCCCTTCTTGCCGTTAAAAGAAAAGTAATTACATTCCGTATCTCCATAACTACACTGTATTATTTTTGCGATTGGTACCTTGGCAAAGCTATTAAAACACAAATACTTTAAAGTAATTGAAAAATTTTTATATTGCCCATAGAGAAAATGAGAAGAAAAGCTTATAATAATTACTTTAGGAAATAAAGCGAGTCAGTGTGCTCGGTTAATGATCGTTATAAACGTGAAAGGTTTGGAAAGGCGATTATCGCAGGAAATAATGATTCCCCGCTCGAAGGAACAATTTTGCAGATCCGGGTGTAATCGGAATAACGATTAGTCAATTAATTAACGTACACATAATTATTAGCGAAGACGCGAGAAATCATGGTGGGGTGTTTAAGGGTGGTGGAGGGGTAGAGTTCGGAATGAAGGGGGTGTCAAGGAGTATGGGGAGAGGGGAGAGAGAGAATTGAGTAAAGTGAAGGAGAGGAAGTAAAATCCAGAACCACCGTCGTTTCTGCTTCAAGTCAATTCGATTTCGCCTTCGATTGGGAATTATTGAGAAAATTAATTATGCGTTAAGTCTACGAACCACCTACATCGCCTGATAATCACGAGTGGCACTGTTTTTCAATATCATATATATATATAGATATATATATACACGCCTGTTCATTTTTCTGCAAAAATTATAAAGAGTATACGACAAATAGAAGAGAAATTTATTTCACCACTTTTCTTCTAATATTCGAATTATAAAAATATATTTTTTGTTTTTATTTTAAAGTGCAAATGAAATGACTCTTTTTTTGTTGTTGTTTGTTTGTTAAGGATTTGATTATCTCGACAGGGAAAAATTAGATTCGATCTATAATGAAATAATAAGAGAATGAAAAATAGTGGATTAATCAGATCTGAACTCTGGTTTATAAGAGAAATGATTTATATATATTTTACACTGATGAGTTTCATCGTCAGTCGTTATCCAGATGATCATCTTTTAATTCCAAGTGCAATTATCATTTTAAAGAGAGCATTTGCCAATTATAATGTGGGCGTTCAATTTCTTCGCTGCATTCATACGTATAACTGTATTTAGCGCTATTAATTATTACTTAATTATCATATGTGACTCACTCGTTTAATTAAACAAGTTTAAATAGTTTGATGCAATTTTTGAAATCCAATTTGAGTTTTTAAAGTATGGGTTTCCAAAAAGTAATAAAGCCTGTTTTATTAAAATGATAATATCTTGGTCAAAAATTAAGATAGATACTTGAATCTGCTTCAGATAACATACTATTAAGGTTTTTTTTGGCATTTCAAAGTGATTGTGTTAGTTTGTAAGTTTGAAAGAAAAATTCTCAAATTTCTCAATATCGTTCAATATTTTTAACCCGTTGTCTAATCTACAAAAATTAAGCGAAAAAATTTTTCATTTACATTGTTTTGTTTGCTAAATTGTTAGCTTTAAATTAAGCTAAGAAGACTTGAAAAATATTAAGTTTATGAGATATGAGTAAAAATGTTGGAGCATGTTTTTTTTTAAGAAAATGTACAAAATTGCACAAACTGTTGGAAGATTAAAAATATGCATTAGTTAATACATAAAATTCAAGATGGTCGCTGATTCTGAATCTGTTCATAATTTTTCAAACTTCAAAATGGCGGATCCAATATGTCGGACGAAAATGCAAAATTTTTACCAAACTTTATGAAACTTTATCACATACAGGTTTTTTAGGCCGTAGATTACGAATCTGTTCACAAGTTTTTAAAATTCAAAATTGCGGATCCAATATGTCGGAAAAAATGCAAAAAAAGTGCTGAAATCTGTTTAAGAACGGTTTTTGAGGTCACCGATTTTCGATTTTAAAATTTTCTGCCGTGTATGGGATCGGCCACTTTGAATTTTGCAAAATTATTAACGTATTCGAAATCAGCGACCCCGAAAACCCCTATATAACAAGTTTCATTTTTGGCAAAAATTTTGCATTTTTCCAAAAATTCAAAAGAATTCCTCTGAATTTGAAATGATGGAATTTTGAAACCATTTTGTAGGGGAAATACGCTCAAAAGAAGAATATTTTTCTTTCGGTGATAGTAGGTACTCTAATGCAGATTTTACAAGCTTTTTCAAATTTGAAGTTTTATTTTAAGTTTCCGGTTAGTCAGACCGACAATTTATAAATAATACTTTATTTTTATTCTATACAATCTTGTTTAACACACACACACACACACCTCTATATTTAAATAGATGATAAAAATATCTCAAAATGAAAAGAGTTAAATTTAAATCTGTTCAATTGAAATAATAACACTCAAAATAGTGTCTAATAACCATATACCTGGAATTGATTAAAGTCAATTTAATGTGAAAATTGCTAAAAATAAATATGAATTATATTTTAGCGGTAGATATTTTCATAAAAGTGAG
Organism: Ganaspis brasiliensis; assembly: GCA_037103525.1. Lineage (NCBI taxonomy): Eukaryota > Metazoa > Arthropoda > Insecta > Hymenoptera > Figitidae > Ganaspis > Ganaspis brasiliensis. The sequence goes on along the minus strand of JAZKLR010000325.1, from coordinate 377,988 downwards.
ACAGCTCATCAGACTTGACTGGGGGTGTTGTATAATAAGTGAAATAATTTCTAGACGTTAAAATATTAAAAGCTTTTCATTAAAGCGATTGAATATTCATTTGAAATTGTCTGCACTTTCTATCAAAAACCCGTGAAATATTAACATCAAAAGTCAATTTCTTTTTTCGCACAACAAAATAAAATAAAGAATATCGAATAATTAATAATAATAATAACTGAAAGGCGATAAAAGAAAGAAAATGAGTTGACGTTGAATATAACATAAAAAAAAAAAAGGTAGAAAAAAAGTTTGATAAATGAATAATATCTTATAATTTGTAACTTTAGATAATTTGATGCCTCGATTAAATGTGACGAGTTGCTTGTGAAATGTGCCAAGTTAAGTTTTGGAAAATGAGCAAAAAGAAAGTTGAACGAGAGATGAAAATAAAGCGGACGTCGTTGACGGGCGAGTTTGGACGGTCGAGGGCGAGTTAAACGCTCGACCGTCATTCTCGGCAGTGTTTTATCGTTAATTATAATTAACCGCATAAATATGCATTCGACCGTGGCATAATTTGACCAATAACAGTAAATTACTCACGAGGTGGAGCGCACTGGGATCCGACTCGTCGGTGCCACTCCTACCGCCGCGGCTCCACGATAATGCGATTAATTGGTATTGCTAATCGCCGATAATTAATATAAATAGATGAGTCCGATTAGTTGCCTCACGATTCGTCGATGGCATGTACCCACTACCTATATACAGATACACACAACACACACATACAACACACATATACTTACACCTATACCATTCGTTACTATTGTCGCTCGTGTTGTCAGGTATGTCTGCACTTCTCCCCCAAACCCCTTCAATATAGATAATTTACTCTAATTTTCTAATACAATCATTTCAATTCAAATTCACTATCCCGTCATTCATATTATGCTACAATTTATCGAGACTTTCAATTATTCACCAAATTTCAATCTCGTAATGTTCTTACATTGGGCATTTTAAGTGAGATTTTCATTCTAGCAGTTTTTTAATAAATATACTGAAATACCCATGAATCTTCCACAAATATAATTTGACGTAATGCACAAAATTTATCTAAAGACCAAATTTATTTTAAATCAGACAGGTTGGGGGTTAAGGTGGTACAAAAATGAAAATTTTCGAATATTGTTTAAAGGTTCTCGGAAATTGACTGCAAGGAAAAAAATTACCACTATTTTTTATTTTTTTGATCTGATAATATTAAGGGGTGCCGCGTACATGGGAAAAGTGTACATTTTTCAAAAATTGCGAAAAACTAATTTTTAATTTGATCGAAAAAGGTTCAGAAGTTTACAAGAACTCGATAAATGTTCAAAGTTTAAGGAACTGTCGATTATTATTATTTTGTTTTAAAACTGACCCTCTCTAGGGGTGCCTTAAAGAACCACCACTAAATGTATATTCAGCATTTATAAGTAAATAAATTTAAAATATTATTTTCTCTCCAAATCTGAATTGGTAATTTTCTACTAATAAATTAGCGAGAAATCGGTTACTATTAAATAGTGAAAAATTTCACTATTTTTAGTAGAAAACCACTAATTTAAATGAGAAATACCTTTTAATTGTAATAGTGAAATATCTCTTTATTGTAATAGAGAAAGTATACTTTTTCAATCAGTAGATATTTCAATTTCAAATTAGTAGTTTTCTACTCTTAATTAGTAGTTTTCTATTCAAAAATAGTAACATTTTTGACCATTTAATAGTAACTGATTTCTCGCTAATTCATTAGTAGAAAATCACTAGTTCCGATTTAGAGAGCTCGCTACATTTTAAATTAATTTTGGATTGTTTAAAATCAGCTTTTCATTAAATTCAGCTAGAAACAAGTGGTTTTTGCCATTTCCATGAAAGAATTAAAGAATATTAAAGAATTTTCACGAATTTTTCCGTCTGCAATTTTCAAGACTTTTTAATTGTTTAAAAAATTTATATTTGTGTAAACAATTTATTTTTCACATATTTCAGGAATTTCCCAATTTTTCTTTAATATTATTATCTGGTCTAAATAATAATATTGTATGGTTTTTTTTAAGGAAAATAACTTTCTGGGTAAGCAAAAGGTTAAAGAGATTTAACAAACTTCCTCTATGAGTTGTTAAGGAGAAATGAGAAAATCCCTAAAATATGCGAAAAATAAATTGTTTACACAAATATAATTTTTTAAACAATTAAAAAGTCTTGAAAATTGCAGACGTAAAAATTCGTGATAATTCTTTAATGAAGAAAGCATAAAACAAAATGCTTCTAGAAGAATTTAATGAAAAGTTGTTTTAAACAATTTAGTTGTTTAAAAACATAAACAAAATATTTCATGAACATATTTTCTGTCAATTGTTACTAAAAAATCGACAGTTATTATAAAAATTGTTTAAATTCAAAAATATAAGAAAAATAAATTGTTTAAACAATTGAATGTTTTTTGCATTTAATGAATAGTTAATTTTAAACAATTTCAATTGTTTAAACAATCAACTGAATTAAATCAATTAAATCGCTTTTTCCTTCGCTGTTTACAAAATTCTAAGCTTTTTAAGACGGAAAATATGAAAACAATTGTTTACAAAAATTAAAATTGTTTTAATAATTGAAAGTTAATTTAAAAATATTTACTTTTTCACTACAGACAAAAATGGTTATTTTTCCCACTGGTAACAAAAAATGTCATTTCCTCCACTAGTAACGACAATTGTCATTTTTCTATTAATAATGGCAATGGTTCTTTTCATACCATTTATAAAAATGATTATTTTCCACTAGTGTAAAAAATGATGTTTCTCCTTCTAGTGTTGAAAATTGACATTTTTTCCACTAGTGACGCAAATGGACGATTTTAAAGGATAGCATACATTTTTGGCTCCAAAAGCAAAAAAATGACCTCTTTTTTCGGTTCAAAAAGTTAATGATTTTCTAAGAAATACTAATTTTATTTCAAATCCATAGTTATAATTTGTTAAAAAATCGTTACTTTTTTAATTATTAGGTATGTTTATTATATCTGTGTTACAATTACTAATAAATTATCATAATTTTTGGAATTTTGTATATTAATGTTCATTTTTTTCTGTTTCAGGTGAGTGTCTTTAATGTCATTAAAATAAAATGCACGTAAGTTAATTTCTTTATAATCTACAATATTTGGACAAATAACTGTCTACTATTTCATAAATATTAATTATAGACATAATTTCTAGTAATTTCTAATTATTTTCTAATTTTTTAATCCATTAACTCTTACGCGAAAGGATAATTTTTTTTATTAAAATTCAGCTGCTTTTTGTAATATTTTAAAAACTCCTTTTAATTGCATCTTTTCACTTCGATTGATCAACAATTAAAAAATGTTGAGGACGACATCTTAAATTGGAAAATTTGAAAATTTATTGATCGAAGCCGAATTTGTAATAAGATACTTGAAAAATGTCTAAAATTAAGTTTTACTTTAATTAATCAAAAAATTTGAAGTCGCCATTTTGAATCAGAAATTTTAGAAATTTTTTCTTTTGCCATAAATTCAAAATAACGATTCCAAAAACCAATTGAAATTAGATTTCTTCTGAATACATGAAAAAAATTTGACTGTTTCAAAAATCCAACAAATATTTTGATTTTTAAATGCCGTTCTTCATTTTTCAATTGGTTTTTAATTTCTAGTTATTTATCTTTAATTCTAATTATTTCCTCTAATTTTTAAGTAACCTATTTAGGTTTTTAGTTTTTCATCAAATTATAGTTAGTTTCATCACTTTCTATTTTCTTTGTAATTTTTTAGTGATTCTTTTTGGTATTTTTTAGATGTAATTTTTTTATATGTAATTTTTTTTAGTTATTTTTTGACTCACTTGTAATTTTTAAAAATTGTTTAATTATTTATTTCGAATTTCTAGGAATTCTTTCACTGTCTAGTAATTTTTTCTTATTTTATAGTTTCTTCTTTCATTTTCTCGTTATTTTTTAACTTTCTATTAATTTTTTCACTTTTCCTTACTTTTTTGATTTTTAAATTATTAAACTTCTAGTAATTTTTTTTTTTCTAAACTTCTAGTAATGATTCTCTTTTTCTATTTATTTTTTCCCGAATTTCAAAATATTTTTTAGTTTCTAGTAATTTTTCAAATCTTTTTTAGTTTTTTTCTTTAGAAGAGTTTTTTTAATTCTTCTAGATATTGATTCTAAGGTTGAGTTCCAAAATTCGAATCATATTTCATACTTTATTAAACCCATTTAATATTCAGATATTTAAATCTACTCTATAATATTACTTTTTTCTTTAATTTTCAGATTTTTTTCTTTATTACTCCTAGTTAATTTTTCATTTTTTCTCTTACCATTCAATTTACATTTTAGTTTTTTCATCAATTTATAGTTATTTTCAAACTTTCTACTTATTTTGTAATTTTCTATTAATTTTTTTTTAAACTTTAAAATATTTCGAACATTCAAATAGTTTTTCTCTATACTTTCTTGTTATCTTTCTTTTTAAGATATTTTTCTCTTTCTATAAATTTTAAATATTTTCTAGTTTAAGAAAGGAAAATTTTTTTACTTCCACATTTAACTGCCTTTTTTAATTATCCTTTCATAATACCTAGATGTTTTAATCTATATTATAAATTTCTTTTTTTTTAAGTTTCTTTCTCAGTTCAACATTTTCCAAAAAACTATAATTTTTCAATAAAAGTCCCTTTGGATTAAAAATTCCTGAAGAATACCCACCTAATTATTAAAATCACAAATTAAAAATCAATACAAAATTTTCAATAGGCAGGCAAAACCATTTGAAATAACAATATTTCCTAAAAATTTTCGTTTTCAATTAAGACACGAAGTTGAAGTTTGGAAATATAAATCGTGCACTCTGGCAAATTCATTAAACTCGGATATTTAAGAAAACTTCTCCATCAACTTTTGTAATTAGTAATTATACCAGGAATAATATTTTATCTCGAAATATCCAATACAATTAATTCCGAAACAAAGTCAAAGTCTCATTATCCGTTGCATTTTAACGAAAAATTAGAGACCCCATCCACGTCTCACTTCCAATCTCGTCTTTTTGCACCCCCAGAGCTTCTTAGTGCTAAACTATTTTCAATGCAGAAGGATCTTTCTTATAATATCTGCAGCGTTCGTCCTCGCAAAAACTCTATTCGGGACGACGCTCGTTAACGATGTCTTAATCACGGACGTACTTACAAGGACGACGTTGCTTAAGATTCCATGCAAATTTATCAAGAAATTAATTTTTATCTCAACATTATCCAATATAAACTGATTTATCAAAAAAAAATTTTTAGTTCGATCTATTTTATTCCAATATCTGTGCTTTTAATTATGATAACTTCTATTTATGCGCATACTTTTCTTTGATAAAACAAAAACTACGGTTATCATTTTTTCCAAAATTCAATTGACAGAATGTGCTATTGACCGAAATTTATTTATTTGAATATTTAACATGCCGAATTTTCATTTGTCAGAATAATCAACTTACCGAATTTGCGATCGTCGGAAATTGTATTTATACGAATTTCCGAATATTTAATTTCTGAGACTCCATTTGTCTGAATATTTAACTTGGTAAATTGTAGGGCAAATATAATAAATACAATTTCTGACAAATGCAAATTTGGAAAGTTCAAATTCCTGGCAAATGAAGTTTCGGATGATTCAGAATTCGGACGAATGCGAAATCTGATAAAAACAATATTATGACTCAGGCATATTCGGGAAAATAATTAATCTAACAAGTATAAATTCTGGAAGTTATTCACTCTGACAAATACATATAAATATAAATATATTACAAATAAATGTTAAATAATCTGAAAAATAATTATTCTAATAAATATCAATTTTAAATGTTGTATATTCTCACAAATATAAATTCGTAATGTTAAATATTCTGAAAAATAGAGTTTCAGGATGTTAAATATTCGCAGAAATTATAAATCTGGAAAATACAATTTCTGACAAAGGCAAATTTGTAAAGTTAAATATTCAGACAAATAGAGTTTTGGAAAATTAAATATTCAGAAAAATTGTATATCTGATAAATACATCAATTTTTCACAAATGCAAATTTGGAAAATTAATTATTCTTTCAGTGGTGTTTCGCTCACTAAATCTGCATTAATTAAAAGCCCTCCTCAAATTGTAAAAATTTCAAAATCTACACATTAAATTAGTGAAATTTCACTAGAAATTAGTGGCAATTTGCATTAATTTAAATCAGTGAACGACTTTTAACTAATTTAGATTTAGAGAGCGGGAAATTAAATATTCGGAAAAATTGTGTATCTGATAAATATAATTTCTGATTCTGACGAACGTAAATTCGAAAATTTAATTATTTTGTCAGTGGTGTTTCGTTCACTAAATCGGAATTAATTAAAAGTCGTCCTCAAATTCAAATTAGTGAAAATACCTACTAATTCTTAGTTAATTTTTACTAAAAATTTTGTAAAAATTTAAAAATCTACGAATTAAATTACTGAAATTTTACTAAAAATTAGTGAAAACTGTCATTAATTTAAATCAGTAAACGACTTTTCACTAATTTAGATTTAGAGATCAAGAAATTAAATCTCCCGACAAATGATAAATCTCATAAATACAGTTTCTAATAAATAAGTTTTCCGAAAGTTAAATTCTCTGACAACTAGAGTTTCAGTTATGTAAAAATTCCCACGAATGGAGTTTCAAGAATTTGAATATTCCGACAAAAGAATTTTGACTTTTGCATATTCTGTCAATTTTTTTTCGAGAAAATGAAGAAGACCAAAAAAGATGTCAGACTTAATTTCTTATTAAAATAAAAAAATGATAAAAGATCCATCAATGTGTAAAAAAAAAATAAACAGAAAGTTAATAAACAATTCGAGTTTTCTTTTCATTTCTGACACATTCAATTCTTTGGTGGCGAGTGAGTCTATTCATACTTCATGTGCGCATTACGCACATAAGGTTGCATCATTAGAAAATATTTTCAATAGAAAAAGTCTATGGGTTTCGTGCACACTCTACATAAATTGTACTTATGTGTGCATTTACCGATGGACAATGTAGTGTTTGATTCTAGGTTAGGGTGAGTGCCGATATGACTGATAAGAGTTGAGGGGTGGAGGGTGAATCTGAGGTTGGCAGTGGCATGCCCAGCCAGTCAGCTACTCGAGCAGCCAAGTTTCGCATACATATTCATAAATAAGATACTTGCTTTTTCCCTTTCCTTGGCTTACATTTCCGTCAGCACGACTTGCTTTATTGGCCGTCGATAAAAAAGGGCGGCAAGAGAAATTATTCTCAGCCAGGGGATGAAAGAACAAGGGGAGAACTAAATTTCTTGAGAAATTTACATCAAACACCCGGATCGAAATCTTTTTGCTCAAAACTCAATTGACAGAATGTGCAATTAAAAGAACTATATTTGACCGAATATTTATTCTATCTGAATTACTGATTTTCTACTAATGAATTAGCAGAAAGTCGGTTAATATTAAATAGCAAAAAATTTACTAATTTTTAGTAGAAAACTACTGATTAAAAAAAAGAACCTACTAAATTGATAGTATAATATGTATAGTAATTGAATAGTGAAATTGACTTTTTACATTCTCATCCTAAATGAGAAAGTCTTCAATTTGTGCGATTTTGAACTTTTGCTAAAACATACATTTCTCGACGTTTTGAGACCTCCTGATTCCAAAAAAATGGGTTTTACGAAGATGTCTGTCTGTCTGTCTGTCTGTCTGTCTGTATCAAAATTTTGAAATCGGATAACTTGAGTAAAAATTGTCGTATCAACTTCAACTTTGGTATACTTTTTTTTGGTACCAAAATACAGGTCGAGTTCGTTAGCCAGCAATTTTCGTCCAAAATTATCAAAAATAGAATATTTTCAAAATTCAAAAAAAAAAAAATTTTCAAAAAAAAATTTTCTCTAATTTTTTTCTTAAACTACAAGTAAAATCGAACAAATTTTGTTTATAAAAGTTTCCGATATAATGCAACCCCACAAAGCTATGAATTTTTTAAGTTTACATGTGCAAAAAGGGGTACTGAAAGTGGATAAATCCTATACAAAAACTCTATTATTTTAAAAAAAAATGAAAAAACTTCCTGTTTTTTCTTCCTGTTTACTTCCATTGATCACAACTAATAAAACTGCATCAAAAAATATTGACTTTTCTAAAAATTTTTGGAAATTTTGAATAAATTCATTTTTACATTCTCATCCTAAATGAGAAAGTCTTCAATTTGTGCGATTTTGAACTTTTGCTAAAACATACATTTCTCGACGTTTTGAGACCTCCTGATTCCAAAAAAATGGGTTTTACGAAGATGTCTGTCTGTCTGTCTGTCTGTCTGTCTGTCTGTCTGTCTGTCTGTCTGTATCAAAATTTTGAAATCGGATAACTTGAGTAAAAATTGTCGTATCAACTTCAACTTTGGTATACTTTTTTTTGGTACCAAAATACAGGTCGAGTTCGTTAGCCAGCAATTTTCGTCCAAAATTATCAAAAATAGAATATTTTCAAAATTCAAAAAAAAAAAAATTTTCAAAAAAAAATTTTCTCTAATTTTTTTCTTAAACTACAAGTAAAATCGAACAAATTTTGTTTATAAAAGTTTCCGATATAATGCAACCCCACAAAGCTATGAATTTTTTAAGTTTACATGTGCAAAAAGGGGTACTGAAAGTGGATAAATCCTATACAAAAACTCTATTATTTTAAAAAAAAATGAAAAAACTTCCTGTTTTTTCTTCCTGTTTACTTCCATTGATCACAACTAATAAAACTGCATCAAAAAATATTGACTTTTCTAAAAATTTTTGGAAATTTTGAATAAATTCATTTTTACATTCTCATCCTAAATGAGAAAGTCTTCAATTTGTGCGATTTTGAACTTTTGCTAAAACATACATTTCTCGACGTTTTGAGACCTCCTGATTCCAAAAAAATTGGGTTAATTTTTTTTTTTTAAGTGCTACATACGTCTTGCTTTAAAGGAAAATTTGATATTCGCCTGTTAGTTTTCACAAACATTATTTATCTTTTGAGATTTAAATCTTTGGGAAAATTGATGTTCTTTTAAATTTAAAACTTTTGTGAATAAATATTATTATGTCCTCATAACCTGTAAGTTATTTTACAACTAAATGTAAAAATACAAGTGTTGTGTTTCTTACAATAAAAAGAAAAAATATACGAAAAATAAATCAGCAGCTGGAACTGATCACGGGATCTTCAACTTTAAAGTCCGACACACTAACCACTGCTCCATGGAGATACTTGTCATAATTTTGTTTTATTCAAATAAGTAGATAAATAGATATCAAATCGCGTATAAAATGAATAAAAATTCTGATATTATGCCCAAATAATACTTATTAAACTAGTGTTTGTAATTGATAAAATAGTTTATCATTTCTCATTAGTTTTAATACAGAATTTTAAAATCTCTTTTTATAACCTACAAATAGTCTACATTATTTACATGCATTGTGTTATTCAATAGCCTCGACGAAGTAAAATTACGGCACCTTACGTAATATTACGACACATTGTGTATTTTTATTAAATAATGTATATTAACTGTCGTTTGTTAAAATACACGTCGGACATAGTGAAACAATTTTCCAACGTCGGATATTGTAATTTTACACAACACTGCTAAAATACTTTGTGGCAAATAATATTTTTACAGTATAATACTGAATTACGCATTGGCACGTAGTAAACTTACGACGTCTAACGTGTATTTCAGCATGTAAAATAACATGTTAAGGTACGCTCCCACTTAGTTTGTCTGCCTGCACGCGCATGCAATCGACATGAGATAGAAGAAGACAGAAATATAAATTTGCATGTTTTGTCTTCCTTTATCTCATGTCGATTGCTGCATGCGCATGCAGACAGACTCCGAGGTGAGAGTGTGCCTTTACATGTTTTAATACACTGATTTCTTTTAGAGTGTAGATCGAATTATAAGCCACACTATGTCATTTTTGTGTACATGCAATTATACTAACACATTTGAAATGTTTTTTGCAAATGGCTATCTACAAACAGCTGAGTGATCACGTAGGTCACGTAAATAGCTTAGCAGACGAAAACCCATTGTAGCAGACGAAATTTTGAAGTTCCAAATTATCTCGCTTGGTTCTCCACTTTCGCTAATTTGATTCGTTGATAAAAACTGCATCTTATAGTTAATCGATTTTTCGACTAAAAAATCGCTATTTAAATATCTCTAAAAAAAATTTTTTTTATCTATTGTTAAAATCGTGTGTACTTCTTTAGATAATCTAATTAAGAAGTTACAGTTAAAATTTCAAGTCAATCGGATGAAAATTCTTTGAGTTCTATTGCGTGCAGGTTTCAAAAATGTGGTTTCGAGAAAAACGCGTTTGAAATTGTTTATTTTTACACTTCGGAATTGCTCCAGAAAAATTAATTTTAAGAAGAATTCTAATTTGTTTTCCATGCAAGTACGTTATTGATTATCAATCTAGGGATGTTATAGTGTACTTTAAGCCAATAAAAAAATATGGTTTCGAAAAAAATGCCTTTGAATTTAAAATTTTCTTTGTTTACACTTCGGATGTGCTTCAGAAAATAATTTTCAGAACATTTCCAAGTTGCTTCCTTGTAAAGACAATATTGATTATTTATCTAGCAATATTATAGTGTATTTTAAGCCAATAAAAAAAGTCGAAGGAAAAAAAAATTGCAAACAGATGTAACCCCGTAATTGTATTCTAAATTTGAGTTTAATACTATATTGGTTTGAAGACTGGTCTTACTCAATTATGGAATTGTATTGAGGCAGAAGTCAACTAATATCAATAAGTTCAATCAGAAATTTTAAGGTTTTTTAATGACATTTAGGTGCAACAATCTTTTGCTTTGAGGATTTAAGTAACTGAGATTTTTCTTTTCGTTCCAGTATATCGCAAATATTCCGGAAAGTATTAGTATCGAGCGCGAAGCGCGAGTGCCGTGATGAGAATGTATTCCTTAAAGGCGTAGAACTTTAAGACAAAAAAAGTCTTATATTTTAAGTGAAAATCCAATTTAGAATAGCGCTAAACAGTGCCAAAGATTAAACTGGCTCATGTTGTAGGGAAAGTATACAATTTCGATAACGAAGAGCATGTATTACATGGTCGAAGCGTGCAGCCTGACGGGAAGATTAATAATAATTGGAGTGCGAAGCACGACGTTCATTTTAAATACGGAGCGCGTAGCGCGACGATTTCTAAAACTTCGGAGCGCGAAGCGCGACGATGACTCTCGCGCGCCACGAGGCGCGCTGAAACTAGCGAGCGAAGCGAGCCATGCGCGCGAAGCGCGCGATAAGAATGCGACGGAGCGCGAAGCGCGACGACGACCCTCGCGCGCCCCGAGGCGCGCTGAAACTAGCGAGCGAAGCGAGCCCTGCGCGCGAAGCGCGCGATGAGAATGTGACGGAGCGCGAAGCGCGATGTCAGATTTTTTAATTAGTAGCTATTCGACTTTCAAATTAGAATTTTTTTTACAAATAGTTAATAGTAATCTAATAACAACACAGGACTGATAGTTTTCTACTAAAAACTAGCAAAATTTTTTAGTACCTAATAGTACTTTTTAAATTCGAATTACTGATTTTCTACTAATGAATTAGCAAAATATCGGTTGCTATTCCATAGCAAAAAATTCCCTAATTTTTAGTAGAAAACTACTGATTAAAAATAAGAACCTACTAATTTGATAGTATAATATATAGTAACTGAATAGCGAAATTGACTTTTTCAATTAGCAGCTATTTCAGAGCCAGTATCATTTTGACACATGACTTAATTTTAGATTATTATATTGTACAGAATGGAAATGTTATTTTGTACAACTGCTAAATGTTATTTTGTACAGTTTTGAAAAATGAATTTGTTATTTTGTACAATTTTTTAAAAAAGCAATAAAACATTGGGAGTACAATATTTTAGATTTTTTAAAAAATTGTACAAAATAACAAATTCATTATTCAAAATTGTACAAAATATCATTTAGCAGTTGTACAAAATAACATTTCCATTCTGTACATTATAACAATCTAAAATTAAGTCATGTGTCAAAATGATACTGGCTCCTATTTCACTTTCAAATTACAATTGAGGGGCTGGATGCAATAAGGGGATACGCGAGACTTTCGTTGGCCCCGCGTACAGCGAGTCTCCGGCAGAAACGGGGGACTTCGAAAGTCGTCTATATCCCTTTATTGCATCCAGCCCCTCAATTTTTCTACTAATATAGTTAATAGTAATCAAATAATAATAGTTAGTAGTTTTCTTCTACTAATAACTAGTTTTCTTCTAAAAATTTGCAACTTTTTTTTTACTTTTTAATAGTGCTCTTTAAATCCGAATTACTGATTTTCTACTAAAGAATTAGCGAAAAATCGGTTACTATTAAATAGTAAAAAATTTACTAATTTTTAGTAGAAAACTACTAGTTTAAAAGTGAAAAATCTACTAATTGAATAGCACATTTTTATTTTCCAATTAGTAGATATTTCACTTTCAAGTTAGAATGTTTCTACTAATAATTAGTAGTTTTCTTCTTATAATTAGTAGTTTTCGTTTTATAATTAGTAGTTTTTTATAGTACATTTTTGTACTATTTTTTACTGTTTTTATAGTAGAAAAATTTATTACTTTGAATAAATTAAAATTTGAATTGAGTTTATAATTAATTCAAATTTTAATAAATTGAAATGAAAATCAATTAAAATTTTAATTAATTAAGTTTAGAAATAATAAAAATTTCTTTTAATGCATTTTTGTGACAAGAATAATTTGAATTCATTAAAATTTGAATAGATTGAAGTTTATGTCGATTGCATTTAATTTAATTGTAACTAAGTAAATTAAGATTGATATAAATTTGGACTAATTAAATTTTAAAATTTTAAATCGTGTAAAATTTTGAGTAAATTTGATCAATCGAATTAATTTTAAAAATGGACGAAAAATGTGAATAATTAGCAAACCAAGGGAAATATGCGTTAAAATTGAAAAAAGTATAATTATAAAACTTTAAAAGATCACAGTCTGTGATTTAATTTTGAAATGAAATTTTAAGTTTTCTTCACTGTTTATTCTTCATTGAATATCAGGTATTTAACATACCGTTAATTATAAATTAAATGATATTTTTTGCTATTTTAATTAATATATTGTATTATTAATTAATAGACACTTTATTGAATAGTTTTGTTGAAACGACAATAATGTGATGCAAAACGTTGACACATTTGAGATAGGTTTTTAGAATTTAAATATTAATGATTGTCTGGAAACGGGGTTTTTTATTATTGCTATCTATTATTAAGAATTTACTATTACTATAATTCACCTTCAATTATAATAAAAATTAAAATTAAAAATACTACATACTTTTATTCCAGACATGTTTTAACAGAAAAAGCGCTTCCTCTATACTTTCACACTGATGCGAAACATAACACAGAATTCATTTAATAAATACGCTTTTTCTGTCAGAGAAAATCCGTCCAGTGTAAATAATATTTATTAGAAATGATTTTACTAATTAAAATTAATAGCGTTTGTTATAAAACGAAGAAATTTTATTTTATCTTTAATTACCCCGGGAATATTTTTGCAAAATTTATGCCCCTTATAAAAACAACTGATGCAAACTTTCAATGATAAAAAGCTAATTTCACCTGTCATTAATGCTAAAAAATGGATTACTTTTAACACCTTTTAAATTTTGATAACCAAAAAAAGAGAGATTTTTAGAAAAATAATTTTAAAAATTATTAAAAAAATTTTAAAAAGAATTGCAACTTTTGTAAATGAATTGAAAAATATTTAAAATAATTAAAAATTAGGGAAAATATTCGAAAAATCATAGAGAGACTTTTAAATTGAAGAAAATATTTAAAATTTGAGAAAAATAATTGGAAAAATTACAGAATATATATGAAATAAAAGTAGTTCATAGTTTTTATCATATTTCAATTATTTTCTTTTATTTCATATATATAATGTAATTATTTCAATTCTTTTTCAATTTTTTAAATTATTTTTCAATTATTTCCACCAATTTTAAGTTATTCGCATTTTTTTCAATTAATTTCTAAGATTTGTAAATATTTTCTTCAAATTTCAATTACTTTCTTCAAATTTCAATTATTCCTATTCTTCTTCATATTTTAAAAATTTTAATCTACTTATCTAATACTAATATTTCAATTATTTTATTCAATTTCCAATTATCTCTTAGATTTCTTGCATTTCATGTATATTCTGTAATTTTTGTAATTAATTTTCTTAATTTTAAATTATTTTCATTTTTCTTCAGAATTTCCAAAATTTTTATTTATTTAACTGATATTTCAATTATTTCTATCACTTTCTTCTTCTTTAAATATTTTCTGTAATTTTTACAACTAATCTCTCAGGTTACAAATTTTCTTCAATTTTTCTTCAATTTTCAATTATTCTAATTTCTTAAAACTAATTTATAAAACTATAAAATTTCAATTATTGTTCTCAAATTTCAAAAACAATTCTATTGTCTCTTCTACAATTTTTCGAATTATTTTCGTTAAATTGAATTTATTTTATATATAATCTGTAATTTTTTCAATTATTTCTCTGAAATTTTAAATAAATCTTCAATTTTTAATTATTTGTATTATTCTTTCATTATTTTTTTGCAATTTTCAAACGTTTTCATTATTTCTGTATTAATTTTCTAAATTTGTGTGTTTTCAATTAATTTCTAAGATTTGTAAATATTTTCTTCAAATTTCAATTATTTTCTTCATTTTTCAATTATTTCTATTCATTTTCATAATTTCCAAAATTTTAATCTATGTATCTAATATTTCAATTATTGCATTCATTACTTAATTATTTCTATGATATCTTGCAAATAATTATATTCTGTAATTTTTGCAATTATTAAACTTAGTTTTCA
Source organism: Ganaspis brasiliensis (assembly GCA_037103525.1). Lineage (NCBI taxonomy): Eukaryota > Metazoa > Arthropoda > Insecta > Hymenoptera > Figitidae > Ganaspis > Ganaspis brasiliensis. The sequence continues at coordinate 362,950 of JAZKLR010000325.1, read as the reverse complement.
ATTATTTTCATTTTTCTTCATATTCTTCAAGATTTTTATCTATTTATCTGATATTTCAATTATTTCTATTACTTTCTTCTTGTTTAAATATTTTCTGTAATTTTTGCAACTAATCTCTCAAATTTCAAATTGTGTTTTTCCATTTTCAATTATTTTTATCATTTTTCAGTTATTTTCTTAAATTTTAATTATTCCTATTTTTTAAAAATAATTGATAAGATTTTCAAGTATTTTTCTCAAATTTCAACAACTTACCTTTATTTAAAGTCTGTTCTGCAATTTTTCCAATGATTTTCCTTAAATTGAATTTATTTTATATATATTCTGTAATTTTTTCAATTATTTCTCTTAAATTGCAAATAAATCTTCTTCAATTTTAAATCATTTGTATTATGCTTTAATTATTTTTTCGCATTTTTCAAACGTTTTCATTAACTCTGTACTAATTTAATAAATTTGTATATTTTCAATTATATATCTTAATTTTTAATTATTTTTTTGAATTTCAAAACATTTATATGATTTTTAAGATTTTAAGATATATTAATGTATCAATTTCTGCCTATTATGCACCACAATATTTGTACAAAAGAATAATTAAATTTTCTTAAATATTTCCCAATTTTTAATTGATTTCGCTATTTTTTTCATTAATTTACAAAAGTTGCAATTATTTTAAAAATTTTAAATTATTTTCTGCAATTAATAGCATTTGTTATAAAACGAAGAAATTTTATTTTATCTTTAATTACCCGGGGAATATTTTTGCAAAATTTATGCCCCTTATAAAAACAACTGAGGCAAACTTTCAATGATAAAAAGCTAATTTCACCTGTCATTAATGCTAAAAAATGGATTACTTTTAACACCTCTCAAATTTTGATAATAACAAGTCAAAAGTAATATTGAAACATAACTCAATGTACAAAATCCTTTTTCACACACGATAATGAAAGGATAAATAATAAAACTTTTTATTATAACAAAACTAAAGAAAAAAGAGTGAAAATAAACATTTCTTGAAAATTTTGAATGAAATTATTCTTTATTTTGATAACAGAGACAAGAATGTGTAAGTTTAGCAAAAAAAAAATTATTTTTTTTTTTTTTATTATTTAGCATAAATTGAAGGTACACAGACAGAGGGGAAACAGTATTTAAATTGAGATAGAATATAACCTAACGAAAATTGGTTATTATTGGTCTTTTGGATGCGGTGGGTTATTACCTGGAGAATATTTATTTTTCATTTTCCGCGACGAAACGCGTCCAATAAAAATTATTATTATCGGCGCTGTATTCACAGTATTAAAAAACACAACGCGCTGCAAAAGCTGCAGTCGCAATTTACATATACCGGCGTGTTTATACGATCCCCAAGCTGGTCCGTATCGGTAAACGCGATCTTATGCGATTAGCATTTATATTAAAATATTAATAAAGCGGAGTGTGTAAAAGGGTAGCCAGATGGGGGATGGTGCCTCGTGGTGTATTATGTGTATGATATATTTAAATGAAAAGCAAACGTTATCGTAAAAGCGCCTTTCTCGCAGAAAGAACGTAGAACTCATCGTGAAGAAGAATCTCGCATTTCAATTCTTACACAACTATTCAAGTTGTTCTTTAATTTAAGTAAACTTTGATTCCGCGGAAAACTAATTACTTATACCTTTTTCCACTGCCCAAATATTTTTCTTGAAATAAGAGCAAAATGAGGTCATAACTTCCAAATTCTTCATCTAACTTTTTTAATTTACAGTCTTCTTTTTTCGGTTTTATACTCCAAGAAGCCTTGAGTGCTGATTGCAGTACTCAGAGCGAATCGAGATAATTAATTTCTCATCGGTAATTATTACAAACTACTTCCAAAGAAAATTATTAATATAATCTTCATTCAAATTTCTCTGTTTAAATTTTGATATTAGGGGAGAACAGGATAAAATGACTATTTGGGTAAATTCGTTAATAATTTGTCTAATAAGAAATATTAAACATTATTGTTTTTATTAATGAAGTATATTAAGGTAAAGATGGTTTATATAAAGTTTCATGTTTATCAGTTTATTATTAAAGAATTTATTAAAACATTGTGAAAATTATGCTTTCTAACTATAATTTTTTCATTTTTAAATTTTCGAAAATTTTTACTTCTACCTCACAGAGGTGTACAATTTTTTTTAAAATTAATCCTTAAACATTTAGCTTTTTAAACGCCTTGATTAAATTGATAAAAATGAGTCTTAAAATTAAAAAAAATTAGTTTAATTACATCGTGTGTTTTTCGGTAAGTTGTCTGGGTAATTTGCCTTCTTGCTGTAAAACTTTTAAGCAAGATACGTACGATACGGAAAATCTCTCGGCTTACGTATATTTGAATGTAGAAACTAAATATCAAGTCGCTATTGCTTCTGCATAGAAAATCAGTGTTTTAACAAATTAATTATATTAATTATTGCATTTATATTAATAATAATTATAATAATTGTACATTGAAGAATCATTTTTACTATATTTTGAAAACATAATTTTAAATAAGCGCGGGATCAATAAAAAAAGTGCGCATGCGCGGAGAAAATACGTATAAATAAATTCTTTAAATATTTATCTTATTTGATACACAAAGGTTTTTATTTGAATGTGTGATGCTTTATATTTTCCAAAAATATCATTAAACAATTTTTTTTACTCCAAACTTTTACACAGGCATTTTGTCCAATTCTCCTCCACGTTATTTGTTAAAGTTGGGATTGTTATTTTATTATTTGGGCACTTTTTTACGTTTTTTTTCTACTTTGTTAATCAATTAGAAATACAATCATAAATTTCAATATAAAAATACATACATTTTCTTCAACTGGAAATTATTTATAGGAGATGTGGAAAAAAGTAGCCTGACGTTATTTTGTTTTTAAATCAATTGATAAAATAAATAAATGAAAAAGAAGTGGAGAGTGAATGAAAATAAAAAGAATATAGAGATGAAAGTGGAAAATAAATAGAAATTCAGGAAATAATAAAATAGTTTATTTTAAATCAACTAGAAATAGAGAAAATCTGTGAAAGGTATTGAAAATGTTGTTAATAAAATTATTGAATTGTTACTTGAAAAAGGAAAAGAAAAAAAAACGAAGAATAGTTGATTATCAAATTAAAAAAAAATTAAATCCTCTCTCCCCTCTAGAGCGAATGACCTATATTTTTATATCTTTTGTATTTTACCTTTAAATATATCATGCAATTAAAATTATTGAATACATTTTAATCATATAATTAAAATAGTAAAATTACTACTAAAAATAACGATTAAATTATGCATTTTTCCAAAACTAGGTTTAATCGACGCATTTTATTATTTTACCAATTTATTTATTTGTTAAAGAATACCCCTAAATAGATAATTAAAAAGAATAACCAGCATTGAAAAAAATATGTAAAAAATCAACAAAGCAGTTAAAAAACGTCAGTAAAATTTAGAAATGTAATCTGAAGAATATTTAAGTATAAAAATAAAAAAATAACCCAAAAATTGTAGAATATAGGTATAAAAACAATATTAAAGGATATTACAAAAGAATGTTCAGAAATCAGGGTAAAATTTTCAAATTTAAGAAATTTACTTCAAATGTAGTAAAATAATAAACTTAAAGTTAAAATTATTAGAACATTACAAATTTAATATTTTAAATTATTTATTGATTTAAACATCTATCAGTAGACTTAAAAAAAAATTTTTTTTTTTAAATGAAATAATCAATAATGGCAAAATTGTGAATAGAAAATGAAGATTAAACTACAAAATAGTAAAAAAATAAAAAAAATAAAAACTGAAAAGAAGTACAAACTGAGTTTTAGAAATAAAAATAAAAATTAGTTAAAGAAGAGAAATACCTGCGACAGAAGAAAAAATTCAAAAATATAAAAGAAAACTCTAAAAATAAAGTTACATTCTTTTAAAAAGAACAAAATATTTAAGAGTTTTCTAAACATAAAAAATTAATATTTGAAAGTAGCTAAAAATAAAAATAAATTTTGTTAAAAAAAATATATAATATTGAAATATTGTAGAAAATTATAAGAATTAACTATAAAAAAAAAAACAATAATAAGAAATGGAGAAAAAATAAACACAGGATCAATAAAATTGTATAAAATAAATAAATAGATAAAATAGAAAAATAGTAAAAAAAAACTCTAAGAATTGTGAAAAATAAATTCTCTGCCAAAACATGTTAAATTCGATAAAATAACAATTTTAGAGGATTTCGATAAATTTTAGGTAAAATTTATTTAATAAAATAACTATAAAGGTTGAGAAAATGATTTAAAATTGAACATTTTCTTACAAACTTTATTTTTATATTTAATATTATTTATTTGTACATTTGATCGGAATAAAATTATACCAAATTACTAAATATATACGAAAATTAATTACAAATGTAAAAAAACTGAATAATTTTTGCTCCTTTGTATTCAACATAAAATCCATTTCATTATTTATTAATTATAGTATATATTTTCAATTTCTCTCATCATATTTCAATTATTATTGCAAAACATAATTATTTTTCGAAATATAATTAGTTTCTTTTGTTTTCAATGATTTTAATCATTTTTCAATTACTTTCCTCAGTTTTTAATTATTTTTATTATTATTCAATTAATTTGAAAATTTGTCATCTATTTAGCTCAAATTTCATTAATTTTGTTAAATTTATCATTATTTTTATCATTTTACAATTATTTTCTTTTATTTCAAATATAGTTTGTAATAATTTCATTTATTTTTCACAATTTCAGAATATTTTCTTCAATTTTTTATTTATTAATTTATTTACTCGTATACGGGCTTACAAAAAAGAATTCCCCTTTCGTACATAGTACTAAATATATATGTATATATATATATATATATGTGTATAAAAAAACAATCAATAAAGAATCTAATCAAGAATAAAAAAAAAACTTATGTGAAAAATAAAATAAATTAACAAATATAAAAATAAAGTAAGTACAAAACTTATAAATAGTTTTCGATAATAATAAAATTAAATTAAATTGGCCGTGCAGTTCGCATTCCTTTAATTAAACAATTTGCTTCTTAGCTTACTTATAAACATAGAAATTCCATCGTTAGATTTTCAATTAATTTTATCATTCTGCAATTATTTCCTTCATTTTGTAATTAAGTTTCTTAAAATTTAGTTATTTCTATCATTTTGCAATTATTTTCTCCAATTTTTAATCATTTATATTATTTTTTAATTAAATTTCTAAATTTTCAATTACTTTTTTCCTCAATTTTATCTCTAGTTTTTATTAATTGTTTTTCAATTAATTTCCTACATTTTTTTTTTCTTTCATTGTGGAAGTTTTATTTGCGCAAAATTGTCTTTCTATTATTCTATTATTATGATTTTTTTTATAAAACAGTAATATTAAATCCTACATAGTTAAATTCTACAATTTAAAATTCTATGCATTTAAATTCTACACATTTTAATTCTACACGTTTAAACTCTACACAGTCCAATTTCTTCCCATTTAAACTTTTACACAATTTAATTATACACAACTTATAATATAAATTATGTGTAGATTTTAAAGGAGTAGAATTTAACTTTTACAATTTGACGGTGTAGAATTAAAATGTGTAAAATTTAACTGTATAGAGTTTTAAATTGTAGAATTTAACTATGTACTCTCTAAATCTGAATTAGTGGTTTTCTACTAATGAATTAGCGAAAAGTGAGCTACTATTAAAATAGTAAGAATTTTACCATTTTTTAGTAGAAAACTACTAATTAAATTGGTAAAAAAATCTACTAATTTTAAAAGTAAAGTTCCACTATTTCAATTAGTAGTTTTCTACTAAAAAAATTAGTAGTTTTCTACTATATGAATTAGAGAAAATTGATTCATGAATTTGACTAATTCATAGTAGAAAACTATTAATTCAGATTTAGAGAGTAAGATTTAAAATTAGTATTTTGAAAAAAATCGTATTGTATAATTTTAATGTGTTAAATTTAACTGTGTATAGTTTAAATGTATAGAATATTAAATTGCAGAATTTAAGTATGTGATACTTAAGGTAGTTCTCTTGGTTCAGTGGTTGTCAACTCAAATTTTGTCATTTTTTACTTATTTTGTGATTCTTAATGAATAGCGCCAACTTTAAAGTATAGAGTCTCTCTCTTTTGTATTTTTAAAAAAAGAAATGAATAAAACGTCAAAACATGTATTTCAAAATACTATTTTTCGAAATTTAGTACCGCAAGCCACATTTTTCAAAACGGGTTCTTATTCCTTATGCTATAAAGAATAATTTAGTAGTTTTTATTTTTAAACATAAAGAAAATTCATTGCGTGGTTAGCAAAATTGTGTCTTTTAACCATGGCTTCTACTTTCTTCCATGTTAAAAAGTTCAACTTCATTCTTAAATATCTTAAAAAGTAGCACTGCTTCCTACTTTTAAAAAAATATCATTGTATTCATTGAATGTTCTATTATATGATATTTCAATTAGAAAAAAATTTAAAGAAAAAGTTTTTTCGAGAGAACTACCTTAATATTAATATTTAAAAAAAATCGTTTTGTATAATTTTAATGTGTAGAATTTAACGTGTAGAGTTTCAAGCGGTTCTCATTCTATTAACGGTACGGTAAACTAATTAAATATTGTTGTAAAAGTTGTATTATATTACAGTTTAAAATATATTAGTTTTTATAAAAAATTTGTAGAACCTTGTTTTTTTAATTAATTAAAATATAATCAATTTGCGTGTTTTGTTACTGTTTCCATGTAAAAGTCCCAACTTTATAAATTTATATCCTAAAAACAGAACGGTAAAATTTAATAAAATTGTAACAGTACCTGTAAAGTAATGCATTTAATGTGTCATTAAAATTTTATAAGAATCTGTAGAAATTGGTTTTTTGGATAAACCTCCTTAAATGTGTAAAATTTTAAATTGTAGAATTTAACTGTGTAGGATCTAATATTACTGTTTTATAAAAAATCGTATTGTATAAAATTTTAATGTGTAGAATTTAACATGTAGATTATATCATTGTAGAGTTTAAATTTATAGAATTTCAATCGCGCCCTATTTTCATGAAAAATTCACAAATAATAAAAAAAATTAAATTAATTTTAATAAACAAGAGAAAGTCGTGAAATTGCAAGCAAATGATAAAATTGGCCAATTCTTTGACGAATTGAATACGAGAATAGGGTGCGAGCGGGGAAGATGGTTTTTTTTTTTTTTTTATTCTCTCTCGTTAAAAAAAAAAGGAAAAAAATATTTTTGTCTGAATGAGATAAATCGTGAAATGAAGTCATCGTATTTGGGAGAGGGCGAAACTAGAGTAGATGTGTGTATACACGTGTATAGGGATGTCGAGTCTGAAGGGGCTAATTACTAGCGTTATTATCGTTATTCGTTATTATAGAGGATGACACGTTAATTCCAGGCGGCATCGTCGATTTGGCGAGCGAAACGTCGAGTGTCGTCGCTGTCGTCGCCGATACCGCATTTCCCATTTATGCGGGTCAGCGATGCGCGAGGCCATTCATGGCGAAAATATAAACTCTATTATGCGCACCCTGCGGGAGAAGCGTGCACGCGCTATTCTCCGCTATACATATATATATGCATATTCCTATATGTTTATCATATGTTTTCGCGTTACGCACAAGTTAACGCGCTTTTCCAGATGAAAAGCCGTTTCTACTCGAATGGACGCTCAACACTGCGCGCTCACCATCCAGACTACTCAGATCGAAGAACACCAAACAAGAAAAAAAATCCCATTAAATTTATATCATTTCCCATAACTACTCGCTTTATTACTCTTCTTTCTTCTTTCTTCATTCAATTATATCTTATTCCTATTTCTTACTTTTAGTTTTACCGGTTCTTATATATTTATATATCTTTCGCTTTTATTCATTTTATATTCTTTATTTTATTAACTTCATTATTGACTTTTATTTATCTCTTAATGGTTATTTTTCATTAGTGTTTATATTTTTCATTACTGTAGATTTTTTTTTATTAGTTTATATACACGTTTTATTACTGTATATATATTCTTTATATTCTTTTTTTATTACTATATATATATTCTTTTCATTTCTATATGTATTTTTTATTTCATCCTTATCTTTTGCTCGTATTTATTTTTCATTTACTTTTATTTGCCTTTTACTTTTTTTTTTATTTCCCTGCCTCTACTTTCCTTCTGCTTTTGTTCCTTTTTTTAATTTGTCTTTTAATTATTCACTAATATTATTCACTTTTTATTTTTAGGTTCCTTTTCGTTTTTAGTTATTATTATTTATTTTTCAACTCGCTTCACTTATTTATCTTTTCTTTTCAGTATATTATGGTCAGAATTCGTGAAATCAGCATAAAAAAATAAGATTTTTCTTTTTTATCGAAATATTGAAAAAAATTATTATGTTGTATCATAAAAATGTTTCTATCAAACAAAAAAAATTTTAAACACTTTTTACAAAAGTTATTGCAAAAAATTAAATTTCAATTCAATTATATTTCGGTTTTAATTATTTTCTTCGACATTAAATAAATTTCATTATTTATTTATTATTGTATTTATTTTTAACTTTTTTCATAATTTTTCAATTCCAAATTTTACAAATTACGATTATTTTCTTCAAATTACAATTATTTTCTTCAGTATCATATACTAAATGCAAATTTAATTATCCTTTTCAGTATTTTCAGTATTTTCAATTATTCTCTTCTATAATCATTTTTCAAATGTTCTTTAATATTAAAAAAAATTATCTTGTTGCTTCAATTTTTATTAAATTTTTATTTATTTTTGGAAATGTTAATAGTACCTATTTTTCAATTATTCAAATGATGTTCTTCAATTTCCAATTGTTTTACCCAATTCTTTTTATATATTTATTATTTTTAAATTAATTTTCTAAATTTTCAATTATTTATCGCAAATTAATTTTTTCTTTAAATTACCATTATTTTTGGCATTTTGCAATTATTTTCTTTAATTTTTAGTCATTTTCTTTATTTCTGAATTAATTTCGTGCAATTTCAATTATTCATCACCATTTTCAATTATTTTCTTCAATTTTTACTTCTTTTTTTATCATTTTGCAGTTATTTTCTCCACTTTTTAATTACTTTTACAATTCAAGTTATTCAGTTATTATCTCAAATTTAGATTATTGTCTTCAATTTTCAAGTTTTTAAATGATTTTTCAATTATTTTCTTTAATTGCAAATATATTCTGTAATTTTTTTAATTCTTTTTTTTTAATTTCTAATTATTTTTCTTTTCTATAAGAATTTAAAATTTTTGAATTCTTCATCTAAAATCTTAATTACATTCTTCAGTTTTTAATTATTTCAACGTTTTTTTTTAAATATTCTTTTCAATTTAAAATTTTGAAAATAATTTTTCGAATATTTCTCTCCAATTTTTTTTTTTACTATTTTTAATTTATCATTGTTTTTATCATTATACATATTTTCTCTCTAAATCTGAATTAGTGGTTTTCTACTAATGAATTAGCGAAAAGTGAGCTACTATTAAAATAGTAAGAATTTAACTAATTTTTAGTAGAAAACTACTAATCTTGTAGTAGAAAACTACTAATTAAATTAGTAAAAAAATCTACTTTTTGAAAAGTAAAATTTCACTATTTCAATTAGTTGTTTTCTACTAAGAATTAGTAATTTTCTACTAAGAATTAGTAGTTTTCTACTATATGAATTAGAGAAAAATGAGCCATGAATTCGACTAATTCATAGTAGAAAACTACTAATTCTTAGTAGAAAACTATTAATTCAGATTTAGAGAGTTAATTATTTTCTTCATTTTAAATTATTTTTATCATTTTTCAATTATTTCCTCCAATTTCTAATTATTCGTATTTTGTGAATTAATTTTCTAAATTTTCCATTTTTATCTCGAATTTTAATTATTGTTTTCTTCTTTTATCACTTTGCAACTATTTTCTTGTATTTCGTATATATTGTGTAATTTTTTCAATTAATTATTACTTATACTTATTGTTTTTAATTATAATTCAATTATTTTCTTTTATTTCATATATATTCTGTAATTATTTCAATTCTCTTTCAATTTTTTAAATCATTTTTCAATTATTTTCTAAGTTTTTAAAGTATTTTTCTCAAATTTCAATTATCTTCTTCAATTTTCAATTATTTGAATTTTTTTCAGAATTTCCAAAATTTTAATCTATTGATCTGATATTTCCATTATTTTATTTAATTTTCAATTATTTCTATTACTTCGTGATAATTTATATATATTCTGTAGTTTTTGCAATTACTCTTCTTAAATTTCAAATTATTTTCCATTTTTTAGATTTTTAAGTATTTTTCCTAAACTTCAATATCTTTTTTGTATTTAAAATATGTGTTGTAATTTTTTTTAGTTATTTCTCTTATGTTAAATTTATTTTAAGTATATTCTGTAATTTTTGCTATTATTTCTCTCAAATTTCAATTCTTTTTTTCAATTTATTATTATTTTTCACGATTTTTAATTAGTCTCAATTTTTCTCAATTAATTTGTAAGATTTTCAAGTATTTTTCTCAAATTTCAATTTTTTTCTTCAATTTTAAAACTTTCTGATTATCTCTGTATTAATTTCCTAAATTTGTAAGTTTTCAAATATTTACCTCAATTTTCAAAAACTTTTTTCAATTTTCAATTATTTTTATTAATTTCAAAAACTTTATATGATTTTTAAAATATATTAATATTTTTATTTCTGCCTAGTATACAGCAAAATGTTTGTACAAACTACAGTACTCAACATTATTCACTGAGAAAAATGGATGTTTACCCTTAACATCTGGATGTTAACGCTTAACATATTTATCACTTAACATAGGGACAGCTATCTAGATGTTCAGGGTTAACATCTAGATATTAAACTTTAATATCTAGATGTTAAAATTTAATATCTTAGATGTTAACCTTTAATATTTAGAGGTTAAGCGTTACTATCTTGTTTTAAACATCTAATTCTAAACATCCATTTTTCTCAGTGATATTTATCAAATTTCTTTTTCATTCTTCTTTCATAAAACTACAATAAAAAATATAAACCGTATATTTCTGATCAATGCTTATTTCTCCTTTGTTGACAGTCAGTAATACTTTTACCAAAAATTCATAAAAATTTGTGCCAAAAACAATTAAAACATCGAATGTAAACTGATTCATTAAAAAAATGTTGCCAATTCCGATGAAGAGTGTGTGTCTGTCAAAAATTTGCAATTAAAATGAAATAAAAAATGAGAATAATTGGTGATGTGGAATAAAAATTGACAATGATCATTACCCAAAAGTAGAAGGAATATTGAGCATGCAAAGCGCTGGTAACACTGTTCAATATCAACTTCAGAGGCTTAACAGCCTTTGTAATGCTAACGATGGGTGTAGTTGGTAAATATGCACCTTCCAAGAGAATCTCTCGATGTACGCATATATCCGATTTAATTGCATTTTCGTATTCCCGCCTCTCCCACCGCTAAAGAATCACATCACGATTATTTAACAAACGAGTTGTCATGTCTCGCCTCAAATTTAAGTCACACGTGTGCAATTATCAAGAGCATATTACCATTATATCGGAAGTCGGAAATCAGAAATTCAAAACGACACCTATCCCTAATGATCTCGCACTCTTGTTTCTTCATTTTGAATTTTTTATTCCCTGTTTATCCCTTCGTTAATCTCATTCTTGACAATCTTCTTATATGTGATCATATTTGCTAATTTTTTGCATAATTGTCCACAGTTTTTCCCCTTTTGCATAATTTTTAAATGTTTTGTTAAAGGTAGTTCTCTCCAAAACGCAATGGATTTTAAAAATAAAAACTACCTACTGAATTGTATTTTAAAGTATAAGAAATAATATCTCTTTTTGAAAAAAAATTGTATTTTATATATATGTTAGTTAGTAAAAAAAAATTTTATTTCGCATCAATTTTTCCCTTAGCAAAAAAAAAAAAAATAAACTTTGAAAAAAGAAGGAATTATTATAGGAAAATTTTCAAATTGAGCGGAAGGATCAAGTGTGTTGACCTTGACGAGTGCAGGTGCACTAAAGTGAGTATCGAATTTCAGGAAATACAAGAGTTCGATGCTGTCTCGCCTCCGTCTGCTCTACTTTTTTATCCGTGTTTCTTCCCGAGATACCTCTCAGCCATTGTTTGAGGATTTCCCACGATTTTATGATCCGAATAGTTCTCGCATGGATTTTTTTTCAAACTTCCGGAATTGATGTGTCAATTCCAACTACTCATCGATCGAAGAACAATTGAATGATTTTTATCGGGTTTATTGTTGTTTTCTTCTAAATAGTACGATGTTTTTAATTAATATTAAAAAAACTAACATGGATCTATTTTCATATCTTTACCTATATTACTCAGTTTTTTTTAATTTTCTTTCTTTTTTTTCCTTATTTTTTTATTAAAAAATGTTTATCATCATCCAATTATTTTCTTTCTTGAACTTAAGGCATCTATAGAAATTTTTGTTACATCTTGGATCAATTTTAAAAATCTTGTCGAAAAAATTTATCTTATTATTAAAAATGAAAACTAGACGTTTTTGTATGTATTTGAGCCTTGGGGTAAATTAAGGAGGTTCTCCCCACTAACATAACCTCAAACCTCAAACTAAAAATGACTTTTCCCACCAAACAAAAATACTAAAATTAATTTCACTAAATTTTGAATGACCCAGTTGTACATTTTTCAGAAAAAATTAAGTTGAGCTACAATTTTTTCTTAAATAATTATTATTTAACATTTTATACTTTTTCTTTAAATCTAGTTAAAATCTGTGATCTCCAACTAATTTTAACAAATACTAGCTCATTTTTCTTACTGAAACATTCTCTACAATTTTATTTGTTTGGTTTTGTAAGAAAAATTTTGTTTAAGAAGTTATTACACAAATAAAATTTGTCCTTATGAATTCTTGAAACAAAATCGAACAAATAAAATTACAGAGAATATTTCAACGAGAAAACAGAGCTATTATTTGTCAAAAATAGATGAAAATTGTAGATTTTAACTAGATTTAAAGGAAAAGTATAAAATGTAAAATAATTATTATTTAACAACAAATTTTAGCTCAACCTAATTTTTTCTGAAAAATGTACAAACGGATCTTTCTTAATTTGGTGAAATTGATTTCAATAATATTTTTATTTCGGGTGAAATCTCTGTTTTTCGTATGGTATAATTCTAATCCTTATGGGTTTATATATAACATCATTATTTTTACCAGATTTCTATTATTTCAATTTTTTATCAATTATTATTCTACATTTTTAAACTTTATTGTCCTTGAACTGTTTTGTATTGTAGGCACCAGAAGCAATTGAAATAAAATAAAAGAAATATTTTATTGTATTTTGAAAATTATTGTAATTTGATTCCAGAAAATTTCCTGTTTAATGAAAATATAAGTAATTATTTTATTAATTGAATCCTGTTTAAATTCTTCAAATTTTAGATTATTTTTATATAATTTTCTTAAGCCGAATCGACGCCATCGCGTTTCTTGACACCCCCCAAGGTCGACTAATTGAGGCAGGGTGAAGAACCAAGATGGCGAACCTATTACACTTTCAATCTCGTTGCGAGGCCCAACCCCCGGGGGCGACCTTCCCCATCTAAGCATCGAAAATATATTTTAAATTTGCGCATAGCCCCAGAACTAAAATTTTAACACTCATAACCACAATGAAAAAAAAATACACAACAGATTTATTTTTTATTTCTTCAATTTTACCTAGATCTATATTTTACTTGATTACTTGTTATTTCAATTTATTTGATTATATTATTATCTTCCGAATCTCCACCTTTGATTATTATTCCATCTCTTTAAATCTGAATAAATGATTTTCTACTAATGAATTAGCGGAAAATCGGTTACTATTAAATAGTAAAAAATTTACTAATATTTTGTAGAAAACTTTTAATTTTTATTAAAATTAACTATTTTTATAAGAATACTACTAATTTTTTTACTTTTTAATAAAAACCGATTTTTCGCTAATTCATTTAGAGAGATATAAACAATTAATTTAAAGAATATTTTTAACTATTCTAATAAGGATGGTGGTACATTTTATTTAATTCATGTTTTTTATTTTTTCTAGCATTAAATTCTTTTTTTTAATTCTACTTTCACTTCTTTGTAAAAAATTCTAGTTCTTTTTTTACTTTCTAGTAACTTCTCTTCACTCTTTACTTACCCGCATCAAAAAACAAGATTTCCTTACAATTTTATAATTGTTTTTTTTCATATTTTCTACTTTTTTCATTAATTTTCAGTTATTACCTTCATTTTCTAATTTATTTTATTTAATTTGAATTATTTATTCATTTCTCAGAATTTTTCATTTTTATCAAGTTATTTTGTTAATATTTCTTTTTATTTTTCATGTGTTTCTACTTTCTATAAATTTTCTTTAATTACTAGTTCTTTGTTTACTTTCCAGTAATCTCCATTATTTTCACTTTCCAAATATTTTTAACAATTTCAGACTCTAGCATAACACATTTCTAGGAAATGGAATACTCCATACTCCATTTCACGTGACATTTTCATTTAAAATTTATTTCTGCTTGGAATAATTTTTTTCCGATTCTATATGAAAAATAAAGAAAAACGTATTTTTTAATTTTTTTTATTGAATAAAAATTACTGAAGTTATGAACTTTTGAAATTTAACGTTTTCAGAAACAGAGTACTTTTAACACGCGTTTTTCTCCGTTATTATTTGAAAATGAGAAACAATTCCTTACATAAAAGTTGTTCAGTTTTTCCTAAATTTCTTAGATTTGTAGTAAAAATAATCTATTTGCAACAAAAATATATTAAAAAATTGAATTTAGACCTAAAAAGTGCCATTTCTCAAAACCAAAGTCATGGATTTTCGGTTTTTTTCTTCTAATTCTGTTACTGATTAATAAAGATATTTTTCTCGTAAATCTAAAAGTGGTGTTCTTTAACGATTAAATGATATTTATAATTCTTTCAATTATTTTCTAATTAATTTCCTGAATTTTCAGTTATTATCTCAAATTTAGATTATTGACTTCATTTTTTAATTTTTTTACGATTTTTCAATTACTTTCTTTTGCTTAAAATTAAAAATAAATTCTATAATTTTTCTATTATTTTTTTCAATTTATGATTATTTTCATTCTTTTTGAATAATTTAAAAAACTGCAATTATTTATCTGAAATGTTAATTATTTTTATCACATTTTAATTACTTTTAAACATTTTTAATTTTTTTAATCATATTTCAATTATGTTTTTTAATTTTAAATTATTTTTATCATTTTTTTAATTATTTCCTTCAATTTTTAAAGACTGGTAAGAATTTTTCTCAAAATTCAATTTTTGTTTTCTAACTTATTTATTTATTTGATAATATATTCCACAGTCAAAAATAAATTATTATGGGAATCATACAAAATATTTATCCAAAAATTATAATAATAATAATGTCATACTTATGTCGTAGCTTTTCTTAAACTTTTAACATATTTATTTAAATCTTTCATGAAACCAACAAACGGATCTTCTAAAAATTTTGAAAAAATTCTTCAATTTTTTCAATTATTAATTTTGAATTTCATTAATTTGTTTCAACTTATCATTGTTTTTACCATATTTCAATTATTTCCTACAAGTTTCAAATTTTAAAATTATTTTTCAATTATTTTCCCCAATTTTTAATTATTCTTATTTTTCAAAAATTATTTTCAAAAGTTTTTAAATGTTTTTTTCAATTCACCTATTATTTTCTACAATTTTTAATCAATTTTCAATTCTTTTCATAATTTGTAATTTCCAAATTTTGAACTATTTATCAGATATTTCAATTATTTAATTCTATTTTCAATTATTTATATTATTTGTTTATTATTTTCTTCAATTTTCAATTATTTACGTTCTTTTTCATAATTTCCAAAAAAAATTTCTAATTATTTATCTGAAAATTTTCATTTTTCTATTCACTTTTCAATTATATCGGTTTTCTATTATTTTATGTACCTATTTTTTTGTATTTTTTGCAATTATTTCTCCCAAATTATAAATTGTTCTTTTCAAATTTAAATATGTTTATCTTTTTTCATTTATTTTCTCTAATTTTTAATCTTTTTTTTTTTTTTTTTTTTTTTTTGTAAACTTCTAAATGTTTCAAGTATTTTTCTGTAATTTTTTCGATTATTCTCTCAAATTTTCACTATTTTCTTCAATTTTAAATTATTTATATTATTTTTCCATTATTTTCTTTAGTTTTGAAACACTTTCATCACTTCTGAATTAATTTTCTAAATTTTTAATTACATTTATCTCAATTTTAATCATTTTTTTCAATTATTTTTTCCAATTTTTCATTCTAATTTTTTTCAAATTATTTCTAAGATTTTGAAGTATATTTCTCAAATTTAAGTTATTTTCTTTAATTGTATATACTTTCTATAATTTTTATCGTTTTCATTATTTTCTTCAATTAATTTGCCAAATTTGCCATCATTTTGTTTAAAAAATTATATTTAAAAAATGTACAACTGTTAATAACTTAGGTAACAGAAATTAAAATTTATATAATTTATATAAAACACTGTTCATAACTGTTATATTTAATAATAATTTTAACACTTCATTAACTTATAGTTAATTTGTAATAATAATTAATTTCTTATTTCTCCATTTTGATTTCAATAAATTGTTCGTGTTTCAAAATAGTGGATCTCACTCAAACACACAAAATTTTCATATTTTCCCCGGAAGGAGAATATTCTCGGTTATATTCTCAAAAATATATCCGGATTTTAAATTACTAAAAATTTTGCAACTCTACCCCCAACCTTGATTCTAAAATAGCGCTCGTTATTTGGATTATAATTTGAAAATTAATGAAAAAGCCAACGAATTAAAAGGGGAAATGAAAGTGTAAGAAGTAAAGATGAATTGCCGATATTAGATTTAAGAATCAATCGAAATATTGGGGTGCGTTTAAATTTGGGGCGTTGAGAGGAACCAGTTGAGATTCGCCGTTTGCGTATAGTCGGGGTGTCAACGAGATAAGGGAGGGCTTTGACAATTTTTTTTTTACCAATGATGGCGGAGACGAGAAATTGGTGTAAAATCCGTTGTCACCCCTCCGGCAGTGACTTATTTCCTATTTACCACCCTTCGTCCGATCATCGTCTTCACCCTCGGTTCTTCAGAGTCGATTTTGCCCTCCAACCACCTTAACCTTTGTCATATCAGAGCAAAATGGCGTGATTAAGATGGTTGCCATCAGTCCCACCTCCCACAATACCCATGACTAATGACTCTTGAATTATTATCCAACTTTTTAAATATTCATATTTAATGTTCGTCGCGCTGCCTAGTTTAAAAAAAAAAAAGTAAGTTGAGCTTGCGAGAAATTAATTCAAGCTCGATAGCAGAGAACTTGTCCTGGACACTTTAATGAATAAGTCATAAATTACACAAATTCGAATGAAACATAAATTTTATATATAAACGAAACGTAAATTCAATTGGAATGGGACATAAATTTAAAATGGACGAAACATAAATTTAAAATAAGTCCAACATTTCCAAACTGGCTGTATATAATGCATTTAAAATAAATAAACATATTAAAAGTCAATAAGAGCAAATTTAATACAAATTTAGTCTTGGAATATAAATTTTGTATTATTGTTATGTTCAATATAAACAAACGAGAAGTTTACGATAATTGTGAATATAATATGAATAATTTGTATGAATCAAAAACAAACATAACTTAAAATAAATAAATGTAAATTTAAAATTGAGACACAGTCGCACATTTAATACACAAATGGAACGTAAATAAAATAATTTTATGACACAAATAATGAAAATGTGGAGAAGGTATTTTTAAAATGTAGATTTGAAGATTGGCGTGCATTTAATTTAAAATTTAAGCGAGTAAATTGTAAATAAAACAAAAATTAATTATGAACGAAAGATAAGTAGAAATGAAATATAAATTTCGCCCTAATATTTTAATGCCACCCTATCACTCTCTGCGATCCAGACATCGAATTCAATTTGCCATTAAAATTCGCCGATATACCAGATTGTTATTATTACTTCGATTGCAAGCTGTCGTTGTTTGAAATTCTGATATTAAATTCAATTTGGCATTAAAATTTAACATCGCTAGCGTGACAGAATAATCAGAATGAAGCAACATAAAACAAAATTTAAATATATCAGTAGTTATATTTATTATTATAAATTTAGCATATGTCGGTTGCACTGATTTTATTCTGAAATAACAAAATATTTATTCTACCTGCTTGTAATTGCACGAGCATTAATCTTGCGAAAATTTTATTCTTTAATTTAGTTTAATAATTAAATAAATATTTAAATTATACTAGAATGTAATATATAGCTTGCTACTTTTTTCTAAAGTTAAAAGAAATTATTAATTTTATTCTATATTTTATTACGTTAATAATAATTTTAATGTTAATGTTTTTTTGTTTCAGGTGAGTGTCTTTTTTACCATTAAAATGGAATTCACGTAAGTCAATGTCTTGCTATCCACAATATTTTGGTTATTACTAACCTCAAAATACTAAATTTTCATTACGATTCTTCAAGTTATAAAATTATTCGTGACTTTTTCTTGTAGAAAAAAAATAATTAAAAAATTAGTACCTCTCTAGTTTGACCAAAAACGTAAATCTCGGCAGAAAACCTTAAAAATAAAATTAAAAGGAAGTTATTAAAATATAGGGTAATTATTTCGGGTCACAATATTTTTTTCGGTTTTTATAATTTTTTATCTTTTCTCACTGAGGATGGAATTTTTGCGTCGCTTAAGTCACAGTCGAGATTTTCTGGAGTTTTCTCAATCAGACTTTTGCTGCGAAGTAATTCACAGTGCTAACTGGATTAAATTGTCGCAAGCATCGCGACTTGTTTCTTCTGGTTTCTCCTCAGAATCTGGAAGCATCACGACAACCTCACAGGTTCCATGCTTAACCGTTTAAATGTATTAACTGTCCTTCCGGCAACTTTGCCACTGGTTTTCCTCAAGAATATGAAAATTATCTACACTTGTCTCTGTTCTAAAAATCTTTGTTAATATTTTTAGAAAAAGAAAATATGGATGATTATATATATAAAAAAATAAACAAATACACACACATATAATATATATGTATGTATATATGCCCCTTTATTAAGAAAGTGACCTAAAAAGCCGAAAATTTTAGGTTATGTTTGTGATTTTTGGAATGAAAATGCACAAAGACGATCAACTCATAATTCGTGTTTTACTCTTCATTTGGTCCGAAATATTCAATAGAACATGATTTTGATTTGACAAAATTAAAAAGCAATTTTTAATTAAGGTCATATTATCACTAAACATAAACTAAAATCTTTGGCTTCTTAGATCCCTTTCTTCGTAACAGGTCACATATTATAAACATGGATAAATACAAATAAAGATAAAATAGGGTCAAACCATTTTATTTCAACCAAAGTAGTCGCGCCAATTTTTAAAAAAAATTTACTTTCAGAAGTGATTAGGTATTCACAGAATTTATTAAAAGAAGTTTTAATTAACTTATTTGAAGTAATAATGTTAAACTCTCAAATTTTCTTGACACTTTTCAAATTTTCTATTTAAAATAATAGGGATTTTTAAATTCAAAATAAAAAATTTCTTCATTTTCGCGAACTTTGCAACTTAATAATTTTTTTGAAAGATGTTACAAAAATACGTCGGGTTTAGAAAATTAAAGGTCGTATCCCAGAAGCCTTTAAATCTGTATTTAAAAAAAGACTGGATTTTTTTTAGCACACTATTCAAAATTTACGCAAGTAAAGGTTAAATTTCGAACTTCTAAATTTTCTTCATGGATAGATAAAAAAGTTTATTTCAAATTAACTATTAATGAATTAAAAATGGAAACATCTTTAACCTATAATAACAAAAAATGAACAAGTGATTTTTTATTCAGCTGAGAAACGATTAGCAATTTCCCGCATATTTTAAAATTTGTATTTCTTTTTTTAACTATAATTTTCTTAAAATTACTACTTTTTATTTTCGTTTCTCGGCATATATTCTTCTTTTGACATTTAATTTTTCTCTCTTTAGTTTTTATATACAGAACTTAAAAAAAAATTCTTTCTTAAATTTTTTTTATTTTATTATTTTACACATTTTTATACTCAGATTGGAATATTATGACATTTTGAGCATAATAGTCGATGCCAATAACTAGACAGCTAAATTCACTTGAAAAAAAAATTTATTTATTTTTTAATATCTACGTAAATTTTTATAATTTTTTCGCTGAGAACGTAACGAATTATGAGGTTCTTCAATTTTGTTACAAGGTATTTTCAGTTTTTCAAATTACAATTACTTTAAGGAGATATAAGGCACTTTTATGTATAATATCTTGAAATCTTTATAAAAACCTGGAGATTTAATTTCACTAACGGCTTTTAATGCGCCACGAGTCTCCTTCAAGTACATAAATAAACAAAATGATTATAATCAAAATGGTTAAAATAGAGGGACAATTTTTGAAAGTCCATAATTTGTGAGATAATTAAAAAGTTATATTTTCTTTTGAATAAAATTAATCCTCATTTCATTAATTTTACATTCATCTGACACAGAGTCATAAATTTTTATTCTTTTTATTTTTCATCACTTAAAACATTCAAAACTAGGGTTAGGGATAAGTAGACTCGCAAGAGTAAAGTCGAAATTTTAAAAATTAATAGTCTCTTATTTTATTAACAAATTAATTTAATATCAATTTGGAGAAGTAGCTCATTAAAATTAACATTTTAAAACAAAAATCAATAAAAAATATGTCAGAATTATCTAGATATATTCCAGAGACATAAAAGTTAAAGATTCCTGAGATATGCCCTTAAGTTAAACATAAATTTACTCGCCTGAAAAGTTTCCAGTTGTTCCTGCAGATATTTTTGGAAATAATAAAGTTTAAAAATCGTCTTGCATTTTCAGGTTAAAACTATACTTGTCGAACGTTATAAACTACCTTCAGAGTAGAAACGAATATAGTTTTAACATGAAAGTACAAGACAATTTTTAAACTTTATTATATTTTCAAAAATATCTGCAGAACCAACTCAAAACTTTTAAGGCGATTAAATTTATTAACTTGAATGTTCCGAAAGTGCCATATTTTTTACTCAAATTAAGTAAGTTGAAACTTTTTTAAATAAATTCACCTTTCTGTAAATAACTTCTGAAATACGCTAAATTAGGTTATTTTTTAGGTGAACATTAAATACATATGCCATTTATTATTACATATATTAAAGTGCTTTAATCATTTAAAAATAATAAATTCAATCATTCTAGACAAATACAAATAAATTATTTCACATTTCTAAGGATAATTCCATTTTTTTCGCAATTTTTGGTCAATCCATTATATTTTACCTAAAGTTGTTGCGGCATATTTTTTGAAAAATCTGATAATTCGTCATAATGATATTTAATATCTGCACAATTCATTGTTGGCAAATATTTTATAAAATTATTTGTATCTGCTTTGAAATTTTAATTTTTTAGTTGATGTGCAAAATTAAGAAATTAAATTTTGGTCTTAATATTTAAATTAGAGACCTTATTTTCCATCCTATTAAATTTTGTCGATGGATTTCGAGCTATTTTACATTTTTATTTGGTTTGAATAAATAAATAATAAATAAATAAAATTCTCCAAGAACGAAATTGAAGGTTAAAATTCATGTAGTTTTACGAAACTGACGTTAGTTGTCTGAATATCGATTTATTTGTTTACATTTGAATTTAAGTTTGTAAATAAAATTTAATCATTAAAATTCATTAATATTATGATTGTTAGCAATAATAATATGAATAATATAATTGAAAAATTATTAATAACAGTCATACTATTCATGAATTTCAATGATTAAAACTTATTAACGAACTTAAATTTGAATTTAAAAAAGTAAATCGAAATTCAGACAGCTAACGTCAGTTTCGTAAAACTACTTGCATTTTAACCTTCAATTTCGTTTTTGGAAGATGATTTTTCAAACTGAATAAAACTGTAAAATAGCTCGAAATCCATCGCCAAAATTTAATAGGATGGAAAACAAGGTCCAACTTAAATATTAAGACCAAAATTGAGTTTCTTAATTTTACATCTGAGGAGTTAAAAATTTTCAAAGACACCAAAAATCCTGCAAAGTTCAACATTCAAAGTAACATTTTTTATATTTCTATATAATTAAATTAAAAAGTCAACCCATCATATGAAAGTGCATTGAAAGTACTTCCTATTAAGTATCTAGTAATAAATTTTTTAATATTTACAAAATTTCTAGAAAAATGTTAAAAAAATATTGTGAATTTTGACGTTTGACAAATAAGTTTAAAAATCTATTTTTATTATTTTCTAGTATTATCCTATATTATTTTAATTACACTTTAAAACTGGAGCCAGTATCATTTTGACACATGACTTAATTTTAGATTGTTATATTGTACAGAATGGAAATGTTATTTTGTACAACTGCTAAATGATATTTTGTACAATTTTGAATAATGAATTTGTTATTTTGTACAATTTTTTAAAAAAGCTAAAATATTGTACTCCCAATGTTGATCCAGTATCATTTTAACACATGACTTAATTTGAAGATTGTTATATTGTACAGAATGGAAATGTTATTATGTACAACTGCTAAATGTTATTTTGTACAATTTTGGAGCCAGTATCATTTTGACACATGACTTAATTTTAGATTGTTATATTGTACAGAATGGAAATGTTATTTTGTACAACTGCTAAATGTTATTTTGTACAGTTTTGAAAAATGAATTTGTTATTTTGTACAATTTTTTAAAAAAGCAATAAAACATTGGAAGTACAATATTTTAGCTTTTTTAAAGAATTGTACAAAATAACAAATTCATTTTTCAAAATTGTACAAAATATCATTTAGCAGTTGTACAAAATAACATTTCCATTCTGTACAATATAACAATCTAAAATTAAGTCATGTGTCAAAATGATACTGGCTCCAATTTTGAAAAATGAATTTGTTATTTTGTACAATTATTTAAAAAATGGATTTAATTGTAATCCCAAAGAAATTTAGCTTTTTTAAAAAATTGTACAAAATAAAAAATTCATTTTTCAAAATTGGACAAAATAACATTTAGCAGTTGTACAAAATAACATTCTCATTCTGTACAATATAGCAATCTTCAAAATAAGTTTTGTGTCAAAATGATACTGGCTCCCAATGTTTTATTGCTTTTTTAAAAAATTGTACAAAATAACAAATTCATTTTTCAAAACTGTACAAAATAACATTTAGCAGTTGTACAAAATAACATTTCCATTCTGTACAATATAACAATCTAAAATTAAGTCATGTGTCAAAATGATACTGGCTCTAAAACTGTATAAGATTTTCTTCATTATCATTAAAACTCATTTGGATATAGATAAAAAATCATCCAAAGATTTTTTCATTGATTTCTCAACTTTGAGACAAATTTATATTTCTTATATTAAAATTTTTTTTTTCAACGTACATCGAAACAATCGAAAAAACTATGACACTTTTAACTTTGTAGTTACAGCATTAAATTTTGACTTGATGAAGAGTTTTGATTTATTTTCTTCCTTTTGTGTATTAATTTACACTTTTTTTTATTAAATTACAAATTTTTCACTTTTTATTGTATTTCGACAATGCTAAGAAACAATTTTTAGAGTTTGAGAATCATCTAATAAATACATGTATTATTATTTAATGAAATTATCATAATATACTAGAAAGGGAATTTTGAACTCTGAAAATTGTTTCTTAGCATTGTAGAAATACGTAAAAAGTGAAAAACAGTAAAAATAATACACAAAGGTAAGAAAATAAATAAAAACTCTTCATCAAGTCAAAAATTAATGCTGTCACCACAAAGTTAAAAGTGTTATAGTTTGAATAATTTTCATCAAAATTTATTCAATCTAGAGTCATTTAAAGCCTATTTGACTACGTTTTCGATGTACGTTGCAAAAAAAATATGATTTAAATATGATAAGAGATACAATTTTGTCTCAAAGTTGAGAAATCAATGAAAAAATCAAATTTTTTGATGGTTTTTTATCCATATCTAAATGAATTTTAATGATAATGAAGAAAATCTTATTCAGTTTTAAAGGGCTGATTATAAGGTTTAAATTAAAAAAAAACTTTTTTATTCGGCGATGTTTCGAGGTATGACGTACGTGAATCTACCTGAAAACGGTTTTTTGGCTCTAAAACAAGATTTTGTTGGTGTATCAAAGATTTAATATATACCATTCTTTTTAGTTTTTTATTACCTACAAGTTCCACTAGGTCCGATAAGAAGTTTTTTTACTTGTTTAAATTTTGTAACACAGTGTTATTTAGTATTATTTTGGACTTTTTTACATAGCAATCATTTAATATAAGTAAATTAAACTATTTTAAACAAATACAAATCAAATCATTTACACTATCTAAATTACTCCTGTAATTTTTTATTGAGTTTTCACATCCATCAAAATAACCTTTTTTCCGTGTACCTCAACTTAAAAATTAAAATTTCAAAGCAAATACAAATAATTTTATAAAACATTGCCAAAACTGAATTGTACGGATATTAAATATCATTATTACTAATACTACTTTTTTCTAAAAATGAACCGCAACGACTTTATTTATTTGAAAATACATACAAGTAGATAAAACCCATTAAGAAAAGACAACTTTAGTTAAGGTACATTTGTTAGGCCACATTATTGGAGTTATATAAAATAAAACATAAACAACTAATTTCAGAGCTTAGGTGAAATATAAAAAAAAATTTAATAAGTCGTTTATTCACCTTTTGTAATAACAGTAAGTTACAGTTTTTAAAAACATTTACCTAAATTGTAAACAAAGGCGTATTAAGAGTCATTAATTGTGAAACTGAGACGACTGAACTTCCGTGGCTCAGTGAAAAAGAACTCGACCGTAAATTGATTGGTCCCGGGTTTCGATTCCCACTGGAGTTGAAAAAATTTTCCGGTTTTTAAATTTTTCCGTATTTAAACGTTTTTATACTTTGCTGAAGACACTTAAACATAATAATTCCCCAATACCCAGATTAGTACGATTATTTGAAAAATTCAACAACTAAAAGACAATTTTACAGAAATCCTGTTTGTCGACCAATTTGCAAACTCTTCCTGGTGTCGCTCCAGCAATTCGTTCGTTTCCGTTTCTTGAAAATGACGGAGTGCGGAAGTAAATTCATCGATAGTGAATCGTTTGGTGGTTGGGGGTCGCGGTGTCGGACCTCGAGAGTTGGAGTTTGTTGTCGGTAGTTGGTTCGAAGGGGGGAGGGGGGTTAAGGGGGGGGGGAGGGTGAAACCTGGTTTTCCGGCCTGTCCCGTTTCCAATATTCTTCTCGAACGGCGCGGCGTTTCAATCGAATTGTCTGTTAATTGAAATGATTAATTATTGTCTCACCTCTGTTTCGCGCTGAGCGGATGCTTAACACCAAACGGCCAGCTGCTGATTGCTTATTTACAAATAGGAAATTTGAAAATGTGCTGAATCGCGGAATGTCTCTTTCTCTCTCTCTCTCTCTCTCTCTCTCTCTCTCTCTCTCTCTCTCTCTCTCTCTCACTCTCTCTCTCTCTTGCTCTCGCGAGTGCAATGACTGACTCGGAGAGAGGATGTGCCTGTATTCGTTCTAGAATTCTAGTGCTACCATTGATGGGGGGGGGGGGAGGGGGGAGGACAACTGGGAGAGGCAATATTGTAGGATATTACGAATTTGCTATTTTCCGCGAGAGGCGAATTGAAACTGGATTGTTAATTACTTGGCAATTATCCCGCCCGAATCGAAGTAGCGAGAAATCGAAATTACTTTCGTCCGCCAATGAGCGAACCCTTTTCTTTCTATAACCCCAGCCCACTCTCAGGAAAGAGATAAAAAGAGAGAAAAAAAAAGAGAGAGAGAGAGAGAGAGAGAGAGGAGTACCCTTGTCGCTAGACACGTGTCTTTCCACCTACCTGTACTGTGTCCTTTTTTTTTTTAATTTATTTTTAAAAAGAGTTTGATCTGTTTGGATTAATGACTCAGAATGACCACCACGTTTTTTTTTTAAATTCGTGACGTAAAGAAGATTTTTTCCTGATTTTCTGAACGAGAGTCGGGTTAATTGACGGACTGGTTTTCATATGGCGATTTACCCGGTTTTTGTTAAAAGTCCTGTTTTACTAAATGGTAGTAAGGTAAGAACAAAAAAGGTTGAATTTGACAAATAAAATGTGACTTGCGATTAACAGATGTAATTTTAGCAGGGTTATTAATGTTGAGAAATTTCAGAATTGTAAACTTGTATTGTGTCCGATTTGTTTTTTTTTTTTAATGATTATAGTGACTTTAAAATTTAGTTCATTTGAAAATATAATGGGAATTGAAAGAAGTCTTGAGAAGAGGGAATAGGAATAAAAAAAGTGAGAATATTTAATGAAAAATGATGAAAGGAAATTGAAAGAATAGAATAATATTAAAAATCTAATAAATCGTAAAAAAATGGAAATTTTTAAATGACTATGTATAACATTTTGAATGCATAAACACGAAAATTTGGGAAGCTATTTAAAATTGAGTAAGTGTAAAAATAGACTAAGAAATTAGAAAAATATAAGTAAATAGCCTACAAAAGAAATGAAAAAGTCGTTTAAAAATGGTAAAATTGAAATTGTAAAAAATGAGGAGAAAAAAGGCAATAATTTAGAAAAGAAATAGTAAAATTAAAAATAAAATAGAGAAATAAAAATCAGACTTAAATGCAGATAAACAACACAAAATAGGAGGAAAAATGTATAAAAAACAAAACAAAAATTTCTAAATTGAATTTAAAAAATTATGAAGGAGTAAGAAAATTAAACAAAATTTTTTAGGTTGAATTAAATACACTAAAGTTAAAATAAACATGAAAAACGACCTATTTTTTCATAAAAGAATATTAAATTTATATAATATAATAATAATTTATATTTTTTGTTGAAAAATAATAAAAATATTGTTTAAAAATATAAAAAACAATTTGAAATGTAGGAAAAGTTTAAAACATGTTGAAAATAATATTTTTTCCATAAATAATACTTTTCGATAAAAATATCAATTGTTTTGAAAGTGACATAGTTTCAGTAGATTAGACTGGATAGTCAGACAAGAATTGCTGACTTTTGAATTGATAGCCAAAATAGACGGCGCATTTATATATATAGTTGATCGGCTTCTACTACTGAAAGTCCGACATATGGTATATTTGTACTACTAAAAATGAAGCGACTTTTACTACTGAAAATAATCTATACCACTTGAGTCTGACGTCAACTTATTTTTACTACTAGTCATGATCTATTTCCACTATTGGGTCCCTTTATACACTTTAAGTTCTTTAAAAAAAAAACTCAGTTTCTATAACAATATTGTTAAATAAGTCAACTAATATTGGTAATTTCAATAATATTGATAATAGTTAAAATAAAAAAATAGAAATTGAAAATTAGTGTAGTTTTGTTACTGTGATAGTCTGACATAACATATGTTAGTTCCACTGGAAAAGTGTGTATAGCTTTACTACTGAATTTCTTGTAAATTAAGTAGCTTATACTATTTTAGATTAACCTGACTTTATTATTAAATTCAAATTTAAATTGGTTGAAATTTTAATAAATTTGAATTCAGAACAATTACTGTTATCATTTTAAAAGCGTTTATTTTTATACATTGCTAAAATTTATACGTAATAATTATACGTGATAATATATATATTATATATATGATAATTATAAAAATACGTTAGCTCTTTAAATTTCAAAATTTGCACCTTTTTATTCTGTTCTATGTAAAACTTTTGGTATGATAAACAAAAAGTAAGTTGTCAAATATTTTACAAAGAACTACTGGAATTTTAATTCATGAACCCAAAAATCCCCAGGTAATAAGTTTAATAAAAATTCACCAATTTCTAAAACTTTATCCGCGATATTGAATGTGCCATTTTTAATTTTTGAGAACTAATTTTAGATTCGTTATCGTCGATCTCAAACACCATATTTTTCATTATTTCAATAATTTCTATGAAACGTAACTCAAGCCTAAAAATTTAAAATGGTGGTTTTTAGATCCTTGTTGTAGAAATTTTTTTTGTTATCTTTACAAATTTGTTAGGTTTCTATATTTTATTAATAAAAAAATGGTAAAATGTTTGAAATAAGTTAAAACAAAATGCAAATTGGATTTCTAATTTTTTATAAGGAACTCGTAAAATTGGTAATTTTTTTGTGGTAACATTAGTGTTTAAACCTTAGAGTCACACAATTCAAAAATATTGTAACAAAGCATTGTTTTTTGTTGTTTTCACATATTGTATGATTAAATTGGGATTTTTAGGATTAGAAAGAAAACCCCAGTAAAAAAAGTATTTTTATTAGGAGAAGATAGAAAAAACCCCTTTAGAAACCAGTATTTTTATTAGGAGCAGCTAGGATTAAAAATAACCCCAACAGAAACGTTTAATTTTTTCTAAAAAAAAAAACAAATTTCTTGGGCGGTTTTCAGCAAGAAACTGGTGAATTTATTTGAGTTACAGAACTGGCCGAATTTGTTAGTCCACCCATTTTTAAAAAATTGGAAAACTTCTTTAAGGTATTAGTCGCGTAAAATGATTTTCGTCAGATTTTTTTAAAACTTTGTATCTGTATTCATGAGGTATTTATCTATGAAATGAGATCTATCCTATTAACTTTGACCACTTCTGAGCTTCAAAATATTAATTCAAAGTTTATACCTTTTACATGCAATAGCACAAAATGCATGTAAAAAATGTCTCTTATATTCAATTATAAAAAAACAAGTCGTCAGTTTTTCAAATAAAACTACTAAGTTACACATTGAGATAAAATAAATCCTTTAAAAAAAAATTAATTTTATTGACCACGCCGTATAAAAAATACAATAATTTAAAAATTCATAATTTTTCATTTTCACGTGGTTTCATTGAAAAATGTCGAAAACGTGTAAGCAATACATCACGATAACTTATAGTACCTGACTCAAAATCGTGAAAATTACATATATTATATTAGAAGAGGTCACAAGGAAGCAAGTGAGTTGATATAAAAGTTTATTTTTTGTTCTTTTTATTTTGCGGGAGTTTTGCGGGATCATTTACGCGACTAATACCTTAAGCGTATAAAGTGTAATTATTAAAAAAAAAATTATTTTTATTTCCTAAGAGTAGATGAAATTCTGAAGAAAATAAGACTTGGGTGAAGTGATTTAGTCGATTTTTTATTTAAATATATTTAAAAAAGTAGAATTTTTACTGTTTCACAAAAATTCAAATTGCTGACGAAATAACGATGATTTTTTGAAGTTCCTATGCTTGTTTTTAAGACAATTTTTAAGGAATAGAACTGTTATATAATCATTAAAGTACAATTTTTACCTTAGAATATGCAGGGCTCGGAATTTGGACAAAACAGTTTATAAAAATTTGAAAACATTATGTATACTGACATAAAAATAACTTTAAAAATTTTAATAAATATATTATCTTATTTTTTTCCGAAATTTCTTGACAATTACAACTTTCTTATATTTTATATGGCTGTATTTGACATCAAGACGTTAATTATAATTTTTATATCTTTTTTGGTACAAATTTTAAGCCCTGCATATTCTAAGATAAAAATTGCATTTTAATGCTGATATAATAGTTTTATTTCTTAGAAAATTACCTTGAAAACAAGCATAATAACTTCAAAAAACCATCGTTATTTCGTCAGAAATTTAAAGTTTTGTAAAACAGTAAAAATTGCACTTTTTTTAAATATATTTCTATGAAAAATGGAATAAATCATTTCACTTAGGTCTTATTTTCTTTAGAATTTCATCCTTATACTTTTAGAAAATAAAAAAATTTTTTTTAATAATTATACTTTGTACACTTAAAGAAGTTTTTCAATTCTTAAACTTTTATCAAAGTTTAAAATCTAGAAATTAAACATAATTTTTATTATTTTTTCTAAATAAACAAGAAATTTAAGCAACTTTTCTTAAATAAAAAAAATACTCAGAAGCATCAATTTAAAAATGAAACATAATTTTTTGACAGTTTTAACTTATAGTTTTAACTGATAACATTTTCTCTTTTTTGAGAAATAGAACTAAAAAACCAAAAAAATATCTTCCCTAAACAAGGAAGACGTGCTAAAGATTTAAAAATAATAAGGTAATTTAAACAATTTTGATGATCAATGATCAATGAAAGTAAACAAAACATGGAACTATCAAATCACAATATAAAGGAAACTGTGTGTAGCAAGTATCAAAGTGCGTACACAGAATCAAATTTTCAAAATGTTATTATAGACATCACTTACAGGTTACAGATTTCATCTCTGTTTGTAAATTCACAACTTTATCTTAAAATTTGTTAATAAATATTGACTCCTAAACTCTTGTTTTAAACATATAACCTGCTCTAGCTAAAATTGTGATGTTTTCAAATTTAAAATAAAAAAGATGATCGAAATCCCAACTATGTTTTGACAAACCAGTATTCAAATTACCACCCTCATAGATACTCTAAATTGTGATCTTTTATCTATTCCACCAATATAAATTTTATTGCATCCTAAACATATAAACAAATAGACAGATTAGAATTCTTAATACATCACAAATAGGCTAAAAGGGAAGGAAACAAAGGAATTGTTGCGTTTTGTTTTTTATACACATTTATTTATAATTTTAAAACCAGTCAAGATATTTAAGTTTTCTTCGGCTTATTTTGAAGTTAAAAGTTTAAGGTTTTATTTAGTTTTATTTCAAATTTTTCCAATTACTTTTCTAGAAAATGCAGCCTATCAAGCTTGAATAGTGAAGATTCACAAAAAACGAAAAATGCACCTGACTGTATCACATTGAATCTTGATTTCTATAAAATTTCTATAAAATTCTTAAAAAAAAGAGTTAAAATGGGACTACTTAATGGCAAATTTTATAAGCTTTCCAATGGTCTATGAATAAGTTTAAATCGCCAATATCTGACAGAGTTATCAATGTTTTAAGACGGTCATGTTTTTAATCCCATTTTTGTAAATGATCGCACAATTTTGGCAGGTAGTGTTTTTATATTTTACTTTCTTTTATTATAAAATAACACTAAAAACTAATTTTATTACACAAAGTAATCTTTTAACATTTAAACAATATAATTTTAATCATGAACCAACCGGACTCGGGCCGGGGTGGGTTGGGTCACTTTGGATTACTCCAAAAACAATGATCCCAAAGAAAACTAAAAGTGATAACGGTACTTTTTCTCTTTTAAATGAAAGCTAAAATATTATAACAAGTTTCCAATGTGATAAGATTCTTATAAATTGGATATTAACACAGTTAAACAACCAAGAGTATAAAATGACCCAACCAGCCCCAGTCTCCCCTAATTATCTGTAACTACTAAATCATGAACATTTTGTTTAAAACACCAAGAATCTTTGTCTAAACCGTTAGAAAGAATTGTATGTACTCAATTATCTACATTTTTAAATACAAATGCATTATTAGAACCTCTACAGTCTGGCTTCCGCTCTGGGCACAGTACATGTACCTCAATGTTAAAGTTTACTAGTGATATTAAGATGGCTATGGATATGAAATATGTAACCGTAGTAATATTTTTTGACTTTTCTAAAGCATTTCAATCAGTTGATCATAAATTGCTAATTCAAAAACTCAAATCTTTTAAATTGTCTAAGTCTGTCTGTAAATGGTTTGAATCTTATTTGGATACTAGATATCAAAGGGTTATTGATGGAAATGGTTCATATTCAGATTGGGATAAAGTAAAGTGTGGTGTCCCCCAAGGAGCCTCTCTTTCCTCATTATTATTTAATATATTCATTTCTGACCTTGGTAACGGACTTAAATATTGTAAATATCATAAATACGCGGATGATTTTAAGTTATATTTTTCGGGTCCACTTTCATCGCTTCGTGAAATGATTGATATGGTTCAGATTGACGTTGATTATGTCGTGCGCTGGGTCAGTGATAATGGACTTGTCCTTAATTCTGACAAGACACAAGCTATGGTGATTTCAACTAATAATAATCCTTCATTGGACACTCTAGCATGTTTTCCTTCTTTACTTATAAGTGGAGTACCAATTGTTTATAAGGAAACAGTAAAAGATCTGGGATTGATGCTGGACAGGAACTTGTCATGGAAAGAGCATATTTTTGGAATGTCGCGTAAAATATTTACGATTCTTCAACAGCTAAACAGAAATAAAGACTCACTTCCAGTGTCAACTCGGCTTTTACTGGTTAAGACTCTTATTCTTCCTATCCTTGATTACTGTTGTCCTGTCTATGATGATATTACTGATGATTTAAATTATAAGTTGGAAAGGTCTTTAAATGCTTGTATCCGTTTTGTTTACAACTTGCCTAAGTCTGAGCATATCACGCAATATAGGATAAAATCGAAAATGTTAAATGTAGCAGCTAGACGACAATTCTTTTTGGGTAATTTGATTTACTCCGTCTTTAATAATAAAATTCCCATGTATTTATATGAGTTTTTTGAATTTAGAGATTCTAATGAAATAATTTATAACAGACTTCGAGATAGAAAGGCTATTTTAAAGATTCCTTCACATAGAACATGTAGAATGCAAAAATCCTTTATTGTAAGAGGAGCACGACTTTGGAATAAAATACCAGAAAAAATTAGAGATTCTTCAAAGCATTTTATATTCAAGAAACTATTTTTTGATTTATTATTTAAGAAAGATGAAGGGTTGTTTGATATAACTTACTGGTAATTCTAGCATTTCAGTATTATATTACGGATATTTAGAATATCATTATAACATGTTACATTATTATACATGCAATATTGCAAAAATTCGAAATGTTCTCTATAATAGGAGCACGTTTTTATTATGTATACTATTTTAGTTTATTAATAACTTTATTTTTTTTATTATTATCATTATTCTTCTTAATATTATAATAATTTAGGCACGATATTGTTTTTATATGTATTGTTCCTTGGAGGGCTCATTAGCCCTAGGAACTTATTTTCATTAAATAAATAAAATAAATAAGAATCTTGAAAAAGTCCGATTTTTATTCCTTTTTAAGTATAATCGTATGACCAAAAAAATGTTTTTTGACTATTTATACGAGTTATTTGGCCGAGGCTGGATGCGCCTTGAGGTAACAAAAACAATAGGGAATTCTTTGGCAGTAGAGTAATAATGGCCGTGCAACCATAACTTGCAATATCGGAAGCTGGCATGATAACAGCGTCGTGGACTGTGGCTGTCGGGAAACGTAGAAACCCCTGAATTCGATTCGAACGAGCTAGTCGGCCAATTGGAATGCAGAATCATACCGGAAATACCGAGTAATGCACCAATCAGAATCTGGGAATAGTTAGGGGCCTCGGATGATTAGAAATGCACGCAATAACCTCTGATTAATGTGATCGGTGTGTGCTATATGCTGTGTACGTAGCACGGTGGCTGGCAATCTCCATCCTTTGGCTTATGTGCTTCGCTTATACGCACTCTCTCATTCTCTCTCTCACTCTAAACATCGAACATAGTCATACGACTAAGCTATATACTTGTACACATTTCGTGTAAACACATACGCACATTTATACTCACGTGTATAATGCGCATACACCTTCGACCAATGTCCAGCAGTAGACGAGCGTGAGAAGAGGGCAAAGGGGTAAGAGGGCACGAAACGCTTGACATGGGATGGGGTATGCATTTACATAAATACATAACGTGAACGCATACAATGTTAGTGCTATGCTGAATTCTACCCTTGCGGGCAGGCAATTCTGAGTTATGCCTGGACCTATGGCGGGCCACCCTACCTGCACCCCTGATATACCCATGCCCTGATGTATGGTTCATTTTCCCAATGTATGTGTATTCATGCAAGCCTAGAACGAGCTTGTGTATAAACACCTACCGATCCTCTTGCCCCAACGCTTCTGCTCCGTTCTAAGTGCCAATATATATCGGACCCTTTCTCTGTATTGGTGGATTTCATTAAAATCTATGGTTTATTTCGACTACGCGACATTAAATCCACTTCATTTGCGTATTATTCTCAGTAAACAAGTGCTAGACTCACCACGGGAAGGCAACCTCTCACTTTAACCCTTTACGATCAAACAAAAACCGGCTCTATATTACCGATAATACAAAAAAGGAAAAAAAATAGACATAGTTTTTCATTCTTCATTGACCGATTCTTCAAATAGCAATTGCAAAAAAAAGTTATTAAAATACAATTCACGGACCGACTCTAAAAACACCGACTAAACATAAAAGTAAATTCAAAATTTCTATCCTTCATAGACCGACTCGACAAATTTCGACTAAACATCAAAATAAAGTCTTAAATTTGAAAAGGTTTAACAGAAAGTTTAATAGAAACAGACTGGTACCAAACACCAACTTGGTCTGGTAATTATCTAAACTTTATGTCACATCATCATTTTAATATAAAAATTGGTGTTATTTGCACATTAATTGATAGAGCAGTAAAAATATCATAGAAAAAATCTGTGGCTGAATGGTAAAATAGCACAACTCCCTTTTTATAAAATTTGAGATAACATTAAATTTCTATATATGTAGATATACTTTTTAAAGTTTCATGATTGTTAATTGATTAAAATGTTTATTTACGTAGAAAATATTAAAAAACGTAAACGCATAAATACATTGAAATCGAGAAAAATAACTGATGTTATTCTCTGGAACCTTTAAATTTAATTAAATTTGTTAAACAGATCTAAAAACTACATTAGAAAACAGGATTAAATATCAAACACCCAAAATATTTGTTCATTTTTCGATTTTACAGAAATCAGAAAAAAAACAAAAACCCGTTTTACTCGAAATCATGAATATGGCGCTTGTGCTGTTTTACCTTTCAGCCACAGAAATATTCAATTGGTTTTCAATACTCTACAAAAAAATGGTTATCCAACAAATTATTTAAATAAGTATATAAATAAAAGAATTAAAAGTTATATAAAAAAGTAAAAATGAACCAAAAAATTTCGATTTATCAAAAATAATTAGTGTTCCATACATTCACTGAAAAAATGTTTAGTCATATCAACAAATATTTTGTTGGCTCAACCAAATTTTTAGTCATAGCAACAAAAATTTGATTGGCTCAACCAAATTTTTGTTGATATGACTAAACATTTTTTTCAGTGTTCAAGATTTTACAAACACCATCATAAGAATTTTTAAAAAATATGATATTACAATAATGTTTCAAACGTTTAATAAATTAAATAAATTTGTATTTATTTTGCCAAAGGATAAATTGGTAAAATTTGATAGAAGTAATGTTGTTTATAAGATACCATGCAAAAACTGCGATTTGGAATATGTTGGCCAGGTGAAACAATATTTGAAAAAAAGAGTATCTCAGCACAGATTGCAACAACAAAATCAGGAAATTAAAACCGCTCTTTGTAAACACTCAACAGATCATAATCATAAATTTAATTTCGCGTCAAATGCAGTCTTAATATTAAATTCAGAAAGTAATCTTGGAAAACGTAAAATTCTGGAAATGTATTATATTATAAAAAGTGAAAAGTCTGTTAATTTAAGAACTGATGTACATTTATTTATATTTAATTAATTCTTAAACTTATAATTTGAAAAAAGCGCTAAATAGAATTAGAGTTGCGCAATAGATCACAATAGATGCGCAAGATTAAGGGAAGGGACCGGTGAAATTTTAGCTTATGGAAATTCACGATGTTCAGGGTTACCAATTTTTTTTCTTGTGTAATTTTAGACCTAAAATTATGGGATAATGTCAAAAATATAAAAATAAATATTTTGCGAAGTTTAAGATACATATTCTTGAAAAAATGCAAATTTTGAAAATTAAACCTCTTCCACAAGTTTAATTTTTTTTCATCGCCAATTTTTTTGTGGCCCTTTTAAATGATTCTCTACAATCTCTCGTATGGATTTTAAAATATTTTAATTTTTCAGAAAAATAAAAAATTCTAAGATACTAAAATGGTCAAAAATGCAAGAAAAAAATTGTTTTACACCTTTTGACTCTATATCTACATTCTAGATCCAAAATAAAGTAAGAAAAAAAATTAGCGCCCCTAAACATAGGCTTAAATTTTTTCGGTCTCTCATCTTAAATATTGAACTCCGTCTACAATTTTCATTATTTTTATCGACAATTTTTTTTCACGCGATTTAAATGAATTTTTACAATCAATCGTATGGATTTTGAAAAAATTCTATTTTTTGAAAAAATAAAACTTCGAAAATGGTCAAAAAAATATTGTTTTTTAATTTTTATGTAATACCATAATTCTACATCTAAAATTATGTAAGAAAAAAAATTGACACCTCTGAGCATCAAAAATTCCGATGGGTTAAAATGTGACAATAAAAATTGAAAACTTATTATTAAATATAATATAATAACAAGTTTTCAAATAAAACTATGAAAGTGTCTTTTTAAATTTTAAAACGGGGAATTTTTTGAACAAATAAAATTTTTTTTTAAGAAATCCAAAAGATTTGAAATTTTGAGACAAGATATTTTCGTAGAAAAATTTAGGTTAGGAATTCAAAAAATTATTCTTTATTAAGGTACATATAATCTACTTTTCAACTTTTTAAGCTTTTTATAATTAATTTATAATTATCATATAACTGAATTAACATACTTTTCATTTTACCAATTCCAGATTTTACAGAAGTTCATTAGAAACAATCTTCTTTTAGTTGAAATTTCACATTTTCGAATATGTTTTCAATCGAACATAAATTAATCCGAATTTTGACCTAACAGAATTTTTAGGTCACTGAATTCATATTTAACAGAATTTTCATTTTACAGAAATCCTTTTAACCAATTTTCCATTTAAAAGAATTCCAATTTAAACGAATTTTAATTTAGAAGAATTTTTATTTAACAGAATTTTAGGTTAATTGAATATTTAAATACCAGAATATTCATTTGACAGAATCCTCATTTGTCCGAAATTGTATTAGTATGAATTGAAATTTGATAGAAAACTTTAAATGGAGAATTTTCATTTGTTAGAAATTGCAAATGGCCAAAAAAGTATCCGACAGAAATATTTTGGCGCGAATTTCGGAGAAATTAACATTTTGCATTTTAAGTTTTCTATCAAATTTCAATTCGTACTAATACAATTTCGAACAAATGAGGATTCTGTCAAATCAATATTCTGGTATTTAAACATTCGATTAACCTAAACTTCTGTTAAATAAAAATTCTTCTAAATTAAAATTCGTTTAAATTGGAATTCTTTTAAATGAATTTATGTTCGATTCAAAAACATAGTTGAAAATGTGAAATTTCGACTACAAAAAAAACTTGTTCATAAAAAAATATATAAGAGAAAATTAAAATTTTGTTTTTAATTTTTATCACTTTTTAATGGGCTTGAGTGACTTGAAAACGATCTGCCACGCACAAATGGAGATATTTGATCCGGACGCTCAATGTTCGGTTGTAAAAGACTTAAACATTTATAACAGCATCAAGAAAAAATTCAGTTTCAGCTCAAAAATTCTGATTAAATTTTAAATTTTACTTTTTGTGAAACTTTTTATTTCGGAAAAAGTAGGTAAAATTGCCTTATAGGGTTATTTACCTGTTTTCATAAATAGGCGAAGTTACAGTCGTTTCGATTCATATTTTGTCAAATGTAATAGATACAATTAATTTTGTATAATTATTTTTATGGAATGAAATTAATAATGAAATTTTATTATATAACAATGATTTTAAAGAGGATAATTATAAGATCATTCAATTCATGAATTTAAATAATTATTTTTAAATCAAATTATACAAATTAACAAATTAAATAAATGCTTTCAAAAAAACAGTTTTTTCTTAATTTTGCAATTAACTGATTTTTACATAAATACGTACAAAGAAAAATAATAAAATTATTTAAAACTATTTTTCAACAAATTATTAGTCTAGTTTTATTAATTTTTTTTTTTTTAGAACGCCTCTAGAAAAATCGGTAAATAGCAAAATTAGGAAAAAACTGCATCTTTGTACATAAAGTTGGTAAATAACAGCAATAATTTGTTTAAAAAATGTTGAAATAATAATTTTATTCACAATCTTTATAAAAAGTATTTGCATAAATTTCGGTGAATTAAAAAATTACAAAGAATTTATCATCCACTAATTCAAATATTTTTTTTTACTTATCATTCAGTGAAAAGTAACTAATTATTAGCTAAATTTATTTTTAGGTTACATTAAAATAACTAATATTTTAGTAAAATTTTGTTTACTAATTCAATTAGTCAAATTTTAACTAATTTTC
This sequence comes from Ganaspis brasiliensis, assembly GCA_037103525.1. Classification (NCBI taxonomy): domain Eukaryota; kingdom Metazoa; phylum Arthropoda; class Insecta; order Hymenoptera; family Figitidae; genus Ganaspis; species Ganaspis brasiliensis. Next base: position 324,331 of record JAZKLR010000325.1, on the reverse strand, counting down.
AGTTATTTTTTTTACTAATAATTAATTATTTTTAACCAATTTAAATTGAGAGAAGTTCCTACACTATTTTCCCTACTTTTAAAATCTACAAAAAATTTACGGAAATTGAGAAACTTTCTCGAACAAAACAAAAAACTTTCTCACAGTCCAAAAGTAAATAACAATCAACTTTATTAAACTTGTTTATTTACATTTACTTTGACTTTAGAGTTTTCAGTTGAGAATGAGTTCAAAACTAAATAATTTTTTTTTTTTTTTTTTGATAAATATAAAATAACAAAACTATCAATAAATAAATTCGCTAATGATAATAAATAACGGCAAGCTATTTTGTTAAAAGTTTGCTCATATTGCTTACAAGTTTAGCCAAATAAAGTAAAAGGAATTTTTCAAAGGAAACCGTAAAATATTTTCCTTTGAATTCCAGCTTTTCTTCAGTGGGAAGTTTGAAAAGTTATGGAAAGTAAGAAATTCGGCTGAAATTGGTGAAAGTGCAATATACCGATGGAAAGGGGATGAAGAAATGCTCTGAGAGTAAAGAAGGCAAAGGCTAAAGCCAGGGACGAAAAAGGAAAATGAGAAAAAGAGCGTCATGTGACGCTAGAAAGTTTTAAACGTGTATTAAAAAACTTCTAAAGATCTTATGAAGAAGATCCAATTGCATTGCGAGCGTTTGTATAAAACTTGTTTTTCAAGTAACAATCTTTCCCATTACTTTTTAAAAAAAACGCTTTTCTTACAACTTTAGCGACTCTTTCAAACTTACTATAAATATCAATTTTATATCATTTACACAACTTTTCTAATATCTCATTATTCTCGGTATATTTATACATTTATTTTTGTACTGTAGGTACATTATTTCTTATTATGTCTGTTTACCTGAAATATTTTTCGAAATACATTTTTCTAAATTTTAAATTTTAGTATAATAATTTTTAGTATAGCCCGCGGAAAAAACCTGGAAAAAGGCTTTTGATGCGATTCAAATTGATTAATAATTGAGCCTGTTTACACCGAAAGCTTAATTAGGAAGGTTTAAAGTAGGTTTCTTCTTAAAGCCTGACTTTTTAAGCCAGTGGTGTAAACAGATTCATAATTTAAGGGGAAAATATAGATAAAGATAACTAAGAATAAAAATATATAACTTATTTCCAATTGGCAAAAAATTATATTTCATTTCCAATAGATCCAATTTTCCATTTATTTGTATTCTCTAATTTATTGCATTCTACATTCATCATATTTTTAACTTGATTGGTTTTCTCCTTGATTTAAATAATAATTGATTTAATTTCCAATCGATTCAAATGTAAATTCAACTAATTTCCAATTAATTTATTTCCAAATGTAAATTTATCTCTTTTTCAATAGAAAATTTATCTAATTTTCAATAAACCCCAATGTAAATTTATCTACTTTTGAATCGATTGAAAAATTAGTTTACTTTTAATTTCCAATCGACTCAAAAGTAAATTTATCTAATTTTCAATAACCCCAATTGTAAATTTATCTAATTTCCAATCGATCCAAATGTAAGTTTAACTTAAATTTCCAATCGCCCCAAACATAAGTGTCTCTTTAATTTTCAGTCAACCGAAATGTAAACTTTTCTTTAATTTTAAATTAATGCGAATTAAAATTTAATTATAATTTTCAAATGTTCTAATTGGACCAATAAGGAATTTATCTAATTTTTAATAAATCCAAATGTAAATTCGAATCAAATCAAATTCGAATCAACCCAAAAGTAAGTTGACCTTTAATTTCCAATTGACTCAAAATAAATTTATTTACATTTCAATAAACCCAAATGTTATCTATTTTTCAATCGATCTAAAAGTACATTGACCTTTAATTTCCAATCGACTTGAAAGTATATTTATCTAATTTTCAATAGCCTCAAGTGTAAATTTATCTAATTTCCAATCGACTCAAAAGTAAAGTTATCTAATTTTTAATAAACCGAAGTATAAATTTATCTTATTTCCAATCGACCAAAATGTAAGTTTGACTTTAATTTCCAATCATCCCAAATGTAAGTTTACCTTTAATTTCGAATCGACCGAAATGTAAACTATTCTTTAATTTTAAATTAAATTAATTAATGCGAATTTAAATTTAATTATAATTTTCAAATGTTCCAATTAGCCCAAAAGTAAATTCATCTAATTTTCAATAAACCCAAATGTAAATTTATCTAATTTCGAATTGAGTTAAATGTAAGTTTACCTTTAATTCCCAATTGACTTAAAAGTTAATTTATCTTATTTTCAATAAACCAAAGTTATAAATTTATCTAATTTTCAATCGCCCCAATTGTAAGTTTACCTTTAATTCCCAATTGACCCAATTGTAAGTATACCTTTAATTTCCAATCGACCAAAATGTAAACTTATCTATAACTTTAAATTAATCCTAATTTAAATTCATTTATAATTTACAAATGTTTCAATTGACCCAAAAGTAAATTTATCTAATTTTTAGAATAAACCCAAAAGAAAATTTATCTAATTTCGAATCGACCCAAATGTAATTTTACTTTTAATTTCCAATCGACTCAATTAAATTACCCAATGTCAAATTTACCAAAATGTAAATTAATCATTTGTCTCAATTCGATACCTAAAAGTAAGTTTCCCGTTTTCAGATTTTTTAAATAAAATTATTAAATTTACCAATTCAATTTAAAACAAAATTAAAATTAATCCCGCACATACAATAATATTTATTTCTTTTGTTTGACATATCTCGTATCATGCCAAGGGAAAAAGTACCAATTGTCTTAATAAAGTTTAACGGAGTTGTGTTTCATGGCAGGAGGTCTAGGTGGTCGGGGAGGGGGGTAGGGGGGTAGGGGATAGGGGGTAGGGGGTAGGGGGTAGGGGGTAGGGGGTAGGGGGTAGGGGGAGCACGTGACTTCGAAACGATATAGCGATTGATTTGTTTTGCGAGTTGTCGAGATAAGTTCTATTTTAATTTTACGTCGATGGATGTTGTATACTCAGTGTGGAACGAAGTAAGCAGCAATTCCCGTTGGGATGGTAGGGTCCGTAAGGGGTTTTCTCTCCTTCCTCTTCATCTTTCTTTTTCCTCTGGGTTACCGAACTTTTTCCAACTGCCGCCTCCCAGCAACATACATACAGGCGCAACCAGACTGATAAATGATTCATACGCTCCTTTCCCCTCCGCCTCCTTTTACCCGCGCTCTTATGTAGGAAACTGGCAAACATTAATATATTATATTTTGTGTTACCTATACTTATTTTTAAACATGTATATACTCTCCGCCTTGACTCTGTCAGGTACAGGGCCGTCTTAATAACATTTTCCATTAGGAGATCTGCGCACTCATTATAAATAAAAATAAAAAAAGTAAAAGGAAAAAAAAACGTCGAAAAACTTATAAAATAATTTATACGGAAAGTGTTTCAAATATTAATCAGAGAAACAGACAGCGAGTTTTTTTATTGCTTTCTAGGACGTAACACTCGGACAAAAAGTGACAGTCATGTCTCCTTCATTAAACATTAATTTCACGTTGAATTATTAATCAGCGATGGAATATTTTGAGAAATAAATTTAATGCAATACAACTCCCGTGAGAGGTTGGCATTTTTAGTCAATTGTTTCTATTTTAAATTTCCATCTCCGTTCTTGCGATCAATTAGTGACAATTTACTTCAAGTATTATCACTTTTTGGCGAGGTTAGAAATTTAAATTGAAATATTTTATTAGCATTTAATATGACGAACTGTTAATTAAATGATTTAGTGGCGCTTTTAGAATAATTGTTTTTAACTTTTCATGTTTGAGAAACACGATTAAAATAGAGTTAAATACGTCTTAATATGAAAGTGACTGAAAGTCAATTTATTGTTTGAATTATTTAATTATAAGATCCAAACGCTTTCAGACTTTGTTTTAATCTATATTTACATTTTTTGAGATGATTTAAAACCTTCAAAGATTAATTGTATTCTGTTAAAAGAACGAAAATTTTACAAAAAATTGATTGAAATTTATCTACAAAGTTGTTGGCATATGGGATTAAAAAATAGATACAGATGTTTTTTTTTTGTTTTGTACTGTTTCTTTACAGCTTTTGTACAATTAAAAAAATAAATTAGATAACAATTCAAAAGTTAATTGAAAATTCTAAATTCAGGAACAGCTAATATAAATTAAGTATTCTTTTTTTAATTTCATCCTTTTTAAAGAAACTTCGTTCTCCTTCTTTTTTAAGAGACTTTTTTCTTTGTTCTCACTTTTAATTAATTACTTATAAAGTCAAGCTAAATTAATTTCTGCATACCAACTTCTAATTTCCGATAAAGTTTAATGTTTTACGTAAAAAGCGTGTCTTTCTTTTTTAAAACATTTTCATCTTTATTTTCATTTTTAATTCGTTACTCAAGTCAACTAAATTGAATTTTAAATACCAACTTCTTATTTCTGACTAGTTTAATGTTTTACTTAAGAACATTCTGTTTTCTTTATGAATTTGCGAGAATTTAATCAATTTATTTTTACAATTTTTTCTACTGTTTTTTACAAATTTATTTCTCTTACATCAACTTTCTAGATTTTCTCAAGTTTTAAAATTGTTTCTTAATTTTCTTCTTTTTATGCAAATTATTATTTTTAAAAGATTTTTTTGTTTTTTAGTTTTAATTCTTTCTTTTTCTCTTCTTTAAATAGAAATGAACGAATAAATACAATTTTTAATTTCTTGCATAGTTTTAATTCTTTGTTTTTTCTCATTTGTTTCACTTAATTTATCTCATTTTTATTTCGGAGAAAAGAATTACTAAATTTTCTAAAGTTTTGAAAATTTTCTTCAATTTTCTTCAATTTTCTTTTTTTTTACGAAACTTGTTTCAGTTTATTTCATTTAATTTTGTTTTACATATGACTTCAAAATTTTTTTTCTTTTAAGTTGATTTTCTTATTTATTTTTATAATTAAAGAAGCTTAATAAATTTTACATTTCATTTTTTAAATTTTCTTGATTTTTGTGTGTTATTTTCATTTTTTCCATGATATAAATTCTAAATAGATTAATTTCTAGATATTTCAAATTTTTTCTTAATTTTATTATGGGGCAGGGAAAACATATCGGTAATTTATGAAAAGAATTTTCAATTTAATAATAATCATTTTTCTATTTTTTATGAAATTTGACTTTCTCGAAGAAATGTCATTTTTCAATTTCGATTTCTCACTTTTTAAATTCTTGAGTAGTTTTAATTCTTAATTTTTGTCGTTTTTGATTTACACATTTTTTCTCATAATTAACTATTTTTCTTAATTTTTCTAATTATTATTTCGGCGGGAGGAGGAGATGGGAGAAAAGTTTTTTTCTCCAATTCTGTTAGACTCGTTCACCTTTTTGTAATTTTATTTAATTTATTTTTACATTTTGTCTATCTTTAGAGATTTATTTACTCTAATCTAACATTTTTAGATTTTTTTACATTTTAAGTTTCTAATTTCTTTTTTATAAAAATGTTGTCTTTTCCTAACTTTTATTTAGGGAGAGGAGGGGTAAAGGAAACTAAAATTCTTTCTACAATTTTCTGTTTTCCTCTAGATTCACCTTTTTGTAAATTTATACAATGTATTTTTACATTTCAACAATTTTTTGTGAAAATTAATCTTGCATAAAATTTCTAAATTTTCTAAAATTTCAAAAATTTCTTTAAACTGTCCTCTTTTTATGCAAATTATTTTAGTTTAGTTTATACAATTTTGTTTTACGTATTACTTTTAATAAATTTTTTCTTATATGGGTTTTCTCATTTATTTTCATAATTTTTAAAGAATATTTTCGTCATTCTTTTTAATTTCCTTAAACATTTTCTGGATTTTAACGTTTTTACTTTTATTTACTGGATTTTACTTTTTAATTTATGATCATGTATAATTCTTAATTTTTTCACAATTTATTTTTTAAATTTTCCCTTTCTTATTTAACAGGGTGAAGGGGAGAGATTTATTATTTTAAAAAATTTAATATATTTTAAATTTTATTTTTTCTTGCAATTTTAGCGTTTCTTTCTGAAAATATCTAAATTTTTTCTGATTTTTGAAAAAAATTGTGTTAGAATTGTTTTAAAAAACTGTCTAATGTTTTAAAATTTTTCTTCTTTTTCCAATTTCTTTAGAATTTTTTATTTTTTTAATACTCATTTTGTCTTAAGAAAGGGTGCCACAATTTTAATTTTTGTGGGTTCCCTAAATTCATAATTACTAACTTTCTTTAATTTTTTGAATAATTTCCCTAAACATGTAATTTTTAATTTTATTTTTTTTTGTAAGAACATTATATTTTAATAGTTTTCTTTAACAAATTTTATATTTAAAATATTTTTTTTTGCAATTTTATCATGTTTTTCGTAGCTTGTTAAATTTTCAAAATATTGTCCCCATTTCTTAAATATTATTTTATTACTTTTTATTGGATGTTTTTAGGTTCATTTTATTTCTTTAAACACAAGGACTTCTTTTTCCTTATACTTTGTATTTTTTAATCTTATTTCTTCTTTAATTTTTTCTTCTTTCATATTCTTTCAAAAATTTTTTTAAATTTCAGTATCACTCTTTGAACTTTAAATACATTTTTATAAGTTTATCCTCTATTGTGACGAGTTTAGATTTGCATTTCTATCCTAACCATCAATTAGTGAAAAATTTCTTCAAGTTTGTTTTTTGTCAGTATAAAAATTCCACTTAAAATATTTTATTAGTTTTCAATACAGACAAACTATAAATTAAATGTTTTCACTTTTAAACCAATCGTTTTTAATCACGATACTTTTCATGTTTAAGAAACACAGTAAAAATAGAGTTAAAAGAATTACCATTATAAAATTGAAAATATCTTTTTAAATTATATAGGTAATTAATAAATCCTTTCACACCCTGTTTAATCTATACCTTCATTTTTGAAATAATAATTTAAACACAATTTATCAAAAATTTGTTGATAGAAAATTGAATTTTCCAATCGAAAATGTTGCTGATCTTGTTTGAAAAATCATAGAATCTAGTTGAATGAAGCTTGATGAAATTTAGTGGAAATTTGATTCAAAGAAAAATGGAACGACTGAAAATATATATATATATATATATATATGTTTGCTCTGTTATTGTTTTCGAATTGAAAAGAAGGTCTCGACGGAGGTCAAAATCGACAAATCATTTGACGATCTTTTGACCGACGTGGACAAGCGACAAATAAAACATATTTTAAGATTTCCCAGTGGATCCTTGCGCCCGACTGAATTCTTCACGAGGCCTGGCGAGAAGATAGAAGCGAGTACGCCATTAAATATTAAAAACTTAAAACCATTCCACGCCGCTCAAATATTGAGCATCTAAAGAATCGCGCTTCTTTATTATTAACGAAACAAAAGAAAGACAGATGGCGCCCATCTCGATCAAGGTCGAAGCTCTAGCATTATCTCCCTTGAGAATGTCAATAAAAATCTAAAAAGAAAAAAAAATTCGTGAAAATTATTATTCACAATTTGATAAATAAAAAGTGAGTAAAAACTATATCTTCCCATGAATCGGTTTCTGAACGTTTAATTGGTATTTTATTGACTTTTGCATCACATTTGTGCCTCGCTATTTCTAATATAATGTTTCAAGGCTGACTGAATATGAATTTCAAATTGTGCATAGCATTATCGTACCTATTTATTTCAAAGCAAGCAATGTAGTCTGTAATCAAAACACATTTAATGCCAAGAATATTAAATACAGCAATAATTGAGCAGCGATGAAAGTAAAATACGATCTTGTGCGTGTTTAACAAATTATGTACTTGTTACCAATACATTTCATTCTTTGTAATAAACTTTATTATATTTTTAAACTCGTCCTGTATAGATGAGAATCTACACGTCTTGACTATAAAGATTCCATTACTTTTTTTTTCTCTCTTTTTATTATTCTATCAATAAAATATTTTTCAGTCGTGATAAATGTTTTATTTCCGCAATAAACTATAGAGGCGTGAAAAATATGAAATTGCAACCTAGTCAATTTTAATTTAATTTTTTTAAAGAATAGAAAAATATCTAGACATAGTTTTAAAAATGACATCCCTTGTGTGGACGAGGTAATTAGAAAAATATAAAACTTTCAGATGTGACATTTGATGGCTGCTTGTTTTGTACGTAGGGGACATTTTTCTGAAAAGGGTAGAGAAAAAGAGTTTGTGAAACGCACACTGTTAATTTTTAATCTGCGGTCGACGGCTTAAGTCCTTATATACGCCAGAAAAAAAGACGAATATCGCGATATAAGAATAATTCATTTTTACCAGACCATTTTAATGTTATCGATTGACGAAAGGGCTGCTGAAATATTAAACTGAACGAAGCGTGAAAAAGTTGAGACACTTTTAATAAAATATCGTGTTTTCTACACAAAAAGTTTTAACTGCATATACACTATCTGGCTGAAACCGCATCACGTGTTAAACTCAAAACAGTATTGCATGCAAGAAGATTATTATGAATTAAGTTACATTAAAATTTCTTATACAGTTCTATATATCAAGTTTTGCTTTATTTTTGCGTTCCGTATAAAAATAAAGTGCACTTGGTCCTCACGTTTTTATAAATACGACAAATTATTTAAAACTCGAGATATAAAATTGACCCATTTTCGCATCATAAAAATAGCCAAACTCACGCCGAGATAATTTTCCACGTTCTTATTAGGAATTATTAATTATAGACACTTGTTCTTTTGTGTTTTTAATCTAGTTGATTCTTGAAAAATGGAATACTTGTTATTTCTTCACTAAACAAATATTATTTATTTAAGTATGATGATTATTAATAAAGATTAATTATTCACTGAATTAGATTATACAACGTGCGTTAATATACAATTAGTTTCTGAAGCTTATGTTCTTAACAATTATAAATATTTAAAATATATTATTTAAATATTTACAAAACAAGTTTTATCTATATGTAAAAATGTAAATAAAATAAACATATAAAATAAAAAAACAAGTATTACTTATGTAGAAAAAAATGTAGAAAAATTTTAAATATTACAGATACACTGAAAAAAAATTAAACATTGGGTTAAATATTTTAAAAAAATTATCCAAATATTTTTAAATTGAACGAAATAATTCAAATTTAAGAATAATAGTTGAAAATCTTTAATTTTAATTGACGAAATATGAGAATAATTCAGAATTGATTAAAAATAATTGAAAATTGTTCAAAATTATCGAAAATTAAAGAAAATAATTAAAATTTAAGAACAATGATTGAAAACATTATAGAATATATATTAAATTGAAGAAAATAATTGCAAATTAAAAAAAATAATTAGAAAATGAACAAAATAATTGAAATTTGAGATAAATAATGGACAATTTGGGAAAATTATTTTAAAGATAGTGAATATAATTAAAAATTGACTAAAATAATTAAAACTTTGTCGAAATATTTTCAAATCGAAATAAATTAAGTTTTAAACAAATTCGTGAAAACCTTAAAAATTAATTTAAAACAAAACAATATAATTGCAAATTAAAAAAGAATAATTATAAATTGAACAAAATAATTGAAATTTAAGATAAATAATTTAAAATTTAGGAAAATTAATTGACAAATAGAGAAATAATTAAAAATTGAGTAAAATAGTTAAATAATCATAAAAATATTTACCAATTGAAGGAAATAATTTAAATTTGAGAAAAATACTTGAAAATCTTCAAAATTAAGTTAAAAAATCAGAATAATTGAAAATTGGGAAATACATTTATAAAATTATAAAAATAATCGAAAATTAAATAAAATAATTGAAATTTAAGAAAAATAATTAAAAACATGACAGTTTATATATTAAATAGAAGAAAACAATTGCAAATTAATAAAAACAACTATAGATTGAATAAATAATTGAAATTTGAGATAAGTAATTGAAAATTTAAGAGAATTAATTGAAAAATAATTAAATAATTTAAAATTGGGATAAATAATTGAAAAATGAACTATATAATGGTAAACTACAAAAATTGAGTGAAATTTGATTAAAATAATAGAAAATTTAGAAAATTAAAGAAAAAATTGCAAAATAATACAAATAATTAAAACTTGAAAAAATAAATTAAAATATAAGACAAATAATTAAAAAAAAATACAGAATATCTTTATTTGAAATCTATATTTAAAAAAAGTAATTGAAAAATGATTTAAAAAATTTTAAATTAAAGAAAATAATTTAAAAATTCATAAAAATAATTGATAATTGAATAAAATAATTGGAATTTCAGATAAATAATTGCAAAGTTATTTTGAAAATTGAAATTTCAAGTTAATAATTTAGATTTGAACTAATCAAATAAGATTAAAGAATTAATTGAAAAATAATTAAGAAGTGGAGAAATTAATTGCAAAATGAATAAACAAGGAAAAAAACAATTGAGAGTTGAGATAAGTTTTTTAAAATTCAGGAAATAAATTAAAAAGTAATTAAAATTATTAAAAATTAGAAAAAAACTAAAATTTGAGGGTTTGAAAAAAATTGTAGAAATTAATTATAAAATAACAGAAATAATTGAAAATTAAATAAATTAACTTTGATTTTTGAAAAATAATTGAAAAAATAACACAAATTATAATTTTTTGAATTTATTATTATATCAAGGTGATATAATTTGTTTTCTTCTTTTACGTAAGTAATAAAGGGGTATTCCCTGTTTATATAATTAGAAATTCAGTAACTAAATTGAAAAATAATTAAAATATTTAAAAAATCATGAAAGTAATGGAAAAATGATAAAATAATTGGAAATTAAAGAAAAAATTAAAAGTTTGTGAAAAATAATTAAAAAATTACAGAATATTAAAAATTAACCAAATTACTTGAAGGATGATAAAATAAAAATCATTGTGATTTTTTAACTGAAATTTTTGTTAAACCGTTGATTGTTAAAAAATTGTGAATTTTATTGTTTTTCTATTTTTGCCAAAATTGTATTGTATATTAAACAAATAAATAATTAAAAAATAAAATTTATATGTTTTAACAGCTAAATCTCTCTTCGAAATGCGGCTCCATTTATTTTTTATTTTCAGTGTTTTATAACGCTTGACTTTTTACCAATATCGTATCATTTTTACGATGAATTATTTTTCGAAAATTTTAACGAGGCTAAAAAATGAAAAATGTAAATCTTTGATCGAAAGAGTTACGTGTAGACACATTCTGGCGAAGTTTCATTATACTCTACTTCCATTGTCAGTCATACAATGCTCTCGATGCAATTTTGATCTGCCTTTTGTTACTGCGCCCAAGCTACTGATGCTTAACCCGAATTTCTAAGAAAGCATTAAAACATTAAGCATAACAAAAAATGACAAAAAATCTTGCCATTATATTCTTGTTTACTCGGGCAAAGAACGTAAGCTTCTTTTTTTAAAGTTAAAGTTGAATAAAAATCTTTAAAAAAACAAATTTTAAATACCATTTATTTTCTTGGAGTAGTTTCTTATTAATTTTCTAACTTTATTTATTATAATTTTCTTATTATTTATTGTTACTTTTATTACTATTTACTGTTATTTTTAACATTAAAAGTAAATTACCAAATTTGCTGAATTTCGTAAGAGAAACATTTTTCTCTCATTGTGTAAAATTAGACTTAATTTATGTCACCTTTTGCAGTTTGTTTCTGGCAAAATATTAGAGTCATATAGATAAGTTTTATGAACAAGTATGAATCACACTGATTCTACAGAATATTATTTAACGTTTCTCATAAAAAAAAGCAAAAGAGATAACCTGAATTCTAATCTAAGTTTTCTAATCTGGTTGGTATAAGGTATCATTGGAAACTATGTCGCTGAAATTTCTAAATAAACTGACAGAAATAATAAATACATTGCTAATTTTGCAGAAGGACTTGAAATCCAAATTTATTATGCCCTCGTGTAGAAATAAATTCATTTACCTCAGAATTATAAATGAATATCATTGGGTCACTCAATAATGTATATGAATCGCTGTATCATTTTCTTAAGAAGGGCATCCTACATTAAACACGCGACCGTCTTTATTAAAATTTAATTATCTAATTAGTATGCCATGACTCAGTAATATCCAGATTCAATTGGGTTACGTTCCAAATTTCTTGCTTTATTTTAGTGTCCACTGCTCCATTTTAATCTCAAACTTTTCCATAATTTAGATAAAACAACGCGAATTATTGTGTCTTTTTGGAAAATTTTCCTTTTGAATTATTTAATAAATTTTCCGGTTTTAGAGAAGGGGAGTTCGAAAGCGACCCAAATTTTTTTATTTTTATACATATCTTGAAATTGGGGCGTACAATTTTGTATACCTAAAAAAAAAGATATACATAAGGAAAAAATCGGGAATTTCAGTTTTCTGGTTGTTTTCGATTCTCTCATATTTTTAAAAATGTTTTTCGATTTGTTTTTACATTTATCCAATTTTTTTTTGTATTACTTTCTATCAAGTTTTTTTGTCGACAATTATTTTATTTATCTTTATAAATATATTTCCGAACCTAAACGAACCATCACCTGCTGTTTGTTAAATGTTATAATAAACCTTGTCCTCCACATAATCATTAGCTCCTTTAAGCATGTCGCGATCTTCGGATGTACCTTTAAACATTCAAGGAGCTTGATGATCAGCTCATGATTTGTAGAGTCAAATGCTTTTCTGTAATCAATCCAGGCCATTGACAGGTTACTTCGATAAAATATCGAGTCTTGGGTAATACACCTATTGATCAATAGGTTCTCCCTACAACCTGCCAGGCCTCTTTTTCACCTTCGCTGTTCACTTATTGCACTCCAAACTGGCTCTATGGATATTAATATTCTCTCTTTGAGGATGCATGTGAATAACTTGTAGCAGATTTTAAGACAAACTATTGGTTAAAAATGTTTTGGATTAGACAAATCTCCTGATTTTGGTAAGAGTAGTGTTCGTCTTTCCACCAACCACTATGGCCTTGGATGTTCCCCGTTGAGAAAGGTAGAGAATATACGAGCCAAATGTTGGTGAGTTGAAGTAAACTTCTTCCACCATAGATTATTTATCTTATCTGGCCCGGGTGCTGGAGATATTTTGGTTCTAGCACCTATGTTTCTGACCTTTTCTTTATTAATTGGTGGGCGCATCTCTGTAGGATGGTCAAGACCCATAGTGGCAATTTTTCGTGAACTTCCGGTGCAACTCAGATGATTTAGATTATCCGGGTTTTATTATGTAAAGGGCTCTGGATAGTAACTAGATAGCTAGATTTGCAGCCGTTGGAGTATAGCCCCTGGGGGCCTAGGTATCCTTCGGAAGATTCGTCTCTCCGGTTGGCACAAATCTGTCTAAGACATAAGCTACGAAAGAGTGTCAAAGATGACTCTTCATAGTTCACTGAATCGACTTTCCCATAGATGTTACTCCAGAAGTTTTCAATCTCTTTACGACATAAAGGTCTTTCAACAGTTGGAGATGGTAAACTGAACAGACGGAAAGGTTTAGTAGCATAGGTATTAATTTGCTTCATCCATTTAACCCGACGTTCTAAATGTTCCCTTATGACAACGAGAGAACGTATCGACTCAATCCAAAGTTACTTGATAGTCTGCAACTACGATTTCTTCAGAGTATGATGCAATCTTCAGAGTGCTATTTCCAAAAATCTTGGTGTAAATTTTCTCTTTGATTTTAGATACGCAATCACACTCTGCAATTGGAAGCATTTCGTCGAGACATCGCAATCTTGAACTACACTTGTCTGATTCGTTTAAAGGTCCTAACGACGCGGTCTGCAACAGATATTATTTTACTTTCACGAAGTAGGAACTTTGCTTTTTCATACACAGCATAATTTAATGCCCAAAAATCTGCATCTGCTGGGAATAATGAGAGCTCGTTATTCCCTTCAGATATTTTGTCCATTTTAATAGAAATTTTTAGATGGGCTTTGGTTTCCCTAGATCTCATGTTCCCTTCTACTGTCGCTGGCGTAGGTGTTAATGTTGCAACCTGAAGATTCTCTGAAGGTTCTTCTGAAAAAAGCTTCATATCCCCGTTTCTTCAGAAATTGGTTCGTCCGTTTAAAACGTATTCGAGCTGGTCCTGGGTCAATATCTGGTCGTTGCCTTGGTTCTGTCCTATTGCGACTCCCAAATGAACCCTGATCTCTATCCGAGAGAGACCTATTGTGGGTGGCACTTTGCGTTGCAGTCGTTAGAGGTTATCTCAACACAGAGTGTACAATTATATTGGATGTCCACCTCTATCTGACTTTAGTCTTTTCCGGGTATTTTAATTTCCTCCCATATCTAAGAAGTCTTCCTCTATCCGCCACCTGAATAGGCGCCCGATTGGAGTATCAGATACCATTATTTCAAATGCCAATCAAGTACTTGACTAAGTCGGCTTATATATCCTGCGATAACCCGTAACGGAATATGTCAAGATTTCTCAATTTTCTTTAGACATCTTGTCACTATTCCTATTATTTAAATATTAACCTCTTAATTCTTAATAATTTAAAAAAAAACTCTACCAAGAGAAATAGTGCAGCTGATATTTAAAAATCCGCCCCTTGGTGATAAAAGATGCAAGCTAGCCTGGAAATTTGATGATTACCAATTCAGGACGTCCATTTGTGTGCTAAAAAAGAATACAAGATTTTTGGAGGTCTCTTGGGGGCCAGGATTGAGGCAAACGGTAGGGACGTTTCATCACGATTTTTATATTTTATTCCGGGCAGTGTGTTCGATCAAAAGCATTCTGCAGTATGCATGCTGGTACCTTTTCGTGCTTGCATTGCTGCGACTGACTCTCATATGAGGAAAACATGAGAGGGGAGTGAGAAAAGCTCACAGAGGCTCAGGGCGGCAAAGGGGGGGGGACGAAAGTACCAATTTTTCACCCACGAATAAAATTATTATTGACGAATGAATAAGTGGGATAGCTTTGGGTTGGTGGGCTGCTGGATGTTGAGAAGAGAGAGAAAGAGAGAGTCGGATCTGGCTACGCAGTTGGTTATTATAGCGACGTTGCTTGATATGCAGCCGCGCTGGAAAAGTGCAGGGGCGAGTGGCCAGCTATTTTTAATATTTAAAATTTAATTTACAAAATGCCACTACCTCGGTTTCTATCTGAATATATCCCCTACCTGGTTCTCTTCTCTCTTCCTTCATCCTGCCCCGCTTGCCGCCCCTGTGGCCACCTCCTTGCCATCCCCCTCATTCGCTTTGCATTGCCTCGTTGAATCATTATTATCGATACAAGTTCACTTTTTAATGACACGAGCTTTTTTCTTCTATTTTCTCCTGTCCTTTTAATCCTTCACTTGCAATCACCTGGAAAGTGTCAAATTATTATTAAATCTCAACCTTTCACTGAGCGCGAAAGTTACATCAGATTTGTACTTTTTTAAACAAGTTTTTATTTTTTTAATACAAATTAAATTTTTTGTCAGAAATAATAAATTGTAGTTGTGGGTGGAAGTGCGTTGATCAATGGAATCGAAGAATATAAGATAATTGCATAAAATGACCCTGTTAGAATCGAAAGGTTGATGGATTGGTTGTAGGTACTTTTTACTGAATTATGCATTAAGAGCATGACAGTAAATTTAGATGCTAATTGAATTAATTAATTGCTACTTGAAATTAATCGCAAATTTGTGGATTACTTGAAATTAACTAGATAAATTTTAAGGAAGTATCTTACATTTTTAAGCATAAGTAGTTATTCAGAGAGGTTTCTAGAATATTTTAAGTGTGGACCAATCAGCAGAGAGCTTTACGTGGAATGGACAAATCAGAAGCGAGCTTTGGCGGATCCAAGGGAAATAATCCTGTAGATTATTATTCCTGAATCCGCTCCAGCCTAAAGACCTGTTCTGATTGGTGTGCATTTAAAATGCCTCAGAAACAACAAAACATAACCTACTCCTATCAAATTTAAATTTCCAACATGTATTTGGATTATCTGCAAGAAATTATTTCTTTTTTCAAAACAGAAATTAAAATCTCTAATATTGAAGCTTGTGATAAAAAATTGGAATTTTGTAACAAAAAATTTGAGTTTTAAGGAAATTCTACATGTTTTACAAACATTTTTGCAATAAATAAATTTGTACTTTTATTATTTTTTCAAGCATAATATCGTGAATAATTTTACGGAAATTTTTAATTGCGAGAGAGAGTAATTAGGTAAAGTTGCGTATACTTTCGTAATATCTGTTGTAAGTTACGAGGCGCTGTGTAACTTTGGCACTTTGGACAATAGCTACAACGTGTTCCTCTCCTTCGCCCATCTTTCAACAGAGCAATAAGTTCTAAATATTCACTATATCGCAATATCATTCAGAATAATAGCATTACGTCTACAACTGCCAGAATTGTCTTCGACAATATATTGCCAAGAATCTAGCAATTACACCGCTCCACTTTTCACCTATAATAATTGAGTAATAATTTACTTTATCAGTTAATAAATCTTAACAATACAAATTAGTATATTTAAAATTTGAAATATTTAATTTGATTTATATATTTATTGAATTTATTTCAAATTCATTCCACTTATTTATTTATTTTTTTTTCATTCAGTTAGAAAAATGGGTAATAAATAATTTCATTTAATAATTTAAATTATTAACTTTTCCAATATTTTCCTTAAATTTTGAATATTTTCTTCAAGTTTCAGTTTTTTTCTATTTTCAATATCGGGTTTGGACTAATGAACAAAATACGCTGATTATTATTAAGTGTGTTGGCACCGTAAAAAAAAATTAATGACATGGTGAAAAAATTTGACTGAAAGAGAGAAATAATTGAAAAATTATGGGAAAAAAATTAAGATTTTCTTTTAAAGCAATGAGAAATTAAAAGAAAAAAGTTAAACACAGTTGGGAAAAGAAAAAAAAGGATGATAAAATGAAATCTTTTATTAAGATTAAATTTACATAAAATAAAAGAGTCTTCAAAAATTAAAAAAATTCAGAAATTACAAAAACATGTAGAAGTTTTCTTAAAATATAAATTAAATTTTTCAATTTTTCAATGATGTTCTTCAATTTGAGTTATATATTCTCTTCTATTTTAAATGTTTAATTTTCCATTATTTTTTTCAATTGTTATTTATTTTGTTCAATTTTCGATTATTTTCTTCAAGTTTTAACCTTCTTTAATTGTCAATTACGTTTTTAAATTTTTTAAATTATTTTCCATAATTTGAATTTTTTAATTTTTTTATTCAATTATTGAATTTTTTTTAATCTTCTTCAATCTTTTAAATTTTTTTAATTGTATTCTTTAATTTTAAAATGATTTCTGAAATTCAAATTCTTTGAATTTTTAAAATTTTAATCATCAATTTTCAAATCATAACCTTCAAAATCAGCTATTTTTTCCAATATTAAAATTTTTTTTTCATTGATCAATCATTGTTCTTAATTTTCCATGTAATTTTCGCAATACTTAATTATTTCTAGCATTTTTAATAAGTGTAATTTTTTCAATTATCTTATTCTTTCAATTAATTTCTTCAATTTCTATTAATGCAAATTTCGATCATACATTTTAATATTCACAATTATGTAACAACTTCCATATTGAATTATTTTGTGAATTTTTAATTTAAAAATTATATTGTTTTTTTTGTTTTTTTTTCAATTATTCTCTTCAATTTTCAACTACTTTTTCTATTTTAAATATACTTTTCAATATTTTCCATTTATTTCTTCAATTTTAAATTATATTCATAAAATTTTCAATTATGTTCGTTAATTTTTAATCACAAACTTCAATGTCTATTTTATTTCTTTAAATTACTTATTCTATTCTTCAATTAACGTGTTCAAAAAATAATTATTTTTTAATTAGTATGTTAATTTTAAAATTATTTCCTTTTTTCTCAGTTAAGTTCTTCAATTGTTAATCATTGCATACAAATTTTAAATGAATATTTTTAATATTTATTGTTATTTCAATTATTTTATTAAATTTTAATTTTCTATCTTTGATGTCTTACTTGTCTTCTTATTATCTTTATTTTTCAATGATTTTCTGAAAATATCGCTCCTTTCTTTATTCTCAGTTATTTTCATCAATTTAAGTTACTTCCAAGTTTTTTTATTCACCAATTTATTTTTTTGAATTTCAATAATTTTTTAGTTCCCACTATATTTTGAATTATTTTTTTCCATTATTTACGTTAATCAATTATTTACTTTAAATTTCAATTTCATTCTTAATTTTTTTCACTTTTTTTCTCAATTTTTACTCAGATTCTTTAGTTTTTCAATTTTTTTCTTTAAATTCAGTTATTTTTTAAAAAAAAATGTCTATAATGAAATGAATAATAAATAAAAAAATAAATAAATAAATTATTTTCTCAATCTTAAAAATATATTGAGCTAGAGTTGGGGAATTCAAAATTGTTATTTACTGCACCTATTTTTTACCTTAAACTTTAAAATTCGAATAATTACTAATTAGGTTGATCCCAATGACTTCATTTTCGTATCGAGATTGTGAAAATTTGACTTTAATTTATAAATGAAAAATAACTTAAATTCTCAAAAAAATTTCTAATAAGAATTTTTGTCTGTTGTAATATTATTCTCCAGGTAATATTATCCCCCTATTTAGCTATTATTACGTTTCTTAACCCTTAAGCTGTAACGCTGGGTCACTCGTGCCCCTGTCAATCTAAAAAAAAAAAAATTTTCCCACTATTTTTATGAGTTTAAATAATTGTATTGTTTAAACAAATGAACATATCGAAAATATAATGATTAGTCCTTATACTAGGATAGTTTAAGTAAGACTATGAATTTTCTCCAATTTTTCAGAGCACTTTAAAACACTTTTTAAAGCGAAAGGATAAGTGACCCAGCGTTACAAAGGGTGCCGAAAAACACGTTCACTTTAAGGGTTTGAAAGCGGACCTCGATATAATTTATTTTCGACCTTGAAATTATTTCATATTTTTAAAAGTCGCTGGTAATTCTGAAAAAGGTAAATAAAGACATTTTGTAACCGAACTAGCGTTTAATAACACATTCCATTGTTCTCTTAGCAACACGTGCGCACCAACACTGACACAAAGAAAACAGAAATCAATGAAAATGCTCTTGATGAAGATTTAAAGAAAAAAAATTAATTAAAATCGAGTTTGTCGCGCTTTTGAGAATGCAATAAAAAATGTCCTCGAACGAAAAATTCTTTGCCGAAATAAATTAAAGAGGCATGAAGTGGAGGAGCATAAGAGTGGAAAGTGGAAACGGACCAAACTAAGGGAGTTCACGTAAAACCATTATGTAATTACATCTGGCCTGGTCGAACGAGCAAGGCAACGCGTATTGGGGAGCGGGACGAGTGGCATTGAGGCCGTGAGGGTGGCAAAAGGGATGAGGAATCGCGGGGGGTGGCGGCTTGAATTTGATTTCAGAGAAAAGGGTTGATACCGCTACTCGGTTCCGATCGCGTGATCTAAACCACCCTTTCGCTGCCTACGTACAACCTCTCACCCCACAAAACTCCTCGCGAGTTCCGAGTACGCAGAGTAGTCTGGACGGACGGGTATTAATACCCGTAACGCGCGATGTCTACGTTGACGGAGATATATTTGCGGCACAACGAATCGACTCGATTGCAATGAAACTCCTCGTAATTAAAAAAGAAATAATCATAATAACAGCAAAATTAATGGCATCACGAGAAACGGCCATACAGGTTATTAATTATTATTATTGATTAATCGATAATTTTATGCTACTCAAGTCAATTTTAATTCTTGCTTTCCCTTTTCTGTCGTTTAACGCGTGCTTCTTAAGATTTTCTCTTTTAATCAAGTTCATTAGGATTTTTTGTAACTTGAAAATTATTTGCCTTTTTATGATTTTTCTCATTTAACTAGAGATAGGGGAGCAGAAAATGTAAAATAATTGCTTTGGGTTGATATTAATATAATAAATGATAATAAATTTAAGTGTGTGTGTGTAATAAAGGGACATGATGAGGGTAAAAAAGTGAAATAAAAAATCCTTTGGGGTAATTAAATATTTTTGATAGTTTTCGAGTTATGAAGGAGTTAAGATAGCCAATGAGGTGAGACATTAAGATTGATGGGCGGATACCTTAGCTCGTGCTTCTCCCTCCCTTCTTACTTCCTTCTTCCCATTAGACGAGAGCGGAGGGTGGGAGAAGCACGTGACTAGGTGTCCACCCATCGGTCTTAATGTCGCGTCGCATTGGATGTCTTAGATACTTAATAACTTTGAAGGTATTGAAAATTTTTAAGAACCGTAAAGGAATTGTCATCAGCGTTTGAACGATATATACCCCATTGTACGACGTATATTTTGTAAAGGTTATTTTATAAGTAAACCTGGAAAAACATCTGCAAAGCGAACCAGACAAAAAATGGAATATTGAAACCGAAATCGGTAAAATTAGTTTAAAAAGTTTGTTTAGAGTTCTTTACCGAATAATGGAAAAATTTCTACAAGGTGCACAAAAATCCAGAAGATGAATTCGGTTCATTTTTATCCATAGCTCCGTGAAGTTGGCACCCCAACCATAAAAAAATGAAATTTTGTAATATGTAATCGTTTGGTGGTCGTTTGGTGGTGATTGGTGGTTAAGTTTGGTGGTTTGGTGGTTAAAATTGTAAAAGATATAATGATTTGAAATTTCGGGTGTCAACTTCACGGTTGCACCACACATTTGCATTTTTTTTAAAATTCCTTTTGGAATCGTTTGGTGGTCGTTTGGTGGTGTTTGGTAGTTAGGTTTGGAGGTTTGGTGGTCTTAATTATGATAGATAATCAAGTTTTAAAAATTTTTTCAAGTTGCGCACAAGTAGAGGCGCATTAGTTCTTGGCGCGAAATTTAAAACCACATTTCAATACTTCAACATATTTCTTTTTACATTTCACTTAAAAAACAAAGTAATTATTAATTATTATAGTTTAATAATATTTTACAGAATTAGAAGTTCTTTATTTGCTTTTACAGTTCATTTTGAAAGTATTTTATGGTTATAAAAAATGTAGTTCAACATATACAAATCATCGGTTGTTAGCTTAAGAATTTTGAAAGTTTATTTCTAAATGTTTTTTATTCGTTTAAATGGCATTTTGTTTACATATATTAATTAATTAAATAAATATATTATTTGAAAAAGAACAAAACTATACAAACAGTTTTTGATAGATTAAAATATACGGTACTGAAATTTCTATTTAAACATACAATTTTAATAATAAATTTAACATGTACATAGTGATGCACGTCGAGCAAACGATCTGATCGACTTCACATCTGATCGTCTGTTGTTTGCTCGATTATGATTGATTTGAACAAATTACTTTTTATTTATCTTTTAATAAATAGCATAATTTTTTAAAATATCTTTAAGTAAGTATCCTTTCTTTTTGTTGACACTTTTTATTTTTTACGTGGGTAATTCCATTGGCTTTCGTCGGAGGGATGTTTGCTAAAAATATTTTACTTTAATTTAAATTATCATTTAAAAATTGAATTTTTAAATGAATAAAAAAATATTTATAAAAATCTTTATTTAAAATAAACTCTATAGAGTTTAATAATGACTTATATATAAAACAAGTGTATTTTTGAGATATGCAAGCAACATCCCTCAGACAAAAGTCAATGGAATTACCCACGTGACAGATAAAAAAAGTCAACAAAAAGAAAGGATACTTACTTGAAGATATTTTCAAAAATTATGCTATTTATTAAAAGATAAATAAAAAGTAATTTGTTCAAATCAATCATAATCGAGCAAACAACAGACGATCAGATGTGAAGTCGATCAGATCGTTTGCTCGACGTGCAACACTACATGTACATCCATGAATACATTTCTTTTTATAATTAAATTTTAATTTTATAACTTTATCACCATGCTTCAGAATATTAATTTTTATTTTTCTGAAGTAATAAAAAAATTCACCCTCATTCTGAAATTAAATTCATTTAAAGAATCTTTAAGATTATTTATTCTTATTTAAACAAAAATAACTATTTATAAACTTGTTTCATTTATATTAAAATTACATAACAATATAATTCTGCAAAATTTATAATCCATTCTATTATTAAATATTTCCAAAATTGTAGTTTTTATCATACCTTAATTATAAAAAAGTAAATTCTTTTGAAATAATATATTCTAAATGAATTTATAAGTGAAATTTAATAAAAACAATGTTTCAAATTTTAAACTGTGATTTGAAATTTCGCGCTTAAAGGTTGTGCGCATCTACCTGTTACGCAATTTTTTATAATTTTTAAACATTGATTACACTAGTTTACAAAAAAAAAAAAAAAATTTTATGTACATTCAATGTCACTATTTTTTTCTTATGTACTAAGCTTTTCGTTACTTAAAAATGACATTAAGAAATTTTTCTATGGAAAGGTTTTCGAAATATGAATTTTTAAAATTTTTTTACGTTTTTTTCGGAGGTGACTTCACGTTTTAGGCCGTATCTCGAGTTACAGAAGTCCGATTGAGTTTTTCTAAGTGTCAAATTAAAGGTAATCAAATTCCAAACAATCGCTTTTAACATTATTTTTCAATTGGTTAAATATTTTAAGTGATATAGTCCAAAAAAAAAATAGAAAATTTGAGTTTTTGGCCCAAAATCTGAAAAACAAATTCATTCTACCGCCATGCAAAAATAGAAAACGTCAAATTATGTCCAGTTTTAAATTTTTTACATATATGGCTCCCTTTTAGGAAGAAAAAAATCTATAGGTAATTATTGAAGTTATAAGCTAGGGTACTGAAATTCTCGTTTTACGCCATTTCGGTATTTTACCTCCTTTTATAGTGATTATGTTGATTAATTTAATGAATACAATATCTAATTAGAAAATGGACTTTTTTCACAGATTTCAAATAATTTTCAGTGCTTTAAACTAATTCAAATTTGGCTGAAAAATTTTTTGGAGTTTTTGACAAAAATTTCTCGAGAGGCATAAATTGATTGAAATCTGCTTTTTTAACAAGTAGAAAAATAAAAATTAATATTCTGAAGCATGGTGATAAAGTTATAAAATTAAAATTTAATTATAAAAAGAAATGTATTCATGGATGTACATGTTAAATTTATTATTAAAATTGTATGTTTGAATAGAAATTTCAGTACCGTATATTTTAATCTATCAAAAACTGTTTGTATAGTTTTGTTCTTTTTCAAATAATATATTTATTTAATTAATTAATATATGTAAACAAAATGCCATTTAAACGAATAAAAAACATTTAGAAATAAACTTTCAAAATTCTTAAGCTAACAACCGATGATTTGTATATGTTGAACTACATTTTTTATAACCATAAAATACTTTCAAAATGAACTGTAAAAGCAAATAAAGAACTTCTAATTCTGTAAAATATTATTAAACTATAATAATTAATAATTACTTTGTTTTTTAAGTGAAATGTAAAAAGAAATATGTTGAAGTATTGAAATGTGGTTTTAAATTTCGCGCCAAGAACTAATGCGCATCTACTTGTGCGCAACTTGAAAAAATTTTTAAAACTTGATTATCTATCATAATTAAGACCACCAAACCTCCAAACCTAACTACCAAACACCACCAAACGACCACCAAACGATTCCAAAAGGAATTTTAAAAAAAAATGCAAATGTGTGGTGCAACCGTGAAGTTGGCACCCGAAATTTCAAATCATTATATCTTTTACAATTTTAACCACCAATCACCACCAAACGACCACCAAACGATTCCATATTACAAAATTTCATTTTTTTATGGTTGGGGTGCCAACTTCATGGAGCTTTTATCCATACAAATATATATATTGTTGTATAAAAATTAATTGTTAAAAAATGTAGCAAAGTAGCGGTTTTCGTAGAATGGCTTAATTACGTTAGGCATTTTGTGTGGAGCCAACGTTTTTCTATTTGTTTAATACTAGAATCGCCGCCGGAATTTTTCCCTGCCACTTTGCTGTTCAAACGCTTGTAAAACCATATGATTGATTGGATCAGGTTGCCACTTGATGACTTTTCATCATTTATTGAATGAAATATAATCAGAGAATTTCAACCCATCCACTCTATTTGAATTGCACATTACTCCACCCCGTGAAACCGAAAATAGCGCGGCTTTAATCCCACTGAGACAAGTGTTAAAAGCAGATATAAAAACGAAAGTGACTACTCACTTCATCATTGTACTCAAAATGTAACTAAAATTTCAATCCCAGATTTCAATTTCCTACCAAGATTTAAAATTCCAATAAATCTCGAATTTTTCAGTAAAATTATCCTTGTAATATTATTATCAATGTTTATCAGAAATTGAAATAAGATTTTTTGGAAATAAAATTAGAAACAGCATCTCTGATATGTGTAGGCAGTTTGTTCTAAAAACGAGTGCCTCTAACAATGAATGATCTTTCGACCTTGAAAGGGTACATAGACTTGTAAATAATTATTTTTCATTTTATTTAATTTCTTCCTAGTAATATTTGAGTAATATATACTCATTGATAAATGTAAGCAAACTTTCTTCTATAATTGAGAAATTGATGTACAAATATAAACACAAAATTTGTTACAAACTTACAAGTACGATGTATAGGCACTTTGAGTATTGTCTTTCTTTCGTGGAGTCTGCTCGGAAGTTTTTATATTCAAACAAATTAAATAAATAGTAAAAAACCTTATTTTGGAATAGAGAAAATTTCATAGAAAATCCCTTCTTTTGACACATTAAGGAAACCAGCTCTGTCTCTGTATATTAATATGAGAAAAAACACGTGATGCATAATATAAAAAGAAAATCATCGTGGATTGAAATTGATAGAAAGTATTTTTGACTGGCATGTGTAGGAAAAATTTGCCCTTCCTTAATTTGGTTCTGAATCGCAACGTTGACGCTGAAAGAAACAGCGAATAAAAGCTATTGATTGAACGTGCAAAATAATTCCGGCATTCGTTTGCCGTTTTTTTTATCCCATCAGAACGCAGGAGGCCTAACCTCAAATGACAAGGACCACAAAGCCCGTACACAGGTTCTCTTAAAATTCAGATCGATCCCAACTGATTCGAGAATCAGAGGGTTGAGGGGTCACGGTTTTCGACGGTATGCGTACAGGTAATTCCGAAGTGACGGTTCTGGGGGACTAGCTGGTGGAGCGAAAGGGGTGGTTCGCCTCAAACGAGCGACGTATCTAATCCAACACCATGGAACTGACCAGTGCTATTTAGCTTGCATTGTATCGGATAAAGGGAGTCCACTGTGGCACCACCATAGTAACACCATGCCCTCGGTCATCACCCCAACCTCTCAAATCTACTCCCTTTGCCTCTTCTCTCTCACTCTCTCTCTCATGTTCTCTCCTCCTCACTCTTAAATCCTCCAACCATCTCACTCTCTCTCTCTCTTTCTCTTTTGCGTCGTCCTCGTCCTC
This sequence comes from Ganaspis brasiliensis, assembly GCA_037103525.1. Classification (NCBI taxonomy): domain Eukaryota; kingdom Metazoa; phylum Arthropoda; class Insecta; order Hymenoptera; family Figitidae; genus Ganaspis; species Ganaspis brasiliensis. Next base: position 298,818 of record JAZKLR010000325.1, on the reverse strand, counting down.
TTTCTGCTGCGAAACCTCTCCTCTACCTTCACCCCCGTGGAATCAATTGCGGTCGCCATGACTACCGTAATGGAGATCCAGGACGAGGGTGCCTTTTCCACGGGACGTTGACCAAAGCGAAACCTGTACGTCAGGCCAAAATCAAAGACCTACTAGGTGACAAAGCCCCCCAAAAGCTTGACACCTCTTTGCTAAACTCACCCCCTTTTCTCTCAATCACAAACCCCTCCCCTTCTCTGTGCAGGTTTCACTGCATCCAATGTGCTGTTGCCCTTTTCTAGTTAAACACTTCTTGACCAAATGTTCATTTGGACATTTTCTTGCGGCTGTTATGGACATATTTCAAAGCCACTCAATGCAAATTTACGACACCCGATCAATATTAAATTACGATCAATAAAAGGTACAATTCAGTTTGTAATAAACGTTTATCGACGATGATTCTACTACGAGAGATTAAGCGAATTTTGTATTTATTACGGACACACGTTCAATCCGTTTACTGTAAACCCAACCGGTATGGGATTTGACACAGTGGAAAAGGAACCAATTTTTCTTGAGTAGAACAAATATTGCCCTGTTGGAATTTTAAGTTAAAATTTTCATATTCAAGGTTAATATTAAATTAAACGTCATGCCAAAGATAATTGTTTAAGTTAATATTAAGCTGAGAGTAATATCAATCTTAATTATTTAACTTGGACCTATTCTATTGTTCTTGGAATAACAGGGTAGAATAATAGATAAACCAGAGTAGTTGCTTTCATGTATTTTTTAAACAGTTCAGTCAATTGGTCTGCCTTAATCTTTCAGTGAAAGTCATAGATACAATGGAAAAATACTTCTTAGCTATACGTTCCTTCTATCAGTGGTTTGGACATGTTAAACTAGGATTTCCAGTGGCGTAACAATAGGGGATGTTGACGATGTGATTCATCAAAGCTCCCAAGAGTGAGATAGATGAATTCTTCTTTTGTAATATTTGCCATTTTACGACGTATATTTTGTAAAGGTTATTTTATAAGAAAACCTGGAAAAATTTGTGCAAAGTGATCCATTCACAAAAAACGGAATAATAAACCAAAATTGGTTATACGTACCAACTATTTTTTATGATTGTATTATCCCTGGCTAACAACCATTCTATACACAATGTATGGATGTTTGAGTTATATATGACTCATTCGTCAATATTTTGTATATCCATACTTTGTTTGGGTCATATATGAGTCAATGAGGCCCTGATTGGATATGTCAATCAAAAAATGGTTGCATTAGTTAAACAATGGTTATATCAAGAAGGGGTAGAATTTTTGCTTTCTTGTTTCTGGGTCATAAATAATTTTATAAATCAATTAGTTTTTTGTTATTCATTAATTTATTACGTTTCGGTTGTGGTTTTACAACTCTCTTCAGATCTACAAAAAGCAGAACACAAGTATCAATATAACAAAAATAAGTATGAATAGGTTTAAACTAAGTATCAATATGTTTAAGATAAGTATCAATATGTTTAAAAAAAGAATCAATAGGCTAAAAACAATTATCAATAGGTTTAAAATAAGTATCAATATGTTAAAAGCAAGTATCAATAGGATCAAAATAAGTATCAATATGCTAAAAACAAGTATCAATAAGTTCAAAATAAGTATCAATATGTTTAAATAAAAACGATTAGATACTAATCTTAAACATCTTATGATGATTGTATCAATCATCATAGTAATAAATGTCAGCCTTAGAATGATTGTGAAATACATTCATACGTTTCCCTAGACTAACAAAAAAATTAAAAATGTAACATTTAATTACAAACTTTCTAATTAGAGATAAAGACACAAAAAACATCAAAATACAAAGGATTTAGAGTCGTTAATTTTGATAAAATTCCCTCAGAGAGGATGAGTAATTAGTATCGAGCAATTAGACTAATTTGCTGGTGACAGGGAAACAGGCAAAAAATAGCAGTAGTTGTCCGGCAAGTTTTAGTTTGATCGCCATGAATCAAGAAGTATTTATTGAGACTCGAATAACATCCAGTTGCGAATTAGCCAGCCCGATAAATTGCAAACTTTGAGGAAAACAGGATTCGTCACTCGACGAAAGTCGAGGCAGCAATTGGGCATGTTGTTTTTTTTTCTTTTTGTTTCGGAGGACAAAAGTCGAAAAATTGCATATCTAGTGCCGGACGTTTCATTCTCTATACGAGTGGTGCGTCTACCCTGTGTCGTAGAAATAATAAATGAGGAGACTACATGGGCCGTGCAACCAGCTAAACAATGTTTTTGAGCCTCTGAAATCTTGCTGAATCATTTATTAAGCCCCCAATGTTTTAACCCTTTCGCCACCGGGTCGTGGCTGTGCCACTTCTCCCACACTGTTGTGTGCCGTCTCCCCGATTCTAAATTATGCACACCATGTCTAGCGTGTGCACGCGTTTTGGCTACTCAAGAATTATCAGCTCCCACTATTCTAAATGTGGATTATTATTTATTATTTACCAAATGAAGATTTAAAAAAATACACCCTCTGTGAGAAAGCAATGAAGAATCAAGATGAAAAGAATGGATAAAGAAAAGAAAGCAGAAGGGATTTTTCGAGAGTGCTCTAGACCTATAGAGAAGCTCACGTAAATTTTAATCAACCAGATATGATAATTAATTAATTAGTTAATTAGAATTTGGTAATGTACTTGGAGCTCGGATTTGTATGTTTTAAAAGTAAATTTTTAAAAAGTTGGCTTTTAAAATTTATACCGGTAATTTATTTGTAATCTCCACACTTCTTGACGGTTTGAGACCACCTGATTCCGAAAAAATGGATTTTACGAAAGTGTCTGTCTATAAAAGCAATTTTAAAATAGGATAACTTGTGTAAAAATTGTTTGGTCCACTTTATCTTTGGTACAACTTTTTAAGGACCAAAATATAATAGGTTTAGTTCGTTAACCAGATACTTCGCTCCAAAATTGGCAAAAATAGTGAATTTTTTAAAATCAAAAAATGTTTAAATTTTATTTAAAAGTAGCTCTTTTGCGATTGTTATTTGTAGGTAGAACGGTTTGAAATAGAATGGCCCATATACTTCAGATAATAGATGAAAATAAACCAAATTCGTCTTGTGGTTTCATTTCATTCTTTATTTAATATTTAGGACCTTTTGTATTTGAATAATAAAATCAAGTGAAATAAAAATGAAGGCAAAATTAAATATTGAGAATAACGAGGATAATTTTATGTTAGGTGTAGTTAGGGATTCTTTGTAATATCCCATAAGGAATTCTTAACAAACTTTCTAAACTAATTTTACAGATTTCTGTTTTAGTATTTTGTTTTTTGGTGACTGGATCACTTTGCAGACAAATCTTTCTAAAATTTTCTTAAAAAATTTAGATTTACATTTCTTGTATGTCTATCTGTCTGTCCGTCTGTCCATTCTAGATCAAAATTGTCAAAAATAGAACATATTCAAAAAATTTTTAACGATTTCGATTTTAGTATTCCGTTTTTTGTGACTTGGTCACTTTGCAGCAATTTTCCAGGTTTTCTTATAAAATGAGCCTTTACAAAATATGTGTCGTGCAGTTGCGTATATTATAAAGAAAAGAATTCATCTAACTCTTAGGGACCCCTAAATCTTGGGGCCTTGAATCATAGCGTCAACATTTTCAATTTTGACACCACTGTGTGAAAGAATGTTTGCAATAGAGGAGAAAAATCATTGAGAATGAGTGGTGGCGGTATTTTATGTGCGTTTAAGGCGGCCCTGGGGAACTTTTGCACTTGTCTTGGGGATTCTTCGTCCTTGTGCTGACGGAAAATTAGAGAGAACACACGACCAAGTTATAATCGATATCGCTGGTGTAGTGCGAAACACCAAAGGGCGGAGAGCAGCGTCAGAGGCGGCGGTGGCGGCGGCGGCAGCAGCAGCAGCAGCAGCCACCCCGCCACCCAACTAAATTAATCTAAGTAATTCATGCCGAAGTTTGTTCTCCCGCCCCGTGTACATACGTCGGTACGTACAGGTACTGTACGACTACACAGCACTGGACTTTAACGATCGTCTGCAAAATCGATTAGAAAGTAATCTTGAAATTGAACGTAAATTCAATATCCTTATTTTCTTTGTTACTCAAACAACGGCTCATAAGTAATTTACCTCTTTTCTTCCTCGTCAATACTTTATCATTATCAGGGGTAAATATATCTTTAAATTGATACCTGCTTTTCTTACAATCTTTACTATTTGTAACATTCTCTATTTATAGTATTTTTTTTTTTTAGTTTCTCATTGTTTTTCCGAAGTTTTTACTATTTATAATCTTCCATTCTGGTCAATTTTACTTCTTTAATAATTTTTTACGTTGCTAAGTTCGTTTACTTCAAAATTTGTTTTGTTTTTACTTACTAGTCTGTATTGTTTTTACTTGTAGCTTTGTTTTGTTTACAACCTTAGTTATATTTACAGTTTATTTAAGTTGGGATTTTTTATGTTTTAATCTTCAGTATACATAGAGTTTCTTTTGTTTACCACATTTCTATTCAGAAGCTTATAATTTATAACTATGTTCTGCTTTCAACCTTAATTTATTATTAATTAATTTTGACGTTCATTAATTTTCAGTTTTTTTACTTACCATTTTTTTCTACTTACAACCTTATAATTTGTATTTTTTGTCACCCTTCGTTATACTTGACTTCATTTTACTTACAACTTTTTCTGATATCCACTTCAATATTGTACTTGAAATTTTGTTTCTTACAACTATTTTTAATTTCAACTTTTATATTGCTTCCTAATAGAGGAAATATTTTTAGTTTACTTTATTTACAACTTTCTATACTTTCAATCTTCTTTAAATTTACAGTTCCTTTTACTTATCGCTTTTCTACTTATTTATTATTAACCTTTATTATTTTTACATCTTCCTTTATTTACAACTTTTATACTTGCAACCTTACAATTTCCAACTATTTTTTTACTTTCCACCTTTATTTTACTTACAGTTTTATTTATTTCAATTTTTCTACTTTCAACCTAATTATCCTTGCAGTTGGTTTTACTTATTATTATTTTTACTTACAATCTTACCACTTTTTATCTATTAATCTTCTTATTTACAGTTTTTTACTTACCATTTTTTCTACTTTCAACCTTATAATTTATATATTTGACCTATGTTAAATTACAGTTTCGATCTCTTACAACTTTTTCTGATTTCAACCTTCTTTAAATTTACTGTTCCTTTTACTTATCACGATTTCTACTTTCAACCTTTATTATTCTTACATTTTTCTTTACTTACAACTTTTTCGACTCTGTACCTTTATTATTTTTACACTTTCCTTTAGTTACAACTTTTTCTGCTTTTCATTTTAATAAACTTACATCTTCTTTCACTTACCACTTTTATACTTACAACCCTATAATTTGCAACTATTTTTTACTTTTAACCTATATTATACTTACAGTTTCCTTTATTTACAACTTTTTCTACTTTCGACCTTTTTATATTTACAGTTTCTTTTACTTGTCATTATTTTTACTTATAATCTTATAACAGTTTTTTACTTACCATTTTTTCTGCTTACAACATTGTAATTTGTATCTTTAGCCTGTGTATAATTACAGTTTTTTTCCTACAACTTTTTCTGCTTTCAAACTTGTTTAAATGTACTTAATTATTTTTCTACTTTCAACTTTTATTATTCTTACATTTTTCTTTACTTACGACTTTTCTACTTTGAACCTTTATTTTTCTTACATTTTTTTTTACTTACAACTTTTCTACTTTCAACCTTTATTTTTCTTACATTTTTCTTTACTTCCAACATTTTCTGATTTCAATCTACATTAATCTTAAATGTATTTTCTGTACAGCTTTTATACTTACAGTCCTATAATTTACAACTTTTTTACGTTCAACTTTAATTATACTCAAAATTTCCTTTATTTTCAACTTTTTTTAATTTCAACTATTTTTATATTTTTTTATATTATAGTCTTTTACTTACCAGTATTTTTACTTACAATATTATAATTTACAACTTTTTTCTGCTTCTAACCTTTTTTTTAATTACAGTTTCCTTTTTCTACAACTTTATCTTTTTTCTTATTTACAGTAACTTCTTTACAGTTCTTATTCTTATTTATCACTTTTTCTACTTTTCACCTCTATTATTTTTATATTTTCCTTTACTAACAACTTTTTCTACTTTCAACTACAAATTTAAATTAGAAAAACAATAAGAATAATAGATTATTCTTACATATTCCTTTATCTACAACTTTTTACACTTTCAATCTTGAGCAAGTTTACATTTTATACTTATCACTGTTATACTTACAACATTATAATTTACAACTTTTTCTACTTTCAACCATTACTAACACTTACATTATTTATTACACTTTTTTTACTTACTTTTTCCCCACACATATTCTCATAATTCACACTTTCCCAAATCCACATCTACTTTCTATTTATTCTACACCTTAAATCATATTATTTCTTCAATTCATAATTTTCACTATTTCTAAACTTTTATGATGATTTTTAAATGTCATCCCTTCTAATTTAATTCCGATCAGAAGTTAAAGTCTATCTTGTAGAAGATATCCAAATTAAATTCCGGATTGTGCTTTGAACTTTCGTAATTATCACGTCAGCCATTATGCTAAGTTTTCCTTCGCTGAGGCGTAACGTGACCAAGAAAAGGATGCCCAATGGCGTCACTTTTCAAAAGAGGATTCTTGAAATAGTTACCACTAATTTGTCGCTATCGCAGTTTAAAAAAAAATCTAGAAACTTTCTTCGATTAGTTTGGCAATGAGTGAAATTTAAAATTAAAAAAAAAACTCGAGCAAGAAATTGTCAAATACAAGTAGAATCCATGTCTCTGGGAATTTTCTTTACGTCATAATACAACAAGGCAAAATTATTTTTATGTATTATTTAATCATTATTTTATTTATTATATATTTTATATATATTTTTTATATATTTTTTAAAATTTTATTTTTATAACTAAATAAATATATTATTTATTTCTCGTCAATAAGTGCAAAAATAATTAAAAACGAATTATAAATTAATTGCTGAGAAATGAAAGAGGGAAATGAACAGGTAGATATGAGTTAGACTTTTGATTTGGCATCGCGTGATTTTCACGTGGCGTCTCCCACCCTTTTTCCTGGCCGGATGGACGGACGGATGGACGTATTAAGAGCCCAGGTGGTTGCGAATGGCAGAGAAAAGCAGATGGAAAGAGAGGAAGAAATAGTCCACGACACCCTTTTGCGTGTCTATTAATTCGGGCCGCGTTAATTATAATCAGCGCCCCTCTCCTTTTTCTCTCTCGGCAGTCCTATCTCTTGATTTATGAAGACAAAATGGAGGAACTGATTTACAAAATGGTCGATTCGTATCGCGAACGAGACGCTACGAGTGTAGTTTCAGGGGACGGCAAGGGGGGAATGAGGGGGGGGCTCTTACTTAACCTATAAATAACTGGGTTTGACGGAATACATGCTGGACTCGACGGGCTTTGTGTAGAGGAGGAATTTACACGAACGCTACGAATTTACGACGTGATTGCGATCACTAGCATTTCAGAATGTTCAACACGTTTTTTTACTCATTTGTCCTTAATTGAAACACGTCGTTAATACTGTCCAAAAATTTGCAAGATTTTAGATTATTTTCGTGTCATTTGTTTTTTTTTTTAAATAAAATATAGTAAATGTTTTAAAAAAAAATTAAGTTGTTTTCAAAAAAATTTTAAAGATAATTTAATAGCAGTATTCTTTGCAATTGAATACTTTTTATTATAAATTTATTCTATTGCATTAGTATTTTATAAATTTTAAATAATATTTAGAAGAGTTTATTTTTTATAAATTCCAATTTAAAATTTCTGTTTTATGTATCATGGATTCGGCGATGACACAGTTCTGTTTATTTCAAAAGACAAATTAAACTGAATTTTTTAGAGACCTTTAATTCCTTTCATAATAGATTGCAATTCACTAATGAAATTGAGTCAGATTGTTCTATTTTCCTTTCGGATTTAAAAATAATAGGAATTGCAAATGGATTATTTAAAACTAATTTGTGTAGGAAAAATACATGTTTTGACAAATATTAAGGTTTTTTTTCGTGTCACCCAATTAATCAAAAACTGGATGTTATTAAAATTTCCATGATCCGTGAAGTTTAATGAAAAATAATCAAATTAATCAATCTTAATAGAAATTAAGCAATTTTATAATAGAAATCTTTTGTTGATTAATAATTTATTGTAAGGAGTATCAATAAATCTTAGAAATTAAAAACAATTTTTGCTCTAATATAACAATTATACAAATTCAGTATTAATTATTATATTTGGATAAAGCTTTCGCAAAATTTTTATAAAATTTCTATTAATCTTCTGTGGTATTCCCGTATAATTTTTAAAGAATTTCCACCAATTTTCGGTAGAATTTGCATACATAGAATTCCCCCAAATATATATAAAATTTCCAAATTTTTTCTGTAAAATGTACGTAGAATTTTCAGATATTCCGCAGAATTAACGTAGATTTTCTCTTGATTTTCCATTCAATTTCTATGGATTTTGTGAAGAATTTCCGTATAATTTCCGTTAATTTTCCATTAATTTTCAGTAAAATTTCCATAAATTTTCCTTTCAAAATTTATAAAGAGTTCTGCTAGATTTTCCATATATTTCCCATGAAATTTTCATGGATTTTTTGTACAATTAACATAAAATTATCCTAGATTTTCCATACAATTTCGTTATAATTTGTGAATATTTCCTCAACATTTTCATCGATTTTTCGTAAAATTTTTGTAGACTTTCTGCATAACATCTACAGAATTTCCAAATTATTATTCTGAAAAATTTACAACAGAATTTGCAAAAATTTCCCCTTGATTTTCCATGTAATTTCCATTTAATTTCCATACATTTTTAATAGATTTTTCGTATAATTTCCACAGATTTTGCATACAATTTACATGTAATTTTCATAGAATTTTTATAGATTTTCCTTAAAATTTACATAGAATTTACTTAGATTTTTTATATAATTTCCATAAAATTCTCATTTGAATTCTTCATAATTTCAATAGAACTTTCACACAATGTTCATAGATTTTCCATGTAATTTCCATGTAAATTCCGTGTAATTTCCATTAATTTTCCATAAAATTTGCATTAATTTTTCTTCCAATTTACGAAGAGTTTTACTAAATTTTCCATATATTTTCCATGTAATTTTTGCAGATTTTTTGTAGAATGCATAACATCTATAGAATTTATAAGTTACGATTTTAAATAATTTCCAACAGAATTTCCATACATTTTTTAATAGATTTTCCATATATTTTCCATGTAATTTTTGCAGATTTTTTGTAGAATGCATAACATCTATAGAATTTATAAGTTACGATTTTAAATAATTTCCAACAGAATTTCCATACATTTTTTAATAGATTTTTCATATAATTTCCACTGATTTTCCATAAAATTGACATGTGATTTTAAAACAATTTCCAATTAATTTCCGTAAATCTTGCATAGAAGTTCAGTATACTTTTTATGAAGTTTCCAGGTAATTTCCATAGATTTTTCGTAGACTTAACCTAAAATTCCCCTAGATTTTTCAAATAATGTTCATAGATTTTCCATTTAATTTCTATATAATTCCAAATATTCTTCCATATAATTTCCTTATATTTTCTATATGTATTTTTCATATAATTTTCATAGCTTTTCCATACAATTTCCACAGAATTTCTATATATTTACCGTACAATTCACATGTAATTTCAATAGAATTTACGAAAAATTTTTATAAATATTCCTTAAAATTTATATAGAATAATCCTAGATTTTCCACAAGATTTCCAAATATATTTCCATAGATTCTATGTAAAATTTACGACGAATTCCTCTAAATTTTCCTTTCAATTTTTATATAATTTCCAAAGATCTTTTTAATTAATTTCCATATTTTTACCTTTTTTATAATTTCCATTTAATTTCAATTAAATTAAATTGTGATACAATTAACATGTAATTTATATAAAATTTTCACAGATTTTAGATATAATTCCCGTATAATATACATTTAAATTCCCTATAATTTCAATAGAATTTCCGTATATTTTCCACACAATTTCCAATTTTTTCAGTAGAATTTACGTAGAATTTTCACAGAATTTCTACGTGATTTTCATGAATTTTCATATAAATTTCCCGGAATTTCCATAGATTTTCCATATAATTTTCCTAAAATTTTCATTGTTTTTTTTGTATAATTTGCTTTATGTTTTAGTGGATTTTAAATACAATCTGCGTAGTATTCCAGTGAAATTTTCATATAATTTTCATGGGTTATTTTCCATAGAATGTCTTCATATCAAGTTCTTTTTAATAATTTAACCAAAATTTGAATTTTATAGCCATTATATTATAATTATATTATATTATATTTATTATGTATAAAAATTAATGAATTTTTTCTCTTTGTTTCAGGTGAGTGTCTAAAGTTATTTAAATCTCCTACAACTTAAAACATCGGATTTGTGAGTACTTCATCTTTATTTTTCAAAAAATCGGTTAATTTCTTCAAAACATAAATTTCATTTAATTCTATTAAGTCTTTATTTTACAAAAATTTATATTTCCTTATTAAAAGTTGATTTAAACTCTCTTTTATCTAAATATTCAATTTTATCCCTACTTTCTAAAAATCTACAAAATAATTCCTATAACAATGTTTAAATGAACAAAATCTGTAAATTTTCCAATTTAAAATGTTTTCTCACAAATTAAGAAAAATATTTTACAATAGCTGAAAATTGAAAATTTACCGGTTAATCATAAAATTATTCCCATAATTGTATAGTAATAAAGGCATTTAAATTAGCTACAAAAAACATCATAAATAAAAGTGAAATGTTTCCCAGCGCGATAGTTAATTTAAAATATTTCCAGCGAATAAAATTTCTACATCACCGAGTAATTAAAAAAAATTTGTCTAATTAAGAAATTTAATATAAAACTCGCCGCTTCACTAAAATGAAATTTGTTCAAAGCAAACTTAGACTGAAAAAGAAGTTTGCTGCGAATCCATTATATATTCGACCCTAGTTGTAATTAGTTCAAACAAATTTTTCTCAATATAAGACATTCCATCGAATACCTTAAGAATTATTAATTCAGGAATGGAATTATCGATTGAAATTCTCTTAAGAATTTGCAATTTGTAAGCTTGTCAGAGGGGGTTCGTGCGTCCGTGCCGCACCCACAGATCAGAGTGTTTTATGAAGGAAAGAAAAATGGCGTCAGAGGAAGTAGATATTACCTAACGGGCCTAACTACCCTGCCGTGGTTATTGGTAGTAGGCAACCACCCTTCACCCTTTTTGAGGTGCGGCAATATCGAGCCAAGTCTAAAATTGTAAAATTGGTGGAAACGTTCGAATTGGCTGTCTCGCGCCTTCTTCCTTTTAAACACACCCTTTATTGCCTCCGATCTATCCTGGAATAACTTTTGATTGATAGTTATTTCTCCTCAATGGAACGATTTTTCCTTTTTATGTTTTTTTTATCCTCTCTCCCTCCCTCTCTCTCTTTTTTCTCTTTCTTTTTTAACAAAACGATCTTCGACATTTCCTTTCTTCTGGAAAAATTGTTCTCTCTCGGAAGTTCTTTGTTGCTCGACTCCCACAGGTCATATTTTATTTAAATTACAAGGAAGTTATGGAAAAATGTCTTTATGATGGTAAAAATGAGGGTGACTTTAAAAGCGACTAATTTACACTTGGGTTTCTGTTCTAAGAAAAGCTCTATCAATGGAATAGTATTGGAATCATTATGCTAACTTTGCCCTCGTATGTTGAATTTGCATAAGTGGCAGTGTTCTTATCTCAATTTATGCCTAGAATAACAATTCAGAAGTTCTATTGCATTTTATGCATAACTTTAAATCCAGTAGAGACAATTTTTTAAGTGAAAAATTATATACTAACCAGTCAGTCACTTTGGAAATTATGACATTGCTGCTTTTTATAAGATTGTAGTATTCAAATTGTCGAGGAATTTGCGTTATCTTGTATTTGGAAATTTATTTTGCTGATGTGGCAAAATAGGGAAATATTTTTTCTTAATGAAAAATTCTGTTTTATTTAAGGTTTTTATACTGTTAAAATTTTAGCGAGCGTTCTAATTTTCCTGTAAAATTAATCAATTTATTATTATTTACGAAAAATCTGTGGGAAATCTCAGTTAATTCTAGTTAGATTTATTATCTACTTTCCATAAAATTTCGATTACGTAAAAATTTCATAAAATTTGCACGTAAGTTCTACGTTAATTATGAATAAAATTTTTTTACGATTTTTCTACTTCTAGTTTGAAGTTTGGAAACTTCAATGGAAATTCTATAGAAATTCCAATTTAATTCCAGTTGGAATTTTTCCAATTGAAATCCAATTGCAATTTACCAATGTTAAAAACCGACTAAAAATTTCTTGTAATTCAGGATAAATTTCCGTAGATTTTTTCACGTAAAATTTACCAAAATATCATGAAAATACATAATTCTGTTTAAATTCTGTAATCCGTTGTAAATTTTTCAACTGAAATTTAAATTGGAATTCTTGTGGAATTTTTGAAGAATTTTGTTTTTTACTAAAGTTTTAATAAAGTTTACAAAAAATGTCTGTACGAAAATCTTCCCAAAAATTTCAAGATAATTTAAATGGAATTTTCTCCAAAATTTCTAGTTTCAAAACTTTCTATTTAAATTCCAGATAGAATTTTCACAAATTCCAAGGAATTTCAATGTAAATTTCTACTAAAGTTTTCTTAAGATTTCGGAAAAATTTAGAATTTATGTTTCGAGGAAAATTTACAAAACTTTCACTAAAAATATAAAATTCTGTTTTTAAATCGATGGAAAATTTGCAACTTAAATTTCAATCACAATTCTTGTGAAATTTGTGGGACAATTTTTAAGATTTTTTTCCTGAAAGTTTTAATAAAATTCACGGAAAATATCAGAAATTTCACCAGAAATTTCACTGTAGTTTTAAGAAAATTCTGTAGGAATTCTAGGTGGAATAATTTCTACTTAAATTCCAATTTGAATTTTTGAAAATTCCAAGGAATTTCTAAAGAAGTTCTATGGAAATTTCAACTTAGAATTTTTCAACTTAACTACAAATTAAAATCTCTCAGTGTAAATACCGACTAAAGTTTTCCTGGAAGTTCTGAAAAATTATAATTTATATTTCCTGGAAAGTTTACTGAAATTTCACAAAAAATATACAATTCTGTTTTAATTTCAGTAGAAACTTTTTAATTTAAATTTCCATCAGAATTCTTGTGGAATTATTGGGAAATTGTTATATAGAATCTTTTTTCTTGAAATTTCAATAAAATTTACGAAAAATAACAAAAGTTAGAATTTTCAAAAATTCCACGGAATTTTTAAAAAAATTTTATGGAAATTATACTTAATTTCCACTTGGAATTTTACAACTTAAATACCAATTGAAATTTTCCGACTAAATTTTTCTTAAAATTTCGGAAAAATTTAGAACTTTTAGTTCTTGGAATATTTACGAAAGTTTCACGAAAAATATACAGTTCTCTTTTAATTTCATAGGAAATTTTTCAATTTAAATTTCAATCAGAATTCTTGTAGAATTTTTGGGAAATTCTTATAGATTTTTTTTCTCGAAATTTCAATAAAATTGAGAAAAAATTTCAAAAAATGTTCGCGAAATTTAACTGTATTTTTAAGGAAATTCCAAGAAATTCTATTTGGAATAATTTTTACTGTAATTCCACTTAGAGTTTTTAGAAATTCCAAGAAACTTCAAAATAAATTCTATAGAAATTTTATGCCACTTAGAATTTTTTCGTTTAAATTTCATTTTATTTTCCGCCTAAATTTCAATTGGGATTTTTCCATAAAATTTTCGTCGGGAATTTTCTTGAAATTTCAGTAGAACTTATATTTTCTAAAAGTTTCAATAAAAGTTATAACCAAAAATTCAGAAATTGACCCAAAAAATTCACGTTTGTACCGGGGAAATTTTACAAAAATTCTAGTTGGATTATTTTCTTTTTAAATTTGGACTAACAAATTTTAAATGTTTAGTGAAATTTGACGGAACTTCCAGGTTGAATTTTTTTATGGAAATTTCGTTATAAATTTTTTCGGAATTCCAAGAAAAATTTCCGTAGAATTTATATTTTCCGGCAATTTTAATTATTTTTACTGAATTTTTCGAAAATTCTATGAAAATTTTTCCGCAAATTTTACGCTATTTTCATATAGATTATACATGAATTCTAGTTGAAATATTTTCCTCTCTAATTCCAATCGGAATTTAAAAAAATTCAATTTTTTGTGGAGTTTCCCTAGAATTTCTATTTCTTAAAAATTTTACAAAAGTCTCTCAGAAATTTAAAATATAATTTTTTGTGAATTGTACTTAGAACATTTTCCAACTACATTCCATCTATCTTTTTCTTAGAATTTCGGTTTCATAAAATTAGTATACAAATTTTGTATAAGAATTCCACTTGAATTCTAATTAAAATATTTTGTACGTATATTTTAAATTTTCGAAATCACATATTTTTTATGAAACGACCAATCACAAAACTTGTAAAATTTGCTTCTTTTATGCTAAGAATATAGAACAGTTTTTATGTAGCATAGTTTTCTGAAAACTAAGTGCCTTTTTAAAAAATCGGTTCTCCGTGGAAATTTTATTTTCTTGGTAAATAATCGTCTGCAGTAAAAAAAACTGAATCTTTTAGGATAAATTTTCTGTTTCTATGGTGGAAAATTCAATTTTTACACACGAGACTTTTTTTTAGTGCACAATTGTATTTCCTTGTGGATAATTCATCAAATTTTTGCTAAAATTGCAAAGCTAAGTTGAAAATTTTTCAGCAGTAATGCAATTGTTGGTAGAAAATTTAATTTCCTAGTGAAAATGTGAAACCACCTGTTGTTGATTCAGACGATTTCTAGAGGTACGTAGATGTCACGTAAACACAGCAATTTTTTCGTTTCTAAATTGAAATATTCTAGGTATTTACAAAAACAAAAAAAATTATTTTCCAAATTAAAAATTCAAATTTTTGGGGTCATTTTCACAAATATTAAGTTAATCTTGCAAATAAAGTTAGTCAGAATTTTATCTCAATTAACCAATTTCGGACAAAAGTAAAAAATACAAAAAACTATTAAATTTCTTTTTATGTTATTTATTTTTAATTTATTCTATTTTTATCCGTGATTTTTTATTTACTATGAACATAATTTTACTATTTTAAATAATCCCGGAAAAGGTAATGTTCTCGTGATCTATAGTGGGCATTTATTGCCGTTAGTGTGAATTAATGGCCCAGTAGGAAATATTTGCAACTAATTTTCTGAAAACAGAAGAGAGAAACTTGTTCGGACGATGGAAAAGGAAGGTTACTTAAAAACAGGACTTGCTATAATAATGGTCTGTTTTTTTTCTGGTTGTCTGTTAACAGGTCGAAAAGTAGGAAACCCTGTCGAAAGATTAGAACACGAGCGAGGTCGTGTCCAAGTAATACCGGTCGGGTAATATCTCACCATTAGGCATAATCATCCCTTGCACACACATCCGCCGAGCACATCCAGCGTAGTCAGGCTGCCCCCCTTAATGCCTTATAATTTATAACACCTCATCCTCCGCCTCCTCCTGCATTCGTGCAGCCTCGCGGAAAATATATCAGTGTTAAAGTTAAAGGCTGCTCGCAGCCAAGAAAGTAAGCCCCGCCAAGCCAAATTTATAAATATGGCATCTAATATTCTTCTCTAATCATCTCAGATCCAAAAAATTCATCAACTTCCTTTCTCATGTCCTCCAAGTTAAATTACACCGTTAAATTACAGAGATCAGTGTAAACAGACTCGATAAAAACGATTCTCCGGTGTTGCACAATGGTAAAAAATATTTTACTATTTCTAAAATTAGGTTTATTAAGCGATAACTTGAAAATTCGAATGATTTTCTCTGTAAATTTGCTTATTTTTTAACCGATTGATTTCAAACTTTAGGAATAACTTCCTTAATCATGAAGGGGAAAGTTTACCCTGAGAATTTTTCCCAGAGTGAAAATTTCTTCGATAACTTTTTGATCTGAAGGTTAGAAAATGCTAGTTATTAAAAATATACTCTCGCAATACGCCACGATTTAATAAGCATCTATTTTTTCCATCCTAGAGTGTTCTATATTTTTTCAATATTTTTTTTATATTCTCTAGTATTTATATTATATTATTTATACTCTCTACTATTTTCTGTAGTATTTTCTATATATAAGGTAATTCTTATCATAAAAAATAGTAAATTTAACCATTTTTGTAATTTTTTTTATCAAAAGTTCCAACATTTCGAAATTTTCAAACGTACGTAGAAAATATTTTAATTAGAATTTCCGTAGAATTTTTATACAAATACAGTTTAATTTTTAAGAAAACAAAATTCCAAGAAAATGATTTCTGGGTTTTTGTTAAAAAATGTTTTAAGTAGTATTAAAGAAAAGTGTTATTTTGAATTTCTAAGAAATTTTTGTAAAATATTCGGGAAATAAAAATTCTGCAAAAACTCCACAAAAATTCTAGTCGTAAATTACACAAAAGAATTTCTAGTTTTAATTTAGGTTTATATTATTTAATTATTAGTTTAATTTATTTAATAGTAAAAAGAATTTATAAATAAATTAATAGAATTTCAGTAAAATTTCCACTGATTTTTATTAATAATTAAGATTTAAGTAGAAAATGTTTTAAATAAAATTTATCCAGAATTTCCGTGAAAATATCGTGGAATTTTCGGAAAAGTTTTCGTAGAATTTTCCAAAAATTCACAGGAAAAGTATTGAAATTACCGGAAAATGTCAATTCTACGGAAGTTTTTTCAGGAAATTCAAAAAAACATTATATTAAATAAATAAATAAATTATGCTGAATTTCCATCGAAAAATTCAACCTGGAATTTCCGTAAAATTTCACTGGACATTTAGAAATTTTCAGTTGGAATTTAAATAGAAAATATTCTAACAAGAATTTACTTAAAATTCCCCTGGAACAATCGTGAAACTTTTGGGGAAATTTCAGAAACTTTTGTTCGAACTTTTTTTAAAACTTTCAAAAAATATAAATTCTACGCAAATTATAAGAAAATTCCTTATGGAGTTTCTATAGAAAAGTTCCAATTAAAATTTAAGTGGAATACAATTTTTTTTAGAAATTCCGTGAAACACATATCGTATCTCATTTTGAGACATTTTGAGAAATTTATTTTTACAGTGTAGAAATTATTCCAACCAGAATTTCTGCAGAATTTCCTTAAAAGTGCAATTAAATTTTTGGGAAATATTCTTATATTTTCCGTTAATTTCATTGTAACTTGCAGAAAAAAATTCTGTACAATCTTTCCAAGAATTTCACAAGAATTACAATAAAAATTCAATTTGAAAAATTCCATCTAGAATTAAAACAGAATTGTATATTTATCAGAAACTTTAAGATTCTAATTGGTTCTAATTGATTCCAAGATTCCAATTGGTATATTCAAGTTAGAAAATCTTAAGTGAAAATTACATAGAATTTCCATGAAATTTCTATAAAATTCCCACAGAAATAGAAATTCCCATAGACTCAATAAAAAAGACTCTGCTATTGCAATATGATGAAAAATATTTTACTATTTTCTCTATAACATCTTTATTTCTCAACCGATTAATCTCAAACTTAAAGAAAATCTTGCTTAATAATAAAGGAAAAAGTTTGCCCCGAGAATTTTTCTCAGAATGAAAATTCTCTCGAGAGTTTTTTAGTCTAAAGTTCTAAAAACGGATATAATCGAAATTACAACCCAATATATATATACTTTTTTCCTGCACAGTACCAAATGCGCAAAAGTTTAATTCAAAATATCCGTATTTCTAAAATGAAGAAAAACTCAATTTCGGCTGAAAATAGTGACGCTAAAAAAAGATAAAGGTTTCCCAGAAAGGAAATTCCCCGATAACTTTTTGATCAGAAGCTTGAGAAACGCATATTATCAAAATAATAACTTCTGACTAATAATTTTTACTAATTACATAAACAAAATAAACTTGTTTCTATTTTATAAAGAACAGAAATACTAAATGCTCTCAATTTATTTCTTGTTACGGTAGGTCCCTAAATTCCTTTTTTTTTGTCTGATTAATTTCAAACTTTAGAAAAAACATGCTTAATAATAAAGGAAAAAGTTTGCCCCGAGAATTTTTACCAGAATGAAAATTTCCTCGAGACTTTTTTAGTCCAAAGTTTGAAAAACGCATATAATCAAAATTAAAACCCAATATGAACTTTTCGCCTGCACAGTACCAACTGCGCCAAGTTTAATTCAAAGTATCCAAATTTTTAAAATTAAGTTTATTAAGTGACAACTTGAAAATTCGAATGATTTTCTCTGTAAATTCCTTATTTTTCAATAGATTGATTTTAAACTTTAGGAAAAACTTGCTTAATAATAAAGGAAAAAGTTTACCCCGAGTATTTTTTCCGGAATGAAAATTTCCTCGAGGATTTTTTAGTCCAAAAGTTTAAAAAACGCAAATAATCAAAATTAAAACCCAAAATATACTTTTTTCCAGCAAAGTACCAAATGCGTTAAGTTGAATTCAAAATATCCGAGTTTCTAAAATTAAGAAAAGGTCCATTTGAAATTCAATTTGAAAAATTCTCTCTGGAATTAAAACAGAATTGTATATTTGTCAGAAATTTTAAAATTCTAATTGGTTCTAATTGATATATTCAAGTTCGAAAATCTTGAGTGAAAATTACATAGAATTCCTATGAAATTTCTTTAAAATTTCCCACTGAAATAGAAATTACCCTAGACTTAATAAAAAAGACTCTCTGCTACCGTAATATAATGAAAAATATTTTACTATTTTCTCTATAACACCTTCATTTTTCAATCGATTATTCTCAAACTTAAAGAAAAACTTGCTTAATAATAAAGAAAAAAGTTTGCCCCGAGAATTTTTCCCAGAATGAAAATTCCGTCGATGATTTTTTAGTCCAAAGTTTGAAAAATTCATATAATCAAAATTAAAACCCAATATATACTTTTTCCCCGCACAGTACCAAATGCGCCAAGTTTAATTCAAAGTATCCGAATTTTTAAAACTAAGTTTATTAAGTGACAACTTGAAAATTCGAATGATTTTCTCTGTAAATTCCTCATTTTTCAACAAATTGATTCCAAACTTTAGGTAAAACTTGCTTAATAATAAAGAAATAAGTTTACCCTGAGAATTTTTCCCAAAGTCAAAATTCCCTCGATAACTTTTTAGTCCAAAGTTTGAAAAACGCATATACTCAAAATTAAAACCCAAAATATACTTTTTTCCCGCACAGTACCAAATGCGCCAATTTTAATTCAAAATATCCGAGTTTCTAAAATTAAGAAAAGGTCAATTCAGACTGAAAATAGTGATGCTAAAAAAATGGTAAAGCCAGGTATATTACCGCTGAGCAAACGATTAGCATAATACTCTCCGCGGATCGATGCTTGTCTGATGCCGAGTTATTTCTTCGCTTCATCATTTGTCTTTTCTCTATATTTATAGTTGATTCAACACTGACGAGGACACTAATGCGCCCTGTTGACCCGTGTTCCACATACGAGCTCAACTGACTCATCAGTATTTTAAAATAGAGCAATTTTTAATTATTCCGGCTTCCGGGGTTGTTTTGGTCGAGGGTCTCTTTTTTTCTTTCTGTTGTTGGAATCGTTGGATAAAATGGATACCTCTCGCAAAGTGAGGGGCAGAGAAGTAGATGAGCTAAAAGAGCGCGTGGAAGTACATATGCGGTACATTGTAGCCTGGGTACTTGTAGAGCTAGTAGGTACGACATATTAAAAATCTGCATGTAGCGGCGCATCGTGCGAAATCCTTTCTGCAAACACGGAATTATATGTAAGCCGTAAGACATAGACAAAGGACTCTGGGGGCCGTTGTACGAAGCAACCACAAGTTACGAGCTACCACACCATGTCACCCTATCTCACGTTAAGCTTCCGAAACGGTACATAGGCCTTAAGCCGCATCGACGCTTTCACCCCCCCCCCCTCCTGCCCCTTCTACTCCACCCCAACCTCCTCACCCTATTCTTCTTCCGTCTCTTATTCCACCACAACAATGAGCCACTTGAAGCTTCTCCTTTTTTTTTTTCTCCTCTCCTCGATTTTCCATCTCTTTATACTCTTTTCTTCCTTCCTTGCTCCTTTTTCTTACTATACTACCTCCTATTTTTTCTTGTGTTGCTCTCTTAATGTCCTGTGTTTTTAATTTTCCATCATACAGTACCAGCCGAATTTGTCAGTTCATTCATTTTTTAAGAATTCAAAAACTTCTTTAATTGTACAAAGTATCATTATTAACATTTTTTTGTTTTTACTTCCTAAAAGTGGATGGAATTTTAAGAAGAAGAAGACCTGAGTGAAGTGATTTAGTTAATTTTTCATTGATATATGTTTAAGGAGGTTTATCCCAAAAAACCGTTCTGTTTCTAAGATATAAACCTATAAATTATTAAGTGTCAGTTTTTTGTGGATTTGTGTATCTTAAATAAAAAACAAGTTTTAGGCCATTAATTCCACATTTCTTTTAAAATTTACAATATTTTATAAAAACGACGTTTCGGCAGCTACCGCTACCCTTTTCAAGTTTATTATTATTTTTATTTTCCTTTCATAAAATATATTAAAAAGATTCTTATCTTTCATTTTTTTTTAATATTAAAAATCATAAAATAAATCTTTTAATTGATATTAATGATTTTATTCATCATCATGTATAAAAATCTTTTAATTGATTTATTTTATGATTTTTAATATTAAAAAAAATGAAAGATAAGAATCGTTTTAATATAACAGCTTTAGTAATTTTCAAAATCATTTTATGATAAAAGACAAAAATAATAATAAACTTGATAAGGGTAGCGGAAGCTGCCGAAACGTCGTTTTTATAAAATATTGTAAATTTTAAAAAAAATGTGGAATTAATGGCCTAAAACTAGTTTTTTATTTAATAAATCTATATAGTTGCGACTTTTACATGGAAACAGTAACAAAAGGCGCAAAATGACTATATGTGACGCTCCGCGAGAGAAGGGACCTATCGCGGAAAAAATCAATTTTTATTTTTTTATGCTAAAAGATAATTTTTGAGTTGTTCTTTCATTTTCATGTTTCAAAAAAATTTTTTTTTTAATTACACTTTTGGTTATAATGCTTTAAACCTAGGCGTACAAAGTGTATCGCCTTTTTGGTTTTTCTTTGAACGACCGTCGCGTGAAATTAACAATTAATTATTTTGATTTTTTTATAGTAATTGATAGTTTTTGAGTTGCTTTTTGAGTTCCAAAAATCAAAATTTAATTCCTGCAATTAGTTTTCTTGTTATGAAGCTTTAAACATGAGCATGTTAAGCGTCTCAATTTTTCTTCTTCCTCTTTGCCCGTCCATTCTTTAAAGTTTGATTTCTCAGCGATAGGTCCCTTCTCTCGCGGAGCGTCACATATGTGTACGTCCATATGAAAAGGGCCCAGGTTGTCGATTTTATTTATCGAGATATTCGCATTTTTCTAAAGAAGATTCAGATTTTCGAAATTTTTTTTATTGCTGAAAAACAAACTACGTAATGTCCTTCGTCGAATCATGCATTTACAATAACTTTATAGTAATTAAAAACACAAAGAAATCTTATTTTTAATTTTAAAAATGCATGGGCGCTAATGGAAATCTTGAACTTTAAACTCGTTTTTCTCAAAACTAGGATTTTGATACTTTTAACTTTGAATGCTTATAACTTTGTGAATTTTTCATCTAAAGGGGTCCAATACCTCTCGAAATGTTCGAAATTTACTAAAGAATATGGTCATATAGATAAGTCCAATAGTGCCAAAGTGGGCCCTTTTCATATGGACGTACACATATTTTAATTAATTAAAAAAAAACGGCTCTACAAATTTAAGAAAAAAAGTAATATATTTTAAACTATAATATAAATACAACTTTTACAACAATATTTAATTAATTTACTGTACGGTTGTTAAGAAAATGTTATTTAAGGCTAGTAATTCTTGTCTTTTTTTAAATAATCAGGAAGGAGAAATTTTAATAGCTTGAAGTTCTTAACGAAAAAATTTTGTTTCAACAAAATTCGTTTGTGTAATGATTTTAACTACAAAATACTATTTAGAAACCAAATTATAAGAAGAAATGAAATTAAAAAGATATTGAATATCATGGACCGATAGAATAAGAACCGCTTGAGGGTATAAGCTTCCTTAAAAAACTGGAATTTTTAATGTTTCACGTATATTTAAATTACTTTCGAAATAATGATGGTTTTTTAAAGTTTTTATGCTTGTTTTGAAGGCAATTTTTAGGAGAATAAGACTATTATATAAGTATTAAGATACAATTTTTTTCTTAGAATATGCATGGCTTGAAAGTTGGACTAAAAAAGATAGTGAAATTATAATTAATGTCTTGGTGTGAAATACAGCTATGTAAAATACAACAAAGTTGTAATTGTCAACAAATTTCAACAAAAAAAAATATAATATATGTATTCAAATTTTTAAAATTATTTTTATGTCAATACAATGTCTTCAAATTTCTATAAATTGTTCTGTCTAAATTTCGAGCCCTGCATATGCTGAAATAAAAATTGCACTTTAATGCTTATATATAACAGTCTTATTCTTTAGAAAATTACCTTCAAAACAGGCATAGAAACTTAAAAAGCCTTATTTTTCTTAGAATTTCATCCACTTTTAGAAAATAAAAATAAAAAAATTTTAATAATTATTCTTTGTATGCTTCAAGAAGTTTTGCAATTCTTTAAAAATGGATGGACTGACAAATTCGGCCGGTACTGCATATATTCTTTTTCTCTTGACCCTCATTTTTTCATATTTTCTTTTGTGTTTTATGTTTTCTTATTTTTTTTTGTTTTTGATCGTTTTCAATGTGTTTTTTATCTTGGCATTATTATTTTTCTGTTTCTTAGCTTTGTTTTTTATTTGTTCGATCTCCTTTCATTTTTCTCTGTGTTTATTCTATTTATTTCTGCACCCCTAAAAAAAGTAATTTTATATTTAGAGGAAAATTCTTCTATTAATATAATCTCAACTTATCCTTTTAAAATAAATAATATTTTACTGCAATGTAGAATACTTTTATTCTTTGTTTTAATGGTAGAAAGATAAAATCATATATAATGACAACTTACGTGTTTTGGTTATGTTTGATTTTTAACTATATTCAAGTGAAAGCATTCATGTATGAGGAAAATACTCTCAAAAAGAGCAAATTACTTTTTTTTTTATTTTTTTTTTTTTATTAAACTTATTTAAGGTTTCGTCTACAACATGATAATTAGAGATCGGTACATTTATTTAATTAAGTAGTAAATAATATTTTAACATAGTACCATAGTAATTTTCTTTGAGAAAATTTAAAGTTTCTTGAATGTGTGCTGGATCTCCACTTGCTTGTTTCAGTGTTTTCATATTTTTATATATTTTTTTGTTTTTTGAATTATTTTTACTTTTTTAAAATTACCTCCTCTGTAAATATGTATCAATGTGAAATAACTCATAGTTAGTAAACAATTTTTAGTTAATACAAATATAAATGATAAAATAAGCAAATTTGACTAATTGAATTAATTAACAGAAATCAACTAAATGTTAATTAGGTACTTTGTCATAACCTAAAAACTATTCTAACTACTAATTGACTGTTTTTAGTTGAACTATTAGTTGAAATATTACTATTTGAATTAGTGACTAACTTTTTTAAAGGTTCTGTTTTTTATTTTATATTTCCTTTTTTTTATATTTCTCTTTTTTTTGTATTTTAATTGTTTTGATTTTTTTACATTCTTTTTACGTACTTTGCTTTTTTTAAAACTATTTTCTTTCTTCAAAGAACGTTTTTATTCTTATCTTCTACACTGATCTTTTCTAAATGCTTTTTAAAACTTTTCTGAATTTTTCAATTTTTTATAAATTTTTTTATTTTAACCTTTACTTTTTATCTCCTATATCGTTTTTTTATGCTTGTTATATCTATTCATTTCTTTACAATTATTTAATACTAGCCAAAAATACGCGCGCTAAAGCGCGCGAGAATTGCGTTTTTCATTAACAGGTATAATTTCAATACAAAAAACAAACTAAACTTATTTATATTAAATTAATTATACTATCAACTTAAATTTTGTAAATTAATTTTTATTTATTAAAATGTGTTATAAATAATTAAATACAAAGACATTTTAGAGAATAACTCTGATTCTCTTTCTAAGTTGAAAATAAAAAGGTTCTTATAGTGCGTTACAAAAAGATTTTTTTAAATAGTTTTTTGAACAAAATATTTTTTAATAATAAAATTAATACAATTTTCTATACAAATTTTATTTATTCCAAACCTCTATTGATATGAAATCTTTATTTTTAATTTTTCTTTAAAGAATACGAAATTCGATTTATAACAAACCATTCTCAAAAATTTCTATTAATATAAAATTTAATTTTTCCGAATTAAAAAATTCCAAACTTCTATTAATTTAAATTATTTCAAACTTCAATTCTAATCAAAATTGCAATATAACCAAAGTTTTAAGATTTTTAATTTAATGTAATTTGTAAAAGTGAAAAATTGAAATAATTTGAATTCCCTACATTAGGAATTAAAATAAAAATGAGTTCATTTTCTTTTATTTTAATCTTTATCTAAAAATATTTTAAAATGTTGGAAACAATGTAACCTGAAATCATTTGTAAATTTAAAAACTATTAATTTCAACTTCTAGAAATTGGAAATTTCAAATCGATTCAAACTTAAATTTAATTTAAACTTTGATCAATTAATACTTAAATTTACCGATTCTAAATTTTATTATTGATGCAAACTTCTTTTTCTAAGAATTATTTGAAATAATTTAAATTCTTAATTTCCAAAAATCTAAATATCATTCAATTTACATCAACTGAATTAAATATATTTAATTTAACAAACATAAGTCTAACAAAAAATAGGAATAAATTATAAAGACGGCATTTATGTTTTATTCCATAAAATTATAATTAAATTGTCGAATATATTGGAAACATTAAATTATTTCGAATTATTTATACATATTTTTTCATGAATTTACATATTATGTTTAAAGTGTTGTAAATATTTATTAAGAACTGTAAAGTAGATTACAGTAAAATACGCGTTTATATTTTAATACACTATTGTATAAATAAAATATAAATTTATTACTTAATTCAAGTTTTAAATTACAGAGAATTAATAAATAAATAGGTAAAATTAGAAATTCTACAATAAAAATACATTTTTTTAAAAGGTATTGATTTAAAACAAGAAAAAAAACATTTATAGGTGTGAATTAATTTTGATCTATTAAAATTTGTTGCAAATTATTAAATAGAAAGAAATTTTAAAAAATAAATCAGATTTTCTTCCCTAGTTAAAAATAAAAAAATTTATTGTATGTTACAGAAAGTAAAAATATTTCTTTTTCAATAGTTTTTTGAACAAAATATATTTAAACTTTTATGCAAACTTAATTTACTCCAAACATCTTTTGATAATAAGAATTCCTTAGTCTTAAAATTTATTTACAAAATTCAATTAATAATAAACCATTCTTCAAAATTTCTATCAATATTTTTCATTTTTCCAAATTAAAAAATTTCCAACTTCTATCTATTCAAATTGAAATTATTTCAAACTTAAATTAATCAAAATTAAAATATAACTCAAGTTTTAAAATTCATAATCTGTAATATAGGGAAAAGTATATTTCAGTCAATCTTATTTTTTGTTCTTCCAATTGAACTAATTAAAATTATAATTGATCCTAATTTGAAACCTATAATAAAATTAGAAATCAAATAAGCTTATTAATTTACCAATAAAAAATAAGCATTTTGAGATAAAAAATACAACATTTATTTGGAGAAATTTAATTTGGTACGTATTTTTATTTAAAATAGGAAAGAAAGTTTTAAATAAAAAAAAAATGAAAAGAGGAATAAATTATAAAAAAGGCATTTAAAAGTCTACAAAAATATTTGAAAACAGTGCTCGCTTTTTTCAAATTTTATCATGATATTTCCTTCTTTATTCTTATTTATATTATATTTTTTAGAAGTAATTAAAAAAACAAAATATTATTATGAAAATGATTCATATATTATTATAAATTATAATATAAAATATACATTAATTTTCATATTATATTTAAAGTGTTTTGAATCATTATTAAAATCTGTAAAGTAGTTTTAAATAAGACACGTTTGTATGGTAATACATTATTATTATTATTGAAAATAAAATACATAAATTTCTCAATTGATTTAAAATTTAGATTCAGGAAAATTAATAAATAAATAAATAAAATTAGAAATCTTATAATTGACATAAAAATACATTTTTTCAAAAGTTATTAATTTAAAACAAAAAACATCTATTGTGCCAAACTTCAGGTGTGGACAGAATGAAAGAATGAAAGAATGAAGTTTGCGATTATTATTATTAATTATTTCTGATTATTTATAGTTTTCTTCTTCTTTTTTTTATCCTAACTTATTTATTTATTACAAATTACAAATGGGCTTACAAAAATTTATTTTCTATATTTTCTGCTTTTCTTCTTTTTATTATTCCTTCTAATTTGTTTCCTGCTTTTTATTTAAAAAATTGTTTCTATCTTTTCTAACTTTTTTTTTATTTTCTAATCTTTCTGGTTTTTTCCTTCTTTTCCATTTTTTAAACAATATTTTTCTTTTTCTTTTTTTCTTTTTCTTCTATCTTTTTTGACTTATTTTCTTATTTTTCTGATTTTTTTTCCAATTTTTTAATCTTTTTTCTGACTTATTTTCTTATTTTTCAATTTTCCTGATTTTTTCCTTCTTTTGTATTCTTTTTGATTTTTTCCTTTTTTTTTCTATTCTTTCTTATTTTTCTTTCTTTCTTTCTTTTTTATTTTTTTATTCCTTTTTTTTTGATTAATTTTCTTATTTTCTAATCTTCCTGATTTTTTCTTTCTTCTCTATTCTTTCTAAAATCTTCTCTTTTTTCTATTCTTTTTTATTTTTTCCATTCTTTTCCTTTTTTTTATTTCTTTGCATTTTTTATACATTCTCTCCTATTTTAATTCATTTTTTTTCACAATTTTGATCTATTAACGTTTCTATCCCCTCTATTTTTACACATCAATTTGACAGTTATCAGAACATCCTTTTCTCAATTCCTTGTGATCGATTTATCGTTTCGCGATACTCACCCCTTGCTGAATACAAAGCTCCAGGATCCTCGTCGTCTAATGCATTTCGCAAACATCGGCAGCGGATCTCTGTCGCGAAAACGGGTCTTTATTTAAACTAGGGATTCTTTTTTGAACCAGGCTCTCTCTCGTATGGGATCATTTGTCGAATGGGGTTTAGTTGGCCGCTTTCGATGAGATCCCAGAAAGGGTGGCTTCGCTCAACAAAAGTCAAAATGTGTAGGAAGACACTCGTAAATCTGTAGGACTTGAATTTGTTGTCAGTTTTTTTGCACCAAGGTAAATAAGCTCAAGAAGAAAATTTTAAATTATGTCCGTGAATTATTCGTCTAGCACGATTAAACGGTTATTTTATAAAAAGAACTAATTACCAAAAAAACAAGCTGTTTTAAGCGACTTTTAATTCATTCTCCAGAATAAATTAAAAATAAGGTATTATTGTTACTCTTAATTAAGAATTCGTAATTTATTATTCATTCCTGAATAATAAAGGAAAAATTTTGCCCTAAGAAGTTTTCACGGAATGAAAAATTCCTCGACAAGTTTTTTGGACCGAAATTTGGAAAACGGGTATTATGAAAATTAGTTGTTTTTCTGAATTTACAATTAATTTAGTTAACGCAATTGTTTTCTAAAAATAGAAGTGAAAATGATAAATCTAGGAGAAAATATTGAGCAATTTTCCATGATTAATTGCAATTAGGATTTTGAAGGATTCGTTTTGATGTCGGCACGTGATCCAGTTAAATTATGATTTGAAATTGAGAACAAGATAATAAAGACGGTAGATTTCTACGGCTTCAAAAGAGCTGGAAATCCGGATTGAGATTGAGAATTGGAATAAACCCCTCTCGTTACCAACAGCAATATAGAAATGAGTGGGATTCCATGCTTTATCTATGCAAACGAGTAGACAGGAATCATACATCGTTAGGACAGTGTAAACGAAACATCGTTGTTCGACTTACATTTCGTGTCTGTTGATCATATTTCATATCACTCGGTTATTTGATGCCACTTCTTGAAAGAGCAGAAGGGGATTTTCAACTTTTTGCAGAAAAGGCGTTGAGCGCGAGTGACGTTCGTTTCTTTCTAATCGAGAAAGAAACACGGCGTCGCATATAAATAAGAATTTATAGACGATGAAAAATGCGAACACGATGAGGAGGAAAAAGGTGAACGGCTCCAGGGGTGGGAAGCTTGTCTAAGAAAAGTTTAAGTCACGCGGAAGTTAGGTTCTACCCCTTCAGGACCAACCCATTCCATCCATTTTTCCCTGTTTCGTATTTTCTCGTCTTTTTCTCGTATCTTCAACTTTTTCGGTCTCTTTTTTTTCTTGTTTTCTTTCTTCTCTTTCTTCTCTTTTTCCCTTTTTTACTCTTCCTCTCCACCATTTTTTTATCCTTCCCTTCTTCTCCTTACACCCATTTTTTTCCACTTTTCTTGACTACTACTTTTTCTCTCAATTCTCGTCTTCTCGTTTTTGCCCGCACTTTTCCTTCTTATTTCATACTTATCCCTTTATTTCTATCGCGTAACGTGTATAAGAGACGTGAATTTACGGGAAGAGTAAAAGTTTCGCGCGAAAAGCGAAAACTCTTGCTAATGGCTGTTTTTCTTGGCTGGAATACTTTAAAAAGGCGAAATAAAAATGAAAAAGTTTCTCCTCCGTGGCAGCCTCTGCCCGCCGGACTCCTCACCTTTCTCAACCCCTTTACCCCACCCCAAGAATCACAGAGTGGGGAAACCACCCTCTATACGTCTCTAACGCTCGAGATACAGAAAAAAAAGAGGGGAAGTTGTAGTTATTAAGCAACGCTGCCCTTTCCCATTCTCGTCATGATAACTTGAAGACTTCTTTTAGAAACTTGTACTTCTTAAACTCATTAAAAATGCGTTTTTATAATTTTCATTTTAGTGCTTTTTCTCAAAGTAAATAATTATCTTTAATTATTACAGATGATTTGTCAATTTTTCTCGTGATTTCTCTGAGATTAGGTTATTTTCTGTTTTTCCTTTAAGAAAATAAAAAGTAGCCTCTTAGCCTTTATATATTTTATTGGAAAGTTTTGTAGTCGGGTAAATTTATTTGAGAATCGTTTTTTATTTTATATGAGAAAATCCGATTCAGTTTTTGATAGATCAGTGTTTCCAGAAGAAAACTAATTTTAATTAAACCTTTTATGATAACTGAAACAATTTCTTCTCGTCTGAGTACAGTTAGAAAATCATTATAGGGTTGATTACTGCACATTACATCAAGTAATAAACTCGGATTATACAACGATTATGAAAGACATTTCCATACTTTATAATAACCTTTACACTATAAAATGTGGCGGTTTTTTTTTGCCAAGAAATATATTTACTAGCTTATGAAGGTTGTTATTACCGATGCAATTTTCTACATAATCGAAGCGTATCCGGCGTTTATTATTACATATCTTAATCACGCTTATGTTAATTTTCATCCCATTAAAAGTGTCAAATAAAAGTTTACGTCACAGATCAGACGTAAATTATTTAATTTACGTATTATAATAGCGCCTTTTGTGCGGGGAATGAATTTTTTTTAATCCTGGATTATAAATTGTTTATTTGACAATAATAAGCGGTTTACAATGTTTTTATTTTCGTATTATTATTCTTATTATTATAATTATATTATTTTATTAAATATTTATTAGATTGAAATTAATAATTATAAAAAAAATACCAGCTTCGGGATTCGAACCAAGAATATACGTCATTTTTATTTGGAAGAAATATATAATTTTAGTTTGAAAAAGAACTACAAAAAAAAATTATTAAAAGATTTAAAAACCGCTTAGAAATAAAACAAATGATTAGAAGAGAATTAGAATTAGAATTAGAGAAAATTGAGAAATTGCTTTAAAAATTAAAGAAAAACAACAGTGAATAACTTTTATAAGCTTGAAAAAATGAGAATTTTAAAGAAAAAATTCATTAAAAGATTACATTTTTATTTAATGAAATAAGAGAAGAAATTTTTTCGAGAAATCAGAAAAATTTAGAAATTATGAAAAAATGTAGAAAAAAATTAATCTGTTTAAAAATTTAGATAATAATTAAAGGAAAACAAAGAAAATTTGTCGAAAAGTTTGAAGAAATAAGATTTGAAATTAAAAGCATTTATTAAAATATCAAGACAATATTCCAGAAATTGAGAAAATCTGTTTTCAAAAATCTAAGAAACTTTGAAAAAATGAAACAATTATAGAAATCCTAAAAGTTGATAATAATCAATTTAAAAGTAAGAAGCAGTAAAAATAAAATTTTTGGAATGTAAAAAAAATAAATGAAGAGTCTAGAAAATAAATGAAAAAATGCTATAAACATGAAAAAAGTCAGAAAAACTGAACGAAAAAAATTATTAATAATAGACAAATTTTAAAAACAATTCTAAGAAAAATAGCTTTTAAAAATCAAGAAAAACTAAAAATTTGAAAATAGAAAAAAGTTAGAGAATAATAAACAAAATGTAAGAACAATTGAAATAAAATTACAAAAAGTTGATGAAATGTAAAATAAATTTAAAAATTTCAGAAAATAATTTACTCAAACCCCCCTCCTAAAAAAGGGGTATTTTCACAAACTGTGTTTCAATCTACAAAAAAAGGGATATATCAATAAAAAAATAAAAAAATAAAGAATTCAAAATATGTACAAATTTAAAAAATAATTTAAAAAATGAGAAAAACGTGTTCTTTAAATCTGAATTACTTAAAATAACTAATTATTAGTGAGAAATAACTATTTATTAATATAACAAAAGAAAATACAAAATAGTTATAATATTAAAATCTTTAAGGTCCGAGTCTAAAAATAATTAAAATTTCCCTAATTGAATTAGTAAGCAAAATTTTACCAATATATTGGTTATTTTGTGATAACCTACAAATTATTTTAACATATTGATTGATTATTTTTAACTAAATAATTAGTAGAAATATTAGTATTTGAATTAGTTGATGACTTGTTGCTATCAAATTAGTCACTTTTAATTAATTCGAAATTAAGAACAAAAAATGTTTTAAAGTAATAGAAAAGTTTATCGATAATTTTGTTTTAATATGAAAATAAATAAAAACATTAATGAAAAGTAAAAAGTTGACTGATTGTAATAAAAAAAATTTTGTTTCAAATAATAATAAACTCTCTAAATTTGAATTAGTGATTTTCTACTAATTAATTAGAGAAAAATCAGCTACTATTAAACAGGAAAAGTTATTTCCAATTTTTCGTAGTATACTACTAATTATTAGTAGAAAATTATTAATTAAAATAGTGAAAGTTCACTTTTTCAGCTAGTAGATATTTCACTTTCATATTAGTAGTTTTCTACTAAAAATTATTAACTTTTTTTTCTCTGACTTAGTAGTAGAAAATCACTAATTAAGATATAGATAAAAAGATTAATTTGCCTAAAAAGAAAAAAATTAGAGAAAGCTTAAAAAACGACAAAAAACGAGGAAAATTAAATAATTATGAAAAATACAATGTACTGATTTAATTGTTTAAAAAAATAAGAAATTTTCAGAGAAAAATTGAGCAGTTTTCAAACAGTAAAAATTTTGAAAAATCCCCCTCCAATTGGTAAATATTACACTTTTTTTAAAACAAAAATCACTCTAAGTTTGACAAAATGTTATCTTAAAGACAAGACAATTTTTACTGTATGAAATAAGTTTCCAATTTTTAAAATAAAATCCGTGATAAAAAAAACAGCCTTAATTTAATGTACGAAAAAAATAGTTTATTCAATTTTAATTTAATGAATGTTTGATTGCATAAAAGATTTGTTTTTATAGGGAAGACTGGGGACGTCATTTACAACCAACGGTCTGACTCGAACTGTCCGTACCTACTGCGCGTCACGAATAACCCCTCTGATTACGAGATTGTGAAGTAAATCAACATAATTGAGAAGAAAACTTAATGCACTAAAACAGCGCAAAATCATTTTTATTAATCAAGTTCCTATTTTGTTCCTTAATCAGATTTAAATTTGTTTTTTCTTTTATCCCAGATTGATAAATTTGAGAGGGAAAAAAAGAATCGTTCTCTTTGATCAGGACAAATAGCGCAAGAATTTCCCTTGTAGAAAAAGGTCTCAACTTCGGGTTACTTGATGTAGGGCGCGCTTTAAGCAATAACGAAGAATATAGGTGTATATTTAGCCAGAATTCGATATGAGGGTTGAGCGAAGCGTCCGCGCGAAGAAGGGAGATCGAATAGGTCATTAATCAAACCACACCCTCGCGTGAACAACCAGGATGTAACGGGTGATCCCCGTGAAACTGGACTTGTGATCGAATCTCGTCCAACTTCTAATCCTTTCGAGTTTTTTTCTTTTTTTGATTTAATCCTTTGAAATTAAAACACGACACATGCAATTTCTATGCGTGTTGTAAATTGTGCTTGTTATTGTGACAAGTAGTTGTTGATTTTACTGATATGTGGAAAAAAAAACTTTTCTTTGTTGAAATTGAATAAATGCTAAAATATAGCAAAATTAATCAATTAAGTTTACTTTGGTGCGCTAATGACAAATATGATGGTAAAAAATGACGACTAGGCTATCTTCGCGAGGAAAAGACATAAAAATATGATAAAAATGTGTTTTTTTCAGTTTTTCTCGAAGAATATGAAAGAAAAAAAAATTTTGTTTTATAAAAGTTGTTGGACTAGTTGTTATAAACATTTTAGGTCCTATACACTCTTTTGGTATCTTTGTTAGTTTTCGAGAAATTTAGGATTAAAGTTCGATAAGGCAATTTAGCCCGTAGAATGTACCGAAGACGATTTTAATGTAATTTGGCATATTCACGCATTTTAATGCGCTGATTACGAAAATGGTAGCATTTCTTGGTCAGAATTCAATTATCATGATAAAAAACCAGCAAAACCCATACAAATATGGTTTTTTCCATTTTTTTTACGAAAAATTTGAAAGAAAAAAAATTGTGTTTTATCAAAGTTGTTGGTCTAGTTAGGATAAACATTTTATGTCCTACACTCTTTTTTTATATATCTGTTAGTTCTCGAGAAACTTGAGATTAAAGTTCGTTAAGTCTGATTAGACCTTATAAAGTTTCGAAAACGCCTCCTTACCGACTTTAATTAAATTTGGTAAATTTACTTATTTTGATGCGCTAATTACGAAAATAATAGTACTAATGGGTTTTAATTCGATTATAATGATAAAAACCATAAAAAAACCCATAAAATACTGTTTTTCTATTTTTTTCATAAAATATGAAAGAAAAGGAAAATTGGTTTTTACCAAAACTATAGGCCTAATTAATATACACAGTTTATGTCCTTTACACTTTTTTGATTTCTTTACCAGTTTTCGAGAAATTTGAGATTAAAGTTTGTAAAGTCAACTCAGCCCGTATAATGTTCTGAAAACGCCCCCTAACCGATTTTAATGAAAATTAGTACATTTACTTCTTTTGATGCGCTGATTATGAAAATTATAGTATTACTTGGTCCAAATTTGATTATCATGATGAAAACCATAAAAACCCAATAAAAATATGTTTTTTTTCATTTTTCTTGTAAAATATGAAATAGGAAGAAAATTGCTTTTTACAAAAATTGTCGGCCTAATTAATATACGTATTTTATGTCCCATACGGTTTTCTGATATCTCTGTTAGTTTTCGATAAATTTGAGATTAAAGTTTGTTAAGTCAACTCAGCCCGTATAAAGTTCCGAAAACGCCCCCTAACTGATTTTAATGAAATTTAGTATACTTACGTATTCCGATGCGCAGATTACGAAAATGATGGTAAAAGTTGACTCAAATTTGATTATCACGATGAAACCCATAAAAAACACCATAAAATTGAGTTTTTTGTGTGTATCTCATAAAACACAAGATTTTTAAACTGCTAGCGAGGGATAAACAATAATTTGTACCTTAAATAAGTTTACAACTTTTGTTTAAAACATTTTAAATATTTCACTTATTTTTCGAAAAAAATCTGTTTTTTATTTTTTTTTATGGTTGTTACTATTGAGTTCAATTTTATGTTAATTTTCATCATGTAATTTTCATCTTCGTAATCATCTTACCAAAATAAAAAGACGTAGAAGAAGAATACGAAGTTTCCAAAAAATCAAGCCTAAAATCACAGAAAAGTGTCTGGACATTTTAGATGCGGCCAAATTGAGTTATTTAACTTTAATGTCAAATTTCTCAAGAACTAAAAGAGATATCAAAAAAGTTTATAGAATATTAAATGTGTATAATTATCAGGCCTACAATTATTATTCCGAAAGAAATTGTCAATCTTCCATATTTTTCGTGAAAAATTAAATAAACCAAGATTTTATACGCTTTTTAATGATTTTTCTCATGCAGAGACCTGGTCGTGATTTTTTACTATTATATTCGTCATTAAGAAAAAAATACGTAATGTACATGAAATACAGGAATATTTACGTGAAGTTTCAAAAAAATCGGAGATGCACCCTTCATTTTAAAAGACAATTAACGTCAGTAGCGCATTCAATTGGCACTTATTTTTAGGTTATAATCATTCGTTTTAATATTAAAAAGGGCACCAACCTCACAATACGAAATTTACCTAAAGTAACAGCGCCACTGTCAAAAAAGCGCCAAATTCGAAATCTGATAAAACCACTTGTATAACTTTTAGTAAAAATATTAACTTTTATCCATTACTATTAATTATTATTTATTCTAAATAAAAATTACCATTTTTACTCGACTCACATCTTATAAACAAAACAAATTTTGACACACAAAACT
Source organism: Ganaspis brasiliensis (assembly GCA_037103525.1). Lineage (NCBI taxonomy): Eukaryota > Metazoa > Arthropoda > Insecta > Hymenoptera > Figitidae > Ganaspis > Ganaspis brasiliensis. Next base: position 263,566 of record JAZKLR010000325.1, on the reverse strand, counting down.
GAAAATAAATAGCGCAAAAAATGAAATGATGAACAAGTTTAAAAATCTCGGAATTGGAGGCTCGTCCAAGTTTTGTCTTGACTGTACTTTCTATTCGCGTACGTGAATATATTAGGGTGGTTCGACTCCCCTTTGAAACTCAAACGTATATACAAGTGAGACATGTACACGTGAAACGCACACATGAACATACATGAACACAAATTAACGATATTACTCTTATACGTATACAGGTGTTGGAATGAGTGTGTGTGTGTGTGTGTGTGTGTGTTTGTATCCTCTGTGTACACGAATGACAGAGACATAAATGTAGAGAACGATGGGGTTAGGCCAGAAGAGGACAAGAGGATGAAATGGTCGGGGTGGAGGAGGAGGAGGGACGGATGAAATATTATAATACGTCACTTGGCAACTGCGGAGCAACATCGAGCGGCGAATATCTACCGAGTTTCAAACCCGCTAATTCGAAAGCACTCTCAACCCTGCTTTGGCACCGAAACCGTACCTCAATTTCCAACGATCTCTTCCACGTGACTCGACGATTGTACTTCTCTTCCTTTTTTCCAGCGATTCAACCTTCTCGAAACAAGGGCAAAAAATCGAAAAAAAAAACATGAGAGTCTATTACGCGCAAATCTAGGAACACTATGCTCATTTATGATCTTTTGTTAGTTCTTCAAATTGAGAAAAAATTGTGCGACTATATTTTTTTTTTTTTTTCTCCAGTAAAGACATTTTTTGTGGTAGACATTTAACAAAATTAATGAAAAAAAAACATTTAATTCACATTGGTAAATTTTAAATTTATTAATAGTTTATTCTACCCTGCTGAATTTAGAAGTCGATTTTATTAGTATACTGTTTTGATATCGATATAATTTATATTAACTTTAAAATTACCATGTGACCTTTTAACTTACAATTTGATTTTGTCTTTTAATTTTTTACCTGTGTCACGGTGAGTTTTGACCAACTTTAACCTAAAGGTTCTCCCACTACAATTGTTTTTGCAGATATTGAATGTGGACACTTTTCTAAGAATTTTGCAAAAAAAAAATAAAATCTTTCATCGAGCCGTTTTTAAGAAAATAGATTTTTTAGGTTAACAAATTTAATTTCTGAACTTTTATTTAAAGTATATGCATGGACGCAACAAAATAAAACTCAGTTTGAATTTGGACACTTTCCTGAGTACGTTGCAAAAAAAAGTAGTACCAAAGACACTTTCATTCAGCCATTTTTGAGAAAATCAGTCGTTTAGGTTAAAAAACTTAATTTTTGAATTTTTAATTAAAGTATGTCTAATATCGTTACAATAATTAATATTAAAACTTCATTTTTGAAAAAAAAATATTGCGTGGGCCGTATTCTCTTTTTTTTATAGAAGATTACTGAAAAAAAAGTTTTAAATCATTGAAGTGCGACCTCTATATTCGAATTTAATTGCTTTTGTCCTATTTAATTTTTATGCCCGACCCTCTAGGTAACTTGCACAAAAATTGAAAGGGACAAAAACAATTAAATTCAAAGGTAAAAATCGCCCTTCAATGATTAAAAAATTTTTTTTCAGTAATTTTCTATAAAGAAAAAAGATTACGGCCCACGCAATACTTTTATTTTAAAAATGAAGTTTTAGCATTAGTTATTTTAACGATATTACACATACTTTAAACAAAAATACAAAAATTAAATTTTTGAACCTAAACGACTGGTTTTTTCAAAAATGGCTGAATAAAAGTGTTTTTAGTATTACTTTTTTCTGCAACGTACTCAGGAAAGTGCCTAAATTCAAACTGAGTTTTATTTTGTTGCGATCATGCATATACTTCAAATAAAAGTCCAGAAATTAAATTTGTTAACCTAAAAAATCAATTTTCTCAAAAACGGCTCGATGAAAGATTTTGTTTTTTTTTGCAAGACTCTTAAAAAAGTGTCCACATTCAATATCTGCAAAAACATTTTTAGTGGGAGAACCTTTAGGTTAAAGTTGGTTAAAACTCACCGTGGTGTAGTTTATAATTAAGGAACCTTCTTTTATGCAGATAATAATTTTGTTATATTAATTAAATTTGATTTTAATTTATTATCTTTTAATTTATTATATTCTACACGGAAAAAAGTTAATCACAAAACTTGAAATAAGTTGAATTCTTAATTGCAGAGAGTTAAAAATATATCTAATTTAAGCATTATAATCAAACTTTTTATAATAAGTTATGCTTTATTTTGCAAAACTTTATATCAGAAAATGACATTTCTGTGAAATCTCTAATTTAAAGATGTGTTCATTTGACAACCTATAAACCTGTATAAAGGTTATGCTAAAACATATTTTATTATTCGGAAATATATAATGTTTAACAATATTCATTTTGTGGGATTTAAAGAAGATTTGACTAAATTTAAATCGATTTCTTTTTTTCAATAATAAGTTTGTTTTCCATTAATAATTATTTTTGTCGATTACTTGTAAACAAAACGTTTTACCATTTCTTTTAAATTTCAAAACACATACATTCTAATTAATTCATTTTTGCTCTATAAATTTCAAAAATAAATTAAATTTTATTTACAATGTGCTATTATAAAATGTTGAATTATACAATGTATATCATTAAAATATTATTTCTTATTCTAATAATATTAAAAATTTTCTACAAAGGATTGAAAAAATAGATAATTGTATAAACTTAAAATGAACGAAAATATTATTTTGACATTTTTTAGATTCAAACTTGATAAAAAATTATGTTTATAAATATGAATTAATTAATTGCAATATTTTAATAATTATATTTTTTATTTTTTTGTGAAATGAAGACATTTTTTGTTGAATGATTCAAGTTTTTTTTAATGTTTAGAAATATTTTGGGCTGGTTGTTTAAATGTAGAAAAAATGGTATTATTAAATTTGTTTATTTTCTTGTGTAATGATGAAGACATTTTTTGTTAAGTGATTTAAGTTTTTCTTTAATATTTAGAAATATTTCGGGCTAGCTATTCAAATGGAGAAAAAATTGTATTATTAAATTTCTTTATTTTTTGTGTTGTGAAGACATTTTTTATTATTGGACGATTAAAGTTTCGTTTTTAATGTTGGCAATATTTTTGTTTGTCACATTAAATTCAAATTAAAAAAAGATTTTATTATTAAATTTTGTGTGCAATGAAGACATGTTTTATTGAGTAATTAAATTTTTTTTAATTTTAGAAATATTTTTATTTGGCATATTATATTAACTTTGAGACAAAATTGTAGCATTAAATTTTTTTTGTTTGTGCAATGAAGACATATTTTATTGGGTAATTAAAGTTTTTTTTAATGTTAGAAGTATTTTTATTTGTCAAATTATATTAAATTTAAGAAAAAATTGTATGATTATATTTTTTTTGATTTTTTTGTTAAATTAAGACATTTTTTGTTTACATTTATTTATTTAAGAAATATAAACGGGATATACCCTTAACAAATGTTCTATAATTGACAATAAACATTATTATACTTAACAACGACTTTGTTGATTGATTCAAGTTTTTTTAATGTTTGGAAATATTTTGGACCAGCTATTCAAATGGAGAAAAAATTGTATTACTAAATTTCTTCATTTTTTTTTTTTGTAAAGACATTTTTTATTTTTGGATGATTAAAGTTTATTTTTTTAATGTTTCCAATATTTTTGTTTGGTTTTTTGTGGTTGTTTTATTTATATTTTTGATATATTTTTGTTTGTTGTTGTTTTTTAAATTCAAATTAAAAAAAGATTGTATTATTAAACTTTTTTGTGTAATGAATACATTTTTTGTTGGGTAATTAAAGTTTTTTTAATGTTGGAAATATTTTTCGTTGGCATATTATATTCAAATGGAGAAAAAATTGTTAGATTAAATTATTTTTTTTGGGTAGTGAAGACATTTTTTGTTGGGCGATTAAAGTTTTTTTTTTTATTTAGAAATATTTTGGGCTGGCTATTCAAATGGAGAAAAAATTTTATTATTAAATTCTTTTATTTTTTTGTGTAATCAAGACATTTTTTATTATTGGATAATTAAAGTTTCTTTTTTAATGTTAGCAATATTTTCGTTTTTCACATTAAATTCAAATTGAGAAAAAATTGTATTATTAAATTTTTTTGTATAATGAAGACATTTTGTGTTGGGTAATTAAAGTTTTTTTAATGTTGGAAATATTTTTCGTTAGAATATTATATTAAAATGGAGAAAAAATTGTAATATTAATTTTTTTTGTGTAATAAAGACATTTTTTGTTGAGTCTTTAAAATTTTGTTTCAATTTTGGAAATATTCTTGGCTGGAATATTATAATAAAATTGGAAAAAAATTGTATATATTTATATTTTTATGTAATGAAAACATTTTTTGTTGCATATTTAAAGTTTTTTTTTAATGTTAAACTATAGTTTGAATGAGTAAAATAATCAATCGAGAATTATATTGAAATTGAACGAAAGAAGTTAATTGAATTGGAACTGCATCTTTAACGATCATTACCCAAATCAAATTAATGAGAAATTGCATATTAATTAAGGCAAATGTGAGGTATTATTTGTGATCAGTATAAGATATTAATTAACAAACTTGCAGGAAATTAATTAGCTAATCAGAATTCTATAGTACTCAAACACTCTAGGGTTATGTTTATTAACGATGCTTGTTTTACTCCTCCGATTAGATCTAGCCTAATGATATTTTCGAGTAGGTTATTTGAAAAATGAATTTTTTTTTGGCGAAAATTCATAAATAATTCATGAGGTCATTATTTCCTTGGCGCTACGTCCATTCTGGAAAACATTCATTGATAGTGTAGAGGCGTCCTTGGACAGAATCAATAGTTTTTCCAAGTATTATGTTATCCTTGCAAAAAAATTGTTTATGTAAAATTATAAAAAAAAATGTTTTTTTTTTGTTTTTAAATAACGACTTTTGAGAGAAACATGGGTTTAAAAATAAAACTAAACTCTGTGTAAGAAGTATTTTTATTTTGAAAATAAAAATGTTTAGGATTATTGTTTACAAAATTACTTTTTGGTAACGCTGAGAATTTATTTTTAGTAATTCGTGTGAATAAGTTGATTTGATTGGGAAATTTCAAAAGAGCAAAAAACATACATGTGAAGGACACAAAAGGTTTTTTTTTATAAGCGTGGTCAATATTGGAGAAACAGACGGATTTATAAAATAGAATATCACGATTGCGCGTTTCGAATTGGCCGCTTTCAAGCTGTGACGTTCCCTTTGTTATAGAGATACGATTTTAGAGCTTTACACGGGCGACCGCGAGTCGTCGTTGACGACAGTGACGGCGTTGGCACCGCATTGTTTTAAATCGCAAGGGTTCGCACCCCTTGGTTGTTACCACTGTTCACCGTACACACAGGGACGAACCTCAAAAAGGGTTGCTTTTCCTGAACCAATCGACTTCATTTTTATACCTACTATACCTTTCACAGATTCACTCGTCCAATTCAAAAATTTCCTAAACCTCATTTTCCGCCTCGTCACCAAACATTGATTACCTAAAATTAAATAATGAATTAATTTAATATTTTTAATATATTTAAGTATTATTAATATAATGTAATATAACATAATCTATTTAAAATATTATATTTAAAATTTTGTCAAGTTTTAAATTTATAACAATTTGCATTTCTTTAAACTTCAATTAATTTGAACAAAGCATTCATTAAAAACTCAATTAATCCACGCTTTAAAAATATTCTCTAAATCTGAATTAGTTAAAAATAACTAATTATTAGTAAAATAGTAGCTGAATTTTTGTTTCATTAATTAGTGAAAAATGACTAATTTTGAATAAAATATGACTAATTATTATTACTTGTAAAAAAATAACTAAACTACGTGAAAATTATGTTTATTTAGGAAAATTTTGCTTTTATGCAAGCAAAATAATTTCTCAAATGAGAAAGCAATAGATTATAATAAAAAAACAAAAATTTAATTTCGTTAATATAAAAAAAAAGACATTTATTTTATCAATTTCCAAAAAAGTATATGGGGCATTCTATTTCTAAACGACTTACTAGGGCCAAATTATTTTTGTAATTAGCAGTTTTAAAAGAAAAATTCCTAAATTTTACAATAATAAAAAGAATTTTGTTTAAATATATTTAATTTATATACAAAATGTAGTTTAAAAGTTAACCTTTCGAATATCTCAAAACACGTTGCTTCAGATTTATTAAAAATGTATCTTAAAAGAAAGCTTAAATTTTCTAGTTTTTATTTCCGTAAAGTAAATAATGGACATTTCAGGGGATTTTGAGGAATTCATTAAAATTTACAGTTATTTCAGAGTTAAAATATGTATGAATTGAGAAACACTTTTTTGCTGAGCGGCATTTGTCTTTTTTTAAATTTTGTATTTTATTAGCTTTTAAATTGTGTATTAATTTGAAGACTAATAGAATACAAAATTAACAAGAAATGATATTTAAATAATAAATAAAAATGAAATGATATATAAATAATATATATATTTATATATAAATAAAATTATATATCAATTGAAAGTTTAAAAAAAATACAAAATTTAACAGAAAACAAATGCCACTCTGTTCAAAAAATGTTTCTCAATTGATACATATTTTAACCTCTGATATCACCGTAAATTTTATTAACTTCCACAAAATCTCCTGAAATGTCCATTATTCACTTTACGGAAATAAGAACTTGAATATTTAAGCTTTCTTTTAATATTTATTTTTAATAAATCTAAAACAACGTGTTTTGAGATATTCCAAAGGTTAACTTTGAAACTACATTTTGTGTATAAAATAAATATATTTGAACAAAATTCTTTTTATTATTATAAAATTCAGGAATTTTTCTTTTAAAACTGCTAATTAAAAAAATAATTTGGCCTTAGTAGGTAGAAGAAATATTTATTTAAAAAATGTCTCAAATCGGCCAAAATTGGCAATTGTTTCTGAATTAATTCGTCTTTTCTAAAATACCTAAATAATTCACAGTACCTATGATTAAAAATAAAAATTGAAGGAGTTGTAGAAAAAAAGAAAATTTTTAATGTAAAAAAACGACAAATCATGAATTATTAGGCAAATTTTTGGGAAATTATATACTTCATATAGGTCAATCGATTCTTTCTGAGATCAAGAATATCATTTTTTTGTTTATTAAGTTGTTTTTTTAGCGTGTAAAAAATTTTGGGAAAAATGATTTTTTTTTAAAAATAGTGTTTACAAAATTTGGTTGGGTATTTTTAAAAATCTCTGTGTCTAAATATAGATATATATAGGATTAATAAGCCATCAAAATTTTATTAAAAACCGTTGAGGCATTCTCGAGATAACCTGGTGACAAAAAACGCTAGACACATACACTGCAAAAACATGGTGTCTTAAATTGGACAAAAATGTCTTAAATTAAGATACTTTTGGTGTCTAAGACACCAAAAATGTCTTAATTTAAGACATTTTTGAAGAATTTAAGACACCTGTTTTTACAGTGTACACATACATACATACATACATACATACACAAACATCCGGACTTTTTCTTAAAAATGAAAATAAAATGTTCTTAGATGAAAATATGCCGATTTAGACTAGTTTTGGATATAATTTTCATCTAGTTTTAATTATTTCTCTTAAATTTTATTTCTTTTTTTCAATTTATCATTATTATTAGCATATTTCAATTATTTTTTTAGTATTTCATATATATTCTGTAATTTTTTCAATCATTTTCCTTAACAATTTTCTTCAATTTTACATTATTTATATTATTTTTAAATTATTTTCACAATTTATCACAAGGTTTTATCTTAAATTATTTTCTTTAATTTTAAATTATTTTCATTATTTTCGAATTAATTTCCCGAATTTCCTATTATTTTCTCCAAATTTCTTTTTTTTATTATTCTCATTTTTTAAAATTTATTTCTAAGATTTTCAAGTATTTTCCTTAAATTTCAATAACTTTAATTTATCTAAAATATATTCTGTATTTTTTTTCATTATTTCTCTTAAATTTCATATATTTCTTTAAATTTATAATTATTTTTAGCATATTTCAATTTTTTTTTGTATTTCATTTATATTCTGCAATTTTTTAAATTACATTCCTAACATTTCAATTATTTTCTTCAATTTTAATATTTAAATTATTTTCTTTAATTTTTAATCATTTTCATTATTTCTGAATTAATTTCCTAAATTTTATATTATTTTCTCAAAATTTCTTTTTTCATTATTCTCATGTTTTAAAATTTATTTCTAATATTTTCAAGTATTTTTCTCAAACTTCAATTATTTTCTTCAATTTCAAAACATTTCAATGACTTTTCAATTATTGTCCCCAATTTTTAATTGCTTTAATTTTTCTTCAATTAATTTGCAAAATTTGCAATTATTTTGTAAATTTGAACTACCTGCTTCATTTTTTTTAATTCTAAAATTTTATAAATTTTGTCCTATACTTATAGGTGAAAATTGTTTTATTTATTTTTAACACCATATTTAAAATATTTATAATTGTTTATAACACAAGTTGTAGAAAATAATCGCGCACCAGCAGGGGTTATATAATCTAATTTTAATAAAATAATAATAACTTTTGTTCTTACAGAAGTTTAAACTAAAAATTTTCCATTTATTTTTTTTCATTCAGCACTTAACAATTTAAAAATTATTGCCAAGAAACTATGTCTGTCTGTCTGTATACATGTCCACAAAGTTTAGACCGGATATCACTGAAAAATAGCTGAAACAATTAAAACAAAACTCTGCAGTTTGTTAGATATTCATCCAACTTAATTTTATAAACTTATAAAACTTGGAATTTTTAATAAGAACGGATGTTATGACGATTTTTTAGTCAAAATCTTTTTAGTCGAGTTTTAAGGAGAAAGAGCTGTGAAGTTTGAACCTATCTAAATTTATGTTGTTTATGGGTAATTTTTTTCGTGTGATTTTTAGACGTAAAATTATAGGATAATGTGCACGAATAAGAAAAAAATTTAACTTTGAAATATTTATTCTTCAAATTTTAGAACTTAACTCACTAATTAACAGTATGAAAGTAAAATAAAAAAACTTTTTTTGTACTACAGTCACGACATCTAATAATATATATAAAATAAATATTTAGAGTATTTTCTAGCTTGATAAAAAACAATTATAAAAATTGATCAAAGTTTGTAGATGGTAATGTAAATTAATGTAAATAATAATAATTAAAATATAAATATTATTTCTTGACAGATTTTTGTGGACAAATAATTAGTTTTGCGAAAAAAGTTATTTTCCGCTTCAAGTATCAATTCGATAAAATATAGATGCTCCCGATTCTGGAACCGATACTGATTTATATCTTCCCTTAATATCATCAAGAAACCGGGCATTTCCGGAGTATTTAATTTATTTCCAATAATTTATCTAGGTCAGGTGAATAATTTATTCGAATTAAATGAATTATTCTTTTCATCAAACAAATTTACTAAATCGATTTTAGAGTTATGATTTTTATTTTGGAAATGTGTTAAATTATGCATAAAAGCATCATTATCGGAGTTCATATTTATGGATATTATAATAAATAGGATTTTTTTTTATTCTTTATTATTCGTTTTTAATACACTGGTGATTGTAGCATTACTCTAAGCACAAGCAATAGCATTATTTATTCATGTTACATTTATTATTTTATTTTATATGTTGTATTTAATAATTTATTTTTAATTGACTTTCTCTCTTTCCCTAAATATTTATTTTTTTCTTCCTTCACTCGATCTCAATTATTATTTCTAATTTTTAATTCATAACTTTACATATTATTTTACTTCCTTCAATTTATTACTTCATTCATTTCGTTATTTATTCTCTTTTCTAATTAAATGATAATTTAAAAATAATTCTTGTTATTTTTGGCACATTGTAATTATATGTATGTTTCTGTTGGTAGATTTTAGAATTTTTTTTTTTTTTTTATTATTTAAAGTTATATTATTTCTTTTTAGTAACTTTCCTCTATTTCCTAGTTATCCTTTTTACCGATTAAATATTTCTTAGTTTCTTTTTGTTTCCCTTATTTCTCTAATTTTTTTTTTCTGTTAATTCAGCTATTTTTATATTTTCTAATGTTTTTTTTATAAATTTACAGTTATTTTCTTCACTTTTAATAGATTTTTTCTTCATTCTCTACTCATTTTTATCTTTACCTTATTAATAACATTAATTATTAATTGGTCATTTTCTTTACAATTATCATTTCACATTACTTGTTATAACATTTAATTCTCCTTTACTTCAACTTAATTATTCTATTTACCATTTCTTTCGTTACTTTAATTTTTTACTCATTCTATAATTTAAACATTAAAATTCATGATCATATTCCATTGATTATTCCATTTAGTCTTCTCTTCATCATTCCTTTTATTACACATGTAGTACAATAACCTTCTTTTTATACACATAATACTCTCTCAACTATTTTATTTATTTTTCATTGTCTAATTTATGTATTACTTAGTGTATTATTCATCATCATTAATCATCTCATTTATTTCCATTGTTTTATATCTCTTATTATTTTCATTCTAATTTCTTTTATTATTTTCATATTATCATTTCTTTCATCATGTTCATTCTCATTTCTTTTTATTATTTTACACCGTCATTTCTTTTATTTCTCCATTTTATTATTTCGCTTCTGTATATCCACCCGGTAATAATATTTTATTAGCCACGAGTCTTTTGCATGGACGTATCATAATTTACAAGAACTTGGGATACTTTTGAACCATTAAGAATTACACGTTTCTGTCAAATCGTAACAGGTTTCAATGAAAGGCAATAAAATGTTCGTTTCCGTGCAGAAAATCACGAGCTGCTCCGCATTCAAAAACCAATCAAAACTCGCTTATTTTGCGCGGAACGATAATAATTCTTTTTGGGTAAAATTGCATCCCTTCGGAAGTTGCCTCAATAAATTAAACAGCCCCACAAAAAGAAAAGAAAGTTTTCTGATCTGGGTATGAGACCCATATTTTATTATTTTGTTATGTATTTTGATGCGCTGAATCCGAATTCATCATTAAAATTGATCCAGTGGATCTGAGTTTGGACCTAACCTCAAAATCAATAAAAAGTACTTTTTGCTCGTTGTAATCTGAACCCGGCTTAATATTAATACATATGTTTAGGGTCAATAGAAAGCTTGAATTAAGATTTTTAAAACACTTCTTTTCCATAACACTGTGTTTTTAACATTCGAAAAAAAGTCATATTTTAAATAAAACATCATATTTTTGTCAAAAATCATCGTAGAATAATTTATGAAGAAGCGTTTTAAAGGTAATAATTCAAGCTTTGTATTGACGCTAGACATGTATAAATGTTAAGATTACAATTTTTGTGATTTTAGACATTAAAGTAGTTAAATGCAGACTTCACAGGCCGTCCCCTATTTCCCCTAAATGTCCCCCATTTTGCGATTGGTCCCTAAAAGTCCCCTATCTAGAAAATGTTTCCCTAAAATCCCCTATTTTTCACGAAAGTATATTTAAGGTCAAGGTATCTAGAGATTTTCAATTATTTTCAATCTTCTTTAAATTTTTATTATTTTTCAATCTTTAAATTATTTCTATCATTTTTAATTTATTTTCTCCAATTTTTCATTTATTAAATTATATTTCAATGGATTTCCTGAATTTTCAATCCTTCGTTACTTAATTTTTTCCTACCATTCATACTTATTTGTATTATTATTTGACTCATTTCTTAAACTGTCAATTATTTTCATCAAATTTAAATTATTTTATTGAATTTGAGTTATTTTTTCTACTTATTAAATATTTTCATTATTTTTCAATTAATTTCCAAAATTTCACTGAGAAAAATAGAAATTCAAATTTAACTTCCAGATATTAAAACTTAGTATTTAGATATTCAAAATTAATATCCAGATATTAAAATTAATATTTTTTAATATCCAAGACAGTAAGTTTTAATATCCATTTCTCTCAGTGTGCAATTATTTTTTTACATTCTAATTTTTTTCAGTTATTTTATTAAATTTCAATTTTTTCTATGACTAAAAATATTTTCTTCAATTTTTAGTTTTGAAAAGTTTTTTTTTTTTCATACACTTTCAACATTTTTAATTTATTTATCTCAAATTTCAGTCATTTGTATTATTTTTCAAGTATTTCCATCATTTTTAAATTGATTTCTTTAATTTTTTAATTTTTTTCTCCAAATTATAATTTTTAAAATTATTTTTAACTGATTTACTACACCCTTAATTATTTATTTCAAATTTCAATTAATTAAAAAAATTGTTAATAAATTTTTAAATTTTTAAATTATTTTTTTCAAATTTACAATTACTTTCGGTATTTTGTAATTAATTTTCTAAAATTTTAATTATTCATCTCAAATTTCCATTCTTTTAAAAAATTTATCATTATTTTTGCCATTTTTCAATTATTCTTCTCAATTCTTGTTTGTTTTCTTCAATTCACAAATATTTTCTAAATTGTAAATTACTGTCTTCAATTTTCAATTATTTCTATAATTTTGCAATTTTTTTCTCCAAATTATAATTTTTAAAATTATTTTTAACTGATTTACTAAACCTTTAATCATTTATTTTAAATTTCAATCGATTAAAAACATTTTTAATGAATTTTAGAATTTTTAAATTAGTTTTTTCAAATTTACAATTACTTTCGGTATTTTTTAATTAATTTCCTAAAATTTTAATTATTCATCTCAAATTTCCATTCTTTTAAAAAATTTATCATTATTTTTGCCATTTTTCAATTATTCTTCTCAATTCTTGTTTGTTTTCTTCAATTCACAAATATTTTCTAAGTTTTAAATTACTGTCTTTAATTTTCAATTATTTCCATAATTTTTCAATTTTTTTCTCCAAATTGTAATTTTTAAAATTATTTTTTCACTGATTTACTAAACCTTTAATCATTTATTTCAAATTTCAATTAATTAAAAAAATTGTTAATAAATTTTAGAATTTTTTAATTATTTTTTTCAAATTTACAATTACTTTCGGTGTTTGGTAATTAATTTCCTAAATTTTCAATTATTTATCTCAAATTTCCATTCTTTTAAAAAATGTATAATTATTTTTGCCATTTTTCAATTATTCTTCTCAATTCTTGTTTTTTTTCTTCAATTCACAAATATTTTCTAAATTGTAAATTACTGTCTTCAATTTTCAATTATTTCTATAATTTTGTAATTTTTTTATTTATTTATTATTTTTAAAATTATTTTTTACTGATTTACTAAACCTTTAATCATTTATTTCAAATTTCAATTGATTAAAAACATTTTTAATGAATTTTAGAATTTTTCAATTATTTTTTTCAAATTTACAATTACTTTCGGTATTTTGTAATTAATTTCCTAAAATTTTAATTATTCATCTCAAATTTCCATTCTTTTAAAAAATGTATAATTATTTTTGCCATTTTTCAATTATTCTTCTCAATTCTTGTTTTTTTTCTTCAATTCACAAATATTTTCTAAATTGTAAATTACTGTCTTCAATTTTCAATTATTTCTATAATTTTGTAATTTTTTTATTTATTTATTATTTTTAAAATTATTTTTTACTGATTTACTAAACCTTTAATCATTTATTTCAAATTTCAATTGATTAAAAACATTTTTAATAATTTTTAGAATTTTTAAATTATTTTTTTCAAATTTACAATTACTTTCGGTATATTGTAAATAATTTCCTAAATGTTTAATTATTTATCTCAAATATCAATTATTTTAAAAAATTTATCATTATTTTTGCTATTTTTCAATTATTTCCTTTAATCTGATATCCTATATGTTCTCTAATTTTTTAAAATTATTCTTCTCAAATCTCGATTGTTTTCTTTAATTTTCAAATATTTTCTTAATTTTAAATTACTGTCTTCAATTTTTTAATGATTTCTATAAATTTTTTAATAATTTCTTAAATTTTCGATTAATTTTCTCTATTCTCGATTGTTTTCATCAATTTCGATTTTTTTCAATTATTCTCATCATTTTTAAATTAATGTTTTTAATTTTCAATCATTTTCTCAATTTTTAATTATTGTCTACAATTTTCAATTGTTTCTATAATTTTGCAATTATAGAAACAATTTTTAATTTTTTAAATTATTTTTAAATGGATTTATTAAATCTTTAATTATTTATCTTAAATTTGAATTCTTTCTTTTAATTGTGATTAGTTTTATAATCTTTTTTAATTACTTTTATTCCTATTTTAATTTTCAATTTTTTTTCACTTCATCATTATTTTTATCTTTTTTCAACAATTTTTTCTTAGTTCATATATTTACTCTTTCAAATTATTTTTTTTATTGATCAATTATGCTATTCAATTGTCAATTATTTTTATTATTTTTCAATTATTATTTTTTTCTATTTTTAATTATTCTCATCATTTGTATTTTAATTATTATCTTGAATTTTCAATTATTTCGGAAGTTCTGCATTCATTTTCTTTAATTTTGAATTATTATTTATCAGTTTTAAATTACCTTCCACAATTTGTAGTTATCTTTCTTATTTTTTAAAATAATTTGAAAATTTTTTAATTATATTTTTTTTTATTCTACAACTTTGTAATTTTGTCCTACCCAAATAAAATCGAGGTTCTACTGTATATAATTTATTTATCTTTATTTATAAAGTTTTTAAAGTACCCTAAAAGTTACCTATTTTTGTATATTCAGTCCCCTATTACCCCTAAAATATTCTTCACATTGTCACTGTGAAGCCTGTAAATGTCATAAATTCAAATATTCATAACTTTGTTAAAAATCATCATAAATTAATTTTTAAAAATGTGTTTTAAAGCTGACAATATGTTCTACATGACGCCGATATAGAAAATTAAAGAAAAAATTTCGGTCTTCTACAAAAACTTCAGAAAACTGTCCTGTGTAATAATTGATTCAGATATGGAGAAATTGAGAGCGAGCCACGCTTAAATCACAAGATTTTACGAGACCGGAGCAACAAAACGATAATCGCAATTCGCAGTGGGAACTTGTCGTCTTGTATAAGAAACAAACTCCTATTTCGAAAGTCATTGTCTTAACTACAGTTTCTCCATATATTGTCTATATATATAGATAGATGTATGTATACATTGAAGGAGGGTCGTTTATACGATGCAACGTTTCTGGGGATCGCTCGGGGGTGGCGGAAAACGCCGGGAGTTTTGGTGATGAGGGGGAGGGGGGGTGAGATGGCAAAAGGGGGGTTGCAGGGGGTCGGGATGAGAACGCAGGGCCGGGGTGGTACCGAACACTGCTCACTAGCTCACATACTATTGTGTATACTATTGTTCTGGTTGGCTAATATCCAAGATGGCCGCCTAGTTATAACCAGCTCTCTGCGAAAATGTGTATGGCCATGAGCGCGTGTGTATATAAGGTCCTCGGCACTTGTATAGACTCGCGTATTTGTGCACAAGCAATTCAATGTGCCGAGCACTGCACCGAGCAATGCATATACATGTGAGATAATAGCCGTTGGCGGAGACTTTGTCTTCTCGAGGCATATCGATCTCACAACCCTTTCTGAAGAATTCACCCTTCCAAGGAGCATAAACCGTTTTATAATAGTCACCTGTAGAACTCTAGATCCTTTATACAAAGTTCCTATATGTAGACAGTCCTATAGGGCACACTCAATTTTAGTACACGGACTGACTTTCAATCTTTTGATGCAATTTTGACATGATTTGCAAAAAAAAAAAGCTTTTCTTGCAAAAATGATTTGAATCAAGTATGATGAATAATAATCGATCCTAATATACAATAAAATTTTGAGGTTATGCTAAACTGTTTCACACATATGAAATATGTTTCACTTGTCGCAAAGCGAAAATAGAAAATTCAAGTTAGATTTAAAATGATAAACTCAGTGACTAATTACTAAGAATAAGAGAAGGAAGAGGGGACACAAACGAATTTGACGAATCGAGTCGAGCTAGAAATCAGTTCCTGAGGAGAATTTAACTACGAAAGACAAACCTTGTCTCGATGACGCATTTTAATTAATCAATTATAAATTTTATATTTAAGTTAATCTTGTTTATGACTTTGTGGAGTGACTATTTTTAAAGTGACAGTTAACAATATATTTGTGTAAAATAAAAGCCAGATGAGTTTTATAAATAAATGGTGACTGTTAAAGTGTTTTTAATCAGCCGCCCTTATTACATCCAACAATCCAACTTAGGAATAAGGGTTGAACGATACTTATTATAATCCCTATTTAAAAACAAGTCTTAAATCCACATTTTTTAAACTATACCTTCTTTTTTTTTGTTCCTAAAGAGCAGTTTTAAAACCCACATCGAATTTTTCTCGTTTCAGTGTAAAATTGCCGTTTCAAGTGAAATCGTAACTCATCGAGATTTCACCCTCGGCAAGTCCTTTTCCTCTTGCCGCACGGCAGGTGCCAAAAAGTTTACAACTCTGGAAATTAAAGTAGCCCTTTTTGGAGAGTGAGACCATTCGTTACGGGGTGATAAATTTTTATTGAACTTTTTCATTGCCTCCCTTCTTTTGGCGTGATGCGAACAGCAGCGCGCGACCGTTGAAACGAGAGCCTTCCTTGATGTTTCATCAGCACCCTTAACCTCCCCGCTTTTGAATTTACCATCTCCCAAGTTGGGGCCCCGGTCCACCCCTCATCGTCTGGCAGCATAAAATGTAGATTAATATAAATATTCATAAACACCATAAAGTTTATGTCGCGAGCATGCGGGAGGGTGGGTTAGGGGTAGTCGCGCTTCGCTCATCGTAAAAACCCCCCTCCCCTCGACATTCCCCTTGCCATGACTCCCCCAACCCCAGAAAACCCACTACTTACTCGCTTCCCGTTAGCCAGACGTCTGCAGTCGCGAAAAACACCAGCAGAAACTTTCTCCGGAGGTTCTTCCTGCAAAGACGTTTATGGTTTTTATTTTTAAGGAAAGCCATCAGCCCCGCGATAGCGATGAGACGACTAAGAAAATAGCAAGGGGATGAGAGATGAGAAACTCATTTAGAGATTAATCGTTTTGTTAAACGTGACTCGAACGTCAACCAGACAAACATTAACCGCGCAAATATTCAATTAAAATATGTGTCTTTCAATTTTTTTATTTTTTCCTCTTAGTAATTTTGATTAAATATTATTCTCAATCTCTATATTAGTCAAATGTTAACTAATTGGCAATTGTGTATGTTGCTTTGTAAAAATTAAGAATTAACTATCTAAATTAAAATTACGACGAAGGAAAAAATTTGGTTGATGATACTTAAATTTAGAAAGTAAATATGAGTCAGGCCTTTTGAATAAAGGCTAATTAGGGAAATTTAATTATCAGAGGTCGATCCGCAACCGTGAAGTCAAGAATTTAGATTTGTCATTTATTAACGTTTAGTATTAATTTTATCGAAACGAAAATAAATGTTTTAGTGTGATTTTAACAGTGGATTTTATTTATCTATTCAATAAAAAAATTTCCTCGACAACCTAATATCAAGAAAAGAAAGTTAAAATAAATTCAACAAAAACCTACATATTTTTTACTATCTAGATTTGAATTTTGTATTCATGATTGCAGTTTTTACAAAAAAATCTGAAGATGCCTGACGTAGACAGGCGAACGCTGATTAAACTAGAAAATTTAATAAAATAATAATGAGTTGCGGTATCGCAATTTGTTGAATATAAATAAATATGGATTTTTAAAAAAAGAAAACATCTGACTACAATTTTTACATTCCAAAAAAAAATAACAACTGAACAAAAATCAAGGGGCTTGATAGCGTTGTTCAATGTATAACAAATTATACAATTTTTTCAACAGTTTCTTAAAAATGTACTTTAAAAGTGCAACTGTACAAAATTGTGCAAAAATGGAAAATATATACGTGACTTAAAATTAATTTTCAATCGCGGCTAGTGGAAACTTTATGGATTTTTATATGAGCCTAAAAATGACAGAATATAGAATCGCCTGTACTAAAACTGTGTAAAATTTCTTTTTGCGAAAAACGATATTTTTAGATGGTGAAAAAATTCCGGTATTTTCTAAAAAAATGAAAATTTATACATTTTAGAAAAAAAGAATAGATTGAACCTATTTTTTGAAAAATTTAAAATCTTACCTATCACAAAAGCTCCTCTATGAGAGTGCAGTTAAAAAAAACTAAAATGTACAGAAAAATTAGTAGAAAGTAAAAATATTTCAAAAATAGAACAAAATTACTATGAAATAAAAAAAAATTACTATAGAATTTAAAAAGGATCTAATAAATTTTTGAAAAAATGCTATAAAATGAATAATAATAATCAAATAAAAAAAGAAATAGGTAGGAAATTAAAAAAAAAATACTAGAAACGTAAAAAATATCCGGCAATTGAAAGAAAGAACTAAATAATAAGAAATAATTACTAGAAATTGAAAAAATAACTACTGATGTTTACTAAAAAATAAAATTAGAAATCAGTAATTAAAGAAAAATTATATAAATTAAAAAGATAATTTAAAAAAAGAAAGAAAAATACTTGGAAATTTCAGAAATTTTTTTTTTGCAATACTAACAAGTTGAAAAATAATATTAAAATAAAAATAATAACTATTAAGTGAAGAAAAATTACTAGACAAATAGAAAAAAATCTATTAAATAAAGAAGATACTTATAGATTAGTTAAAAACTTGAAAGCGAGAAAGAAACTGAATATTTGGTTGCAGATTAAAATATCTAGATATTAGAACAAGGTTACTAGAAAAGTAAAAAATATTACTGGAATGTGAAAAATAAATAAGTTTTCGTATTTGACACTACAAGGTTTTAAAAGCTTTAAAGATTAAGAAAAACATCTAAAAATAAAAAAAGATAATAAAAAATAATAAAATAAATAATTAAAATAATAAAATAATAAACAATGATTAAAAAATTAGCAAAAATAAAGAAAAATCACTAGAAAGTAAAAAATACTTAAAAGTTTAAGAGATATATAGCTAAAAAAATTTTTTTAATTTCTTGCAAGCTGAAAATTAATTAAAATTATATAATAACTGAAATGAATGATAACCAAATTATTTAAAAAATTACTAGAAAATTTTTAAATAATAAAAAAACTGTCTCAGAATAACTAAAAATTGACAAAAATAACCTAAATTGATGAAAAAACAAAAAATTTAAGAAAATTGATAAGAAAAGTCATGATTGGTGAGTTAAAAAGTAACTAGGATTAAAGATAAATTACTAGAAATAAAAAGATCCAGAAAATTTGAAAACTAATTGAATATTGTATTAGAGATAATAATACATGGTTTTTACAAAGGGATAACAAGAAAGTAAGAAATGATTCGAGTGTAATAAAGTAACTATATTTTGGAATAAAAATCGACGAAATGTAAAAGGAAAACCTTTAAAAAGAACTAAAAAATAATGTACTATTTTAAGAGAGGAAAGAATATTTTTATGTTCGTAGAAAATAATTAAGAGAGGGAAAATATTACTGGAAAAAAGATATCTTTAAATTGATAAAAATAACAACTACAAAGGAAAAAATATTCTCAAAATGAAAAATTTAATTGAAAGTTGAATAAATAACAAGCAAATGAATTAAAGAACTAAAAAATAAGGGAAAATTACTAGAAAGTGAAAGATATTAAATTCTTGGAAATTTAAGAAATAGAACTAAAAAATTGTAAATCGTAAAGTGAAACAAAAACCTATAAAATAAAATTAGCAAATAAAAAATAAAAAAAAATAAATAAATAATAAATAATAAATAAATAAATAAAAAAATAAAAAAATTACTAAAAAGTGACAAATATTTAGAAATTTAAGAGATGTAATTAGGAAAATTTTAAATTATAGTGTGTCAAAAAATACTAGAAAATTTCAAAATAACTAAAAAGTAAAGAAAAGAACTATAAATTTAAAAAAAAATACTGGAAAGTATAAAAAAAATCCAGAAATGGAATATACACAGCAAGCAGTTTAAATATAAATAAATAAATTTGGAAAAATAATCCCTAACTTTTTAATTACAAATTATTGTTCGTGTATATACATATGCCAGTAAAAAATTTAAATTTCATAATCTTTTTATGTACATAAAAAAACTGATAAAAATTTTTGAATCTAAAAGTTAGTAAAATTTGTAGTTTAAAACGCAGAATCATTTAAAAATTTTATATATTTATGAAAAAAGCAGTTTGTAATCATTTCTTAAGAGATTTTAATTTCGTGTATTATGCAGTTCCTGTAACGACTGATTGAATTAAGGAAAGCTTTTTAAAAATATAACGTCCAAATTTCAGTAATACAATTTCCAAGAAAATTGAATTCTTTAAAATAGTAATCTTGTTTTTATATCTAAAGAGAAATTTAATTTTTTGCTCAAAATGTATATAAAAACTTCCAGGAAAAGTTAAATGTTAAACATCTATGTTGGAAATTCTATTAAAATATTCTATGAATAAAATTATTGGAAAACTTTCATAAAAAGAACTGTAGAAAATTTCGTTAAAAATCGACTTTCCTTGCAAAATTAAAAATTACAAACACATAATAATTCTAAAATTTTTAAATTTAGTGTTTAAAGGAAATTTTTCCGAAGATATTTCATAAATTACTAAAAAAATAAAAGTAATTGCACTTTATTAGTATTTATGTGCGTAATTGAGCATTTTAAAATAAAAATAAAAAATTGTAAAAAGGCACATTAAAATTGTATTTTGTCGCGTTAAAAAAGTAAGGTACAAAAATATTACTTTCTGTTTTTTGAAAAAAAAATTTTATCTTTTAATTTTTGTTAAATTTAATAGTTTTGTAATTGTTATAAATTGTGGCATTAAAGTGAAGTAAGGAATTATGTAAATGGTGTAAGCGTGCACATGCGAGTAATTAATAAATCGGCAATTAACGCGATCTTCCTTGTGCAGGCAGTATTTTTAATTTTACGACGGTAACCGTGCGGACATGGCGTGTTTTGATTTTTATCGCGCAATTAACGCGACGTTGCACTCTCGTTGCACCAGCGTTTATGCGTCGTCGAGCGGTCACCGCCGATTAAATCAGCCTCTCAAAGACAAGTTTCCAGGATCCTTCATGTCTATCCTTATTTGCTCGAGATTCATGTCTACCATATTTTACACAACAAGAGTGATGACAATCTCATCAAAATATCACTTTAATTCTTCCCTTTTCTTCTACAATAACCAATATATTTTTTTTTTTTTAATGTAAAGCAAAAAACAGTGGCCTCCTGATTTGCAAACATGTATTGAAATTTGAAATTAATATCATATTCCTATACTATTATATGAGAGATAGTTTGCATATAAATAGCTTTTTTTAATTTAAATAATGTCAAAAGCTATAAACAAATAAAATTGTGTGCATCAGTTTATTTTAAAACTCATATCTTTGTCTCATATTATTGAAAATTAATAAAAATTTTATGACTTGTGTATAAACGTGTAAACTTTAAGATAAAAATAATTACGATCGCGTGCATTTATTTTTAATGCAAAATTAAGGTTTATCATAAAAAATTTAAAAATAAACATGTTCTGGCGCTGCTAGCAAATTTTTATGAAAACGTATTGAGTATATATAGATCTAGGTTTATTATAAAAAGATAAAAATTTAGTTAGTTTAATATTTTACAGAATAACGTTAATTTGACCGCAGAAACAAAATCTCGTCACTTAAGTAAATTATTTATTAATTATTGTACTTCTTTTAAATTTCTCTAATTATTTTCCAAATCTTTTAACAAATAATAATTATTTTTCTCATTATAATTATTTTCTTCAAATTAAAATTTATTTCTTCAGTATCGAATTATGTATTAATACAAATTGAATTATCCTTCTGAATATTTTTATTTTCAATTATTATCTTCTATAATAATTTTAAATATTTTGTAATTTTAAAAAACTGTTTTGTTGCTTTAATTTTAATTAAATTTGTATTTATTTTCTTAAAATTCTAATTGTATTTTTCAATTATTCATCGAAAAAATTAAATTACTTTTTCAACTTGCCATTATTTTTATCATTTTGCAATTCTTCTTTTAATTTTTAATAAACTTCATTATTTTTTAATTAATTTCCTAAATTTTAAAATATTATCTCTAATCTAGATTATTGTCTTCAATTTTCTATTTTTAAAGTCATTTTTTAATTATTTTTTTCTTTTTCAAATATATTCTGCATTTTTTAAAAAATTTTCTCTTAAATTCTAATTGTTTTCTTAAATTTCCAATTATTTTTATCCTTTCTCAACTATTATCTCCAATTTTTAATTATTTTCACTCTTTTTTTATAATTTTCACTCTTTTTAATTATTTATCTAAAATTTCAGTTATTTTATTCAATTTTCAAATAATTTCTATAATTCTTTTCTTTTCAATTTAAAAATTTTTAAATCATTTTTCAATCACTTTCTTTTACTTAAAGTACATTCTGCAATTTTTTCAATTATTTCTCTCGAATTTAATTTATATTTTTCTAATTTTGTTAAATTATTTTGATCATTTTTTCATTATTTTCTCTAATATTTTATTATTTTTATTATATTGTAATTTTAATTATTTTGTTCAGATTATAACTTTATCATTTTCCTGTTTTTGTCCGTAATTTTGAATATATATATTTCATATATATTCTGTAATTGTTACAATTATTTTTCTGAAAGTTCAACTATTTTCTTCAATTTTTGATTTTTTGACATTTTTCAATTACTCTAAGATTTTCACGTATTTTTCTCAAGTTTCTATTTTTTTCAATTTTCAAACATTTCTTTGATTTGTTAATTATTTTCCCCAATTTTTTAATTGCTTTCATTTTTTTAAATTAATTTATGAAATTTGCATTCATTTTGTGCTTTCACAAAGAAGAAATTTTGTGACCTTTTAAGATTTTCGATTTTCAAAAAATATTCTAAATCGACTTATTTTCATCTAAGATGTCTAACTTTTCATTTCTAACATAAGCAAAAGTCTGGATGTGTGTGTATGTCAACATTTTTGTCGCTTGGATATCTCAAGATCGCCTCAAAGGATTTTAATAAAACTCGAATGGCTAATTAAGCTCATAAATATCTAAATTTGGGCACAGGGATTTTTGAAAATATCTAACCAAATTCTTTTAAGCACCAGTTTTCATAAAAAATATCGTTTTTGACATTAAAATTTATTTTCTTTTTATAACTTCTCCAATGTTTATTTCTTAACCATAGTTCGAGTAGAAAAATATTCTACTAGAGAAAATGAATCAATTCAATTATATAAACTATAAAGTAATAATTTTATTTAAAATTTGGAAAAATAATAGAGATTCTTAATTTTCAATGAAATTTTCATTTTGATTCTATTTAATATAACTTCTTAAATCATCTTTTTTACGTAATGATTCCTTTAGAAATAATATTTTACAATGAAATATGAATTGACTGATATTTATACAGTATATATTTTGCCAGAAATTATTTTAATCTCTATAAGATTATTTAATCTTTTTCAACGAAATTGAAATTTATTAAATATTCTCATTACTTACCTTCATCTAAAATGTTTCTGAAATGAACATAATTTCCACCTAGATTAAATTTTAATTATTTTCTTTAATTTTCTTGTAATTCTTAAGTTTCATAAATCAAAATAAGTCGAAATTCTCACCAATTCTTAATCAAATGTAACTACTTTAATTAGTAGATTTAACATTTTTAGTATTGTTTACGTGAAAATTGACTGAAAATTAGTAGACATTCACTGTAAAAACAGTTGTCTTATTTTAAGGAGGTTTATTCAAAAAACCAATTTCTACAGATTCTTAAAAAATTTTAATGACATATTAAATGACTATATTTTAATGAATTAAAAAAACACGGTTCTACAAATTTTTTAAAAAAACTAATATATTTTAAACTCTAATATAAGACAACTTTTACAACAATATTTAATTAATTTACCGTACTGTTGTTAAGAAAATGTTATTCAAGGTTAGTAATTCTTCACTTTTTTTAAATAATCAGAAAAAAGAAATTTTAATAGCTTGAAATTTGTTAATAATTTTGTAACATGCTTTCTCATTTGTTTAAAGTTAAGACACCCTAGAACGCCTTAAAAGTAAGGACAAAAATGTGTTAAAATAAGACACTTGTTTTTACAGTATTTTCATTAATTTTATTTAGTGAACGATTTTTCATTAATTCACATTAAGAAAGTAATAATGCAATAAAATCTTTCACATTTCAATAACTAAACTAATTAACCACGTTTCTTTTAAGACACAATCAAGTTTTAATATCTAACAATAATACGTCCCGAATAAAAATAATAATCTCTGTTTAATAAAAAATTGAGGGAATTTATTGGGAAGAAGACGAAATTTTTCTGAAAATATGAGAGGAGTGTAGTATTTCAAAATCAAAATGCTATTAAATCAATTTATCGGAGTGTTGGATACGCTACTATTATTGGCCATTGTTTTCCTGGCGATAGAGGTAGGGGTGAGGGGTGGGGGGAAGGGGGTGGCGTGACACTGACGCTGAAAACGAGCAGTACGAATTTTCGCAGATTGTTTGACCAGCGCGTAAAAGCGGGTATTTCATTTCTGGGGTAATCGCCGGCCAATTTCGGCGCGTGCCAACCCCTCTCCATTCCACTATCAACCCTCGGACCATCCAACTACCCTTTGCGCCCTCGAGGCAACCGCTAAAACGGTACCGGGACTCGGATTTCCCCGTTATCCGTGATGCGGTGTAAACGCGAAAAACCGCGGAGAATGATTGCGGCCACGCGAAAAACCACCGCCACCATTCGACTTCCCTTGCATCCAAAAGGTTTCCTCTCGCCACATTCTGACCCTAAGTTCTCTGTCCCTAATGAAAACGCATTTTAACTCTCTCTCTCTCTCCCTTCTGGCCGAGAAATGGGAACAATTTCAAGTCCCGTTTTTCGAGATTTATCAAAATTTTATTCACCCTCGAAAATACTTTTTCATTCTCTTCATGAACCGAATAAAAAATATTGTTTGGAAAAAATCGAGATAAATTTATTTTTAAAAATTGCTGGTGCAGTTCCGAATAGTGTAACAACTTCTTTATTTTTTTTTTTTTAAAAAAAAGCACTTTTTCGTAAATTTACAATAAAATCGTAAAAAATTAATTTCATTTGTCAATTTAATAAATTAAATTAAATCTTGTTTAAAATTCGAAAAATTCTTTAATAAATGTAATTCACATCTTCTAAAAATTAAATAAAATTCTGTTTAAAAATAATATTAAACTCTGATGAAAATCAAATAAAATCCAATTAAAAATGTAACAAAATTTTATTGCAAAAAAATGTCTGACGGAATTGTCTGAAAAGTAAATTTGATATGATATTTTATGAAAAAAGCGAGGGTTTTTTTTTCCAACTGAACTGAAAAATTTAAGTGAGCTCCGTTGGTGGATACTGTTTATTGTGCTATTTTTTTTAACAAAAGCACAGCAACTAGTAGAAAAAGCAATGAAACGCCACTTGTAACCGAACTTTACTCAAGCTTGCAATCAAACCGGAATCCGTATTCTAAACCCTTAAACCGTCCTTAATCGTTAAAAATGTCTGCGGTCGCGTGTGGAATTTAAATCTTCATTCCACCCTATTTTCCTCTTAATCCGAACAAATTGACGACTCGTGTCGAGTTTCGTTTCTCACAAAAACTGAACCCTTAAAAAAAGATGACAAAACGAAAACTATCAATGAACGGACAATATTTGAGTCTTAGCGTATCAGTTGATTTATCTCTGAGATTATAAAAAGATTGAGATAAAATTTCAAATAATTAATTCAAAATTAGTCCGTTAACGAACTGCGATTTTTTTTCTTATTAATTTTAGTAGATTTTTCATACTCCCGAAAAAATAGGAAAGATAAAACCGAAACGTAATATTTTTCTGCAATTCGTTTTCTAATTGTGTAAAACAATCTAAAAATTCGATATTTTGTTTTTTCAGGTTACAAAAAGAATGCTTTTCCTTTTTTTTTTAAAATAGGTACGTACCTCATGTTACTCGGGGGAAAAAAGGTCTATTTTCAATCATTTTTATTTTTTATATAAAAAATAAAATATTTTATTCAAACTTTTTACTGTCTTAAAGATATATATTTGAAAAAGAATTTCTGAAATTTTCAAACGGAAATATTCATAACTCCGCCATTGTGACGTCATTTTCGGTGACCCATCGGAAAAAAGGTGCGTCCGCATTGACAGTAGAAATCATGACAGGATCATCTGAAGTGAAAAAAGAAATCGTGTTTTAGTAAAGACCATAAACTAGAAATTGTACAAAGGAAAAAAATAAAAAGTGAAAATTGGATTTTTGGCAGATCTTTTTAAAAAAAATGCAAATTTTGGTAAAATTTGCTCAACATTTTTCTTTTTTAAATAGTTGTGATTGAAAAAAAATCCTCTGTCCAAGTTCTCGTGAATTGTATGTCGAAGAGCTGTGTATAATTTGATCAAGATCGGTTAAGTAGTTTTCGTGAACTTTTGACAACCGACTTTGGAAACACAGTTTTGAGAAAAACGCACAAGTTTTGAGTAACAATAAAACTGGAAAATAAATTCTTTTGTTAACTTACATTAAATCGTCGATTCCTGGGCCATAAAGTAAAGCGCGCACCTTCCCTAGGCTGTATTTCTGAAACTTTTATTCGGATCGACTTGAAAATTTAGGATAATATTCTCGAGATGTTGTAGAAATTAATAAGACAATAGAAAAAAATTCGATTTTTTGAAGGTGTGAAATCCATGTAACCCCTTAAGCATCTCAAATCAAAATTAAGGCGATAATTTATAAACCGAAGGAAACACCTTTCTCCAATGTTTGAATCGTTATAAATAAATAAATAAATAAATAAATACGGATCAAATACTATCCATAAGATGTCTTGCGAGTTCACATATCCTGACGCTACGATGATCAGGGATTCTCCAAGTACATTCAAGTTCGAATTATGAAATTCATAAGATGCGGAGAAGTAAGACGGATTCAGGAGCAGATGAAAAATGTACACAAAACTGTTTGAAGACTTTTGAACCACGCTTCAGGCATTTAATCGTCATCAGTAGATGAATGATCGGAATGGAATCCCTTGATCATTCTAAACCAACAAAACTCACTGTTCTAATAATAAATAAATTTTCAATATTATCTATACGTTACAATTAAAGCGCTTATTAATTTTGTTAGTACAAAGCACTTTTTACCTTATAAGTTCTCGGCGAGTGTTGAGACTTTCAACTCATTTGAGGAAATTGTTTCTTATTTTATCTTTTGCTTTATTGCTTATTAACTCTTGTCAAAATTAAGTTGTTCCTGAACGTGTAGTCTGACAATATTCGAGTAGTAAGTTTATTGTTTTATACCAAAAGCCATTTACCTCTGTAAAACTCATCGAACAGGTAAATGTTTGCTATCCTTCAGGATTATTTTAATCTTTGTACATTGACTACGTTGTAAATCTAGAAACTTTCTGAATACAAATAACCTAGGTTCGGGCTACCTGTTCTCTGCTCTGACACAAAGGGATTATGTTAACGATCAAGTTTATGATGCTACAAGCCATCTGCAAATTGCTTTTTAAATATGTCAAAATTGTATCTCCATTTTGGTTTTCTTCCACTACTATTGTTATCCCTACCATGTATTTTTGGGTCCTTCGACACTCAGGACATAGCCGATGTTCATCAGAATCCTACCGACAGCCCTAGCTTTAGGATCTCCGGTTTTAAATAAATAGTTTAAAAATTGAATTTCTCTCAAATTTACTTAATGACCTAGTTGCCTTAAAATATAATTAACTCTTAAATTAAACAAATGATTTTATTGAGTTAAAATATCTAGTACGACACTTGATAACGAAAAATCAAGTTTGGATAAATAGTCGTATTAATCACAACACCGAGATATAAAAAATTGTCGAGAATGCGTCTACAATCGGAAGACAAAATTATAAAGGGTCCGTTTAACGAAGGCAGTGACTCGTTTCCCCTGGCCTCCCTACTTCTTATAATTTTCGGGAAACGAACTCACATTTCGTAGAATTTCGTCGTCTTTCGCCCGTTGAAACAAATACTCTCATCTTCGTTTGCCTCGCTATCATCGTTACAACTTTATCGCACACACACATTTACAATACTTAAACTTTTTCTTACAATACTTAGATCGGTCCATCCTCACATGCTCAAAAAGTTCAATGCCAGATCTGAAACAAAAAATAGAAACGAGGGTATTAATACTTACTAACTCTATAAAAACTTCTCAATCACACATTAAATAAATAGGTTATCTTAAACACAGCTCAACAGATTTAAAAAAGAAAATACCAAAAGATTGACTCGAATTACCATATTCTTGAGAATCCTTATAAATCGAAGAATCGTGTCGACGCGCTGGCATTGTGGAAAGAGGGAAAAGAGAAAAAGCAGAGACGAACACTGATCGGACGAGTGATCGGCTGCATAATCCATCCGCAAAATCCGGAAGCGTTTAACATAATTAGGTATCGGGTGTCGAGCGCACAGATGGGTCGTGAGGGTAAGGGGAGGGTTCGGAGGTGGAGGACAGAGTGAGAGGATGAGTTGAACACGCTTCATACATAGCGGCATATGGGGGTGTTTATAGCGGGCGGACAATAGTGCAGACGACAGAGGCGTCGCTTGCTATTGGTGTTGGTGATGCTGATGGTGTTGGCGGCGGTGTTGGTGGGTTAATCGTTAGCACGTTGTCGTGGTAAAACAGTTTGGCGTTTTAGCCCGTGGCCCGCAACCCATCAGCCGTGAGCCGTGGTTCGTGAGCCGTGAACGGCTCCAGCGTAGCGTGGAATGGGAAACGCGATACCGGCCTGTGGATTTGTTCGAGGTTTCAAATTTCCCAGGGAAAACTGGAAACGAAACTTTCCGGCACGTGCCACTGTTTTTGCTGTTTCAAGGTCCTTTTTAACACCCCATTCTTTCCTGATGCTCACTCCAAATTTGTCAATTACCCTCGAAAGTGACACGTGTGTTTAAATATGCATAGGATTTTTTTCAAATTTTATTCCCTGTTGTTGTATAAAATAAATTTTATTGCATTTTTATTTTATACTTTGTTTTTATTGTATGCTGATGATATAGAAATTTATAAAGCTATTCGTAACCATGTGGACTTTGTTAATTTGCAATCTGACTTGAATCATCTGCTTGACTGGTGTATATTAAATTGTCTTTCATTGACTATTCGTAAATGTTGAGTAATTTATTTTTCTCGACGACAGGTTTTTTTTATACGAGGTGTGGAAAATGCCTTTACACACCATAAGGAAGATCTTACAATGAATGATGCAAGCATCATTTAAAGAGGATACTACATGTGTGTGTAATTTGAGTCCAGAGAATAGTTTACTTAGTGTCAGTTGATCCACCTCTGGATAAGTTCCAAATAAACTTATCGCATTTTATTTCTTATGGCTATCTGACAATTAAAGTTAATAGGGAGTTGGATCAACTGGGGCTTAGGAATATATATATTCCCTAGTAAGTTTGACTCTGGGTATTACCTACTAAACCTTCCTTGCTTTATAGGAGTATTTAACACTCAGCGGGACAATTGAACTAAGCAACCAACATCGTTGATCTCGACGACGGCTTATCATTAAACACCAGTATGTGATTGGTTTTTTGCCATTGACTAGAGTTAATAATGTACGTGATCATGGGACTACCTTATGTACTAATGTTTCATTTAATCAGCATATTTTTTATATAGTTTCTAGATCAGTAAGAATTTTAGGTTTTATCATGTCAAATACCTCAGATTTTAGTAATCGTCTGGCTCTCTATTTTTCTCTTGTAAGGCAGGTTCTTGTAAATGCTTCAATAATATGATCACCTTTTTATACCTATTTATCTACTTTAATTAAAAAAGTTCAGAACAGCTTCTTGCGTTACCCTGTGACGATGTAAATCGTCAACATTTATATTTTATTTTGTCTTTTCCTACAGATTTTTAATTTAGTTAATTTTGGGGTAAATTATTAAAAGTGACTGTGGTTGAATTATGAGATACGAGCCTGGGTGCCAAGTATTGATTTTCTGGTCGATCCGTATCTCTCGTATTTCTCTGGATCAGCGGTCTCATTTATTGTCGTTCTTCGTTGAATTCATAAATTGCGATTTGCGCAGGTCAAGTTCACGAATAGTAACGAAGGTCAGCGAGGAGATTCGAATTTTTCTTTTAGGTTCAACTGAGAGGGTGTGTGGTTTACTAATAGCTGAGGAAATGAGACGCAGCAAGGAAGAAGACGAGGAAAGGGAAGGATCGCGGAAAAGAGGATCTACCGGTCGATTAGAGTTTGCCATGTACTTCATCATTCATTCACGTGTGATACCCGAATCGATTATAACCATTTGCCCGGAACACTAAATTTTGGATTGAGAACGTCTTCAGTATTAGATAAATGTATAATTATAAATTTGTAGTTAATTGTAAATTGAATAGTGGAGCCAGTATCATTTTGACACATGACTTAATTTTAGATTGTTATATTGTACAGAATGGAAATGTTATTTTGTACAACTGCTAAATGATATTTTGTACAATTTTGGAAAATAAATTTGTTATTTTGTACAATTCTTTAAAAAAGCTAAAATATTGTACTTCCAATGTTTTATTGCTTTTTTAAAAAATTGTACAAAATAACAAATTCATTTTTCAAAACTGTGCAAAATAACATTTAGCAGTTGTACAAAATAACATTTCCATTCTGTACAATATAACAATCTAAAATTAAGTCATGTGTCAAAATGATACTGGCTCGAATAGTGAACTAAAATTTATTAAACGAGTTTTGTTTTTTGAAAAGTGATTGTATTATATTTTGTTGGTAAGAGTCCCAGGAGTCTTCTTTTGTCTGTCTCAACGTCGGCATCGCAACAGCTTAGTCTCGACAGGATCTCCTTTTAATTTGTGGTTTTAATCAGCACAGAGAGAGTTTGGTTTTAATAAAATTTCAATTTTTAAATATCGAGACAATGCAAATTCGTTTTAGTTAAACGAATAATATCTTTGTTAAAACCCTGCGCGAAAATTAGTTATCTATTATGATTTTTCCGATCATGACTAAACTAACTTACGGGCGATACTAAACACACCTTCCATTGAATCTGAAATATTATATAATTATCTACTCTTTCTCTACAGAATTATAGATGGATTATTAATTTGTCCATCATTATTATCTAAAATTATTTTTTTTATTCTGATTAAGCGCTTGCGTAATAGGGTTTTGTTTTATATCCCTTATAGTATAACTAATTACGGTGCAAATTCTGTAATTAGTAGAATCAGTAGGGAGGTAAATAAAATAGTTAACATTATAGATTTCTTTGAGCCTTCAAAGATTGAGATGAATCTCTTTCTCATAAAACAGGTTTTGTAAAAACCTAAAAACAATTTTATTTGTTGTTATGGCAATTTCATTTTTCAAATACAGTAAAAAAAATTGAATTTTATTTATTTTAAAATTGCTAGGATAAAAAAAAAGGTCGGGGAAAAAATTGCAATCTTTGAGGAAAAAGGTATTTATCAAGTGATATTATCAGGAAAGGTAGAATTTTACGAGTTATAAAAGCATCACTTTTTTGCAAGAGTGTAAACTCTAAAGAGGCAATATTTTTTGTCGCTTCATGTCGCACGCATTTTACGCCGTGCACTCCTGCTGTCTGACTACTCCTACCCTCGAACTACTTGGGACGAGTAGTCTGTTACTACTTGACTACATGGCTCTGCCACTAACTACGTTATCGACTAGAGCAAAGTTCTTCCTCTCAAGTGCACCACTATTGCATCTGATTAATTTAGAATAAGTTCGTTTATCGGACCTATTAACTTACTGCTTTACTCGAATATTTATCAATTTAACAATAAATATCGAGGAAAAATAGTTTATTATAATAGAAAATTTAGAAAATTAGAATTTTTATCTCTCAAACAAATTTCTTTTATCTTTGGGACATTTTTTACATAATGTTCTTAAAATAAATTTATAAATCTTTTACAAATATTGGATTTTCGCACCATGAAATATCAGGAAATTCAATTATAAAACGTGGGAAATTAAAAAAATGATTTAAATTTCGGTTGCCGCACGGCAGTTGGCCGCGTGGTAGTACATTTCTGACAGCATAGTTCCCTTTTGGGTTTCGAACAGACTACTTCGTGAGAGTTTTTAAATCCTTATCACGACAGTATCTTTATGGATATTTCATTAGTGTTTATAACGGGTGAACAAATGTGACGTATTCTTATTAAATAATAAAATTACTTTTTTATACCAACTCTAAAAGTACCTAGATACTTTAAATTACATTTCTAACAATTAACTGTTCCATTTCTTTTCTTAAATTAAAATCCTTATACTTTAGATATTTCTATCGAATTTTCGATCTTACAAACCATTAAAACTCATGTCTTATCTTAGGCTCAAAAATATTTCTTTCTTGAATCGTTTATTTTTTAATTATTTTTTCCAATTACATTTTAACCAATTTTATATTTATAATAACCACTTCGAACTTCTTTTTTATTTTCCAATTCTTTCATCCTTTTTTTCGATTCTATATTTATTTTATGTATTTTTCTAGCAAAATTTCATTTTTATTGTTTATTTATCTCCGTTTAATATTGCTAAGTGCTGGAGCTTTTTTTTCAAGAAAATAAAAAAGGATTGAAAGCAAAAACTGAAAAACAAAATTGTTTGATTTTTAAATAGAACTTATAATTATTTAAATTTTTACCACAATATATAATATATTAAAAATGATAAGGATAATAAAAAAATCCAATAAACTGAAATTTTTGTTTGTCAATAACGGAAAAAAAAGTTACTCTATTATCAAAAAGCTGAGCGAGATTGGATCGTAACGTTTATATCATAAAAGTGAAACATTCATCTTTCTCAATCAAAAGCATTTATTTTTTATTCCCTAGATTTTTATCCGTTGATAATATACGAGAGATATAAAAGAGCGGCCAACGTACCGTGTCTGGTTTCTGGTTGAGTAAGCTATTACGAGATTATGTTATTCAACCAGACAATGACCGAACTACACAACAATGACACCGAAAAGGTGTTGTTATCATGGCACGCAATAAAAAAAAAAGACAAAAGTCGCATATAACAAATCTGTCTCATTAAGAGCTTATAATGGAAGCTGTGTATCTGTTGTGAATGCATGTGCAGCATCCCCTCGATGCACATGTGCTTTTCCTCCCTCTTGTGTTTCTACATGTTGTCTCCTGCATTATATTCCTCTTGTCTCTCCTCCTCACCCTTGAAAACGTCAAAATGGCAAAAATGGAGGAGGAGAAGTTTCTTGAAAGAGTGTCTGTTCGAGAGCAGATGATACCAACTGGCTGTTGATAGGCGACCATCGAATACCTGTATGCACGTCTATATCCAATGCTAACTTCACCTTTTATCTCGTATTGTATCCGCTTCATTGAAACTTCGAAACAATGAGTCGATGCTGCGTTTTGTCTCTTGTCATTTCACCCCTTTTAAGAGAGAAACAACTCTCAGTTCCTCGTCTAAAATGGGCAAAGAATTTTTTCAGGCTCTTTTTTATATCTTGCTTTTTAAATTTTCATAAACAATTTAACGGACAAAATTAGTTCACCTGTTTTTATTGTTTTTACATTTTTTCTGTTAAATATAAAAAAAATATATCAAACTTGATAAATAAAAGATGAGAATATTCTCTCTAAAAAGTCAATATAAATTTGCGCCCATTGTCTTTCCTCCCCACGTTTGGAACCTCCATTCTGCCCATCTTTTTCCTCGTTGCTTGGACCACCAAGTCTACAAGCAGTTCTCTGCAATCTCAAGCTAAATTGCCAATCAACGAGGTATTATTTTCCTGTTAGTGTCTCGGCAAAAACAAAAAGGAAAAAAGAAAGGTGGATATAACTGGATGGAAGAAAAGATGGATGCAGAAACTGGCAAATTTTTGTTCTCGAAAAGTGCACTGCGACATCTTTTATCTATACTATATATTTTATATATTGCCATCTCCTATTTTCTTGTTTTCATTCTCATTTTTCTTCTTTTAGAAATATATTAAGAATATTTGAAAATAAACAAG
Organism: Ganaspis brasiliensis; assembly: GCA_037103525.1. Taxonomy (NCBI): domain Eukaryota; kingdom Metazoa; phylum Arthropoda; class Insecta; order Hymenoptera; family Figitidae; genus Ganaspis; species Ganaspis brasiliensis. The sequence goes on along the minus strand of JAZKLR010000325.1, from coordinate 229,331 downwards.
AAATGTGGCACGAGTATTTATACGAACTTGAGAGTACAGTTTGAAAATGAACTTACCCGGTTTCAGAGGCTTTTTGAATTGTTAATAACGCTAAAAGTGGATATTGTATCCAATCGGGAAACACATCATTGTACTCAATCAACAATTTATCTCACGGTTATAGAAAGTTGCTAAAAATTCATCCGCTTGTCTTCATTTTTATTTTAACATTTTTTTTATTGAAGAGTTTTAAATTTAGACAATAAAATAATTGGAAATTTTTATTGTTTTTACTATTACAACTATTATTGTATTTTATTTAGCAAATTGTAATAAAGTATTCTTTTCTGTTTCAGGTAAGTTTCCTGTGGAACTTTTTTAAATTATCTGCAGTTTTTGGGTAAGAAATGATAATCACTTTTCGATTTTTAAAATTAGAATAAAAAGTTCTGTTTGGATAATACTGTTCCGAGTTTTTGACAAGGAAGAAACAAATATTGTATCGTAGAATAGACAGTTTGGCGAGAAGAGGTGGGGATAAAAGTGCCAGTAGCTCGCAACAACTATGAGCCGCCGCCTGGAATTTGATTGGCGCGAGTATCCTTCGAGCGCAGTAAACAAATTGTACTCGTTTCGAACAATGTTACTTTCAGCATCACCAACTTCCTCAAAAAATATAAAACACAGAATGACTACCTTCAAAATATAAATCCAAAGTCATGAAATACTGAAAATGACAAGTAGATGAAAAGACAGAACCGGATACAAGAATAATATTCGGGATAAACATAGAAGATTCTTTTGATATCAAGCTTTTAACTCGACCAACCCTTCGACTCTCAACTCTTAACCCGTTTCGACACTCGACTCATGAATGATAGGTGGGAGGAGTGGGTAACACTCGAAGTAACGAAGTAGAGACTTCGGTCTGAGTCGAAGACTCCTTGCGGGTTTGTATTACATTCTTTTTTAATAAAATGTGCGAGTTATTCTCCAGCTGTCTTTTCCTCATCTCTTCTCTGTTTAGCGACGATCCTTTTTCTCTTTTACTTCTTCTCGTGTGTCTCTCGCCTTTCAGATTTTTCTGTCTCTTTCACGTGCCCGTCCCACTGCGTCAGTGCATTCAGGCATTTACGTCAAGAGACTGCGCGACGATGATAATTAGTACCTATATAAGGGGGTTGAAATATGAAACCTCTAGAGTACGCGGTGCTGACTTCTCTAGGCCTCTAGAGGCTTACCCCTATCTCCTATCCTGCTACCACAGGCACACGCCGCACCAGCCCGTGGAAAAAGACGTCCGTCCATGCCGCCCGCGACCTCTTTTACGTCCACCCTTTCTCACCCTTTTTTTAAACTACTTCCTTCTTTTCAGATCCTATCGTAAAACTACTTTAGTCTCTGTCGCTCAACTATTCGTCTACTCTACAGCGGAAGAAATTACTATAATTATTCGGAGAAAGGTGTTTTAATCAAGCTTTCTTCCCAAAAATTCACTCACTGTGAAAAGGGGATTTTTATCTTTTTTGAAAGAAAGAAGTTTTTTTCGTTTTATATTTTATTTTTGATAGAAACTCAATTTTATGAATCGAAGGGTATAAATTAGCAAGTAGAAAATTTATTGCTTTACCCACTACTCCGCTGGTTGAAAAATCTTTAAAAGGGCCTTGGGGTTTTTAGGTTTCTTTGTTTTAACTAACTGCTACAAGTATTATAAGATTCTGAACAACCTCTAGAGGAGACCTCTTTCCAGTATTGCTCCTCTCGTCAGTCTGCCGTTTAGCTTGCGAACAGCTTACTTTTATAGCCAAGCGCGTGGAGAGTTCCCGCCAATCGGATTGCAGTGGGCAGCGCTTAGTCGCATGAGGTGGCAGCTCCCCACCACAATCGACTCCTCACGCGCTGGGCTATAAAAGCAGGCTGTTCGTGAGCCAAGCGTCAGACCGACGAGAGTAGTCAGGGTCGCAACAACTGTAAGGGAATCGGTTTATACATTAGATACGTTCTCCATTCTAGTTTGAGGGCGCTTCGAACTATTTAATGGGGTTTTATTAGCCGCTTTTACCCAAAAAAAACAGATAAACGAATCAACAAATAAAAACAAAAATTATATTTTAATTAGCACATGAACATTCTGATAAATTGCTCATAGTAATAGGCGCAGAATCTTAACAAAGACTTATGTACAATTTTGTAGATTAATACTATGTATAAATTGAACTGATAAATAAATTTTGGTTGTTAAAGTAAAGTAAGAAAAAAAGGTTGAGGGCGCTTCGAACTTCATAAACCTATTTACAATCTGTATCGTCATATCAGTAAGTTTTAAATGCACTGATTCAAAGGCCTAAAATTTTTGGTTTTAGAAAAATTGGGGCTAACTGTTGAAAGCGAAACCTTAGTTCTAGCGAAAAAAAAGATATTTAAAATGTCGGATCCAATATGGCGGAGAGAAAAATCAACAAATCCTCAAGAAAATAATTACTCATAGGTTTTTGGGGTCGCTGATCACGAATCTAAATATATGTATAGAAGTTTCTTTGCATGTATGTTTGTACGAATGTATGTATGTATGTTTATATTTCAAACAGATTCAAGTTCTTTATAATGTACAAAACAATTGAGTTAAAAAATTGGTCTTCTACAATTTTTAAAATTTTTTACAATTATTTTCTGTTATTAAGTTGCAATTTTAAACAACTTCTCGCATGGATTTAAAGAAATAATTGATAGGCGAAGAGAAAAAAATTCTAAAGTCTTCAAAAATTAAAATTGTTTATTTTGAACCCTTCCCCTGTATATTTTTCAGATTAAGAATGATGCAGAAATGAAAATTAAAAGAGGTCAAAATAAAGGTTGTGCCTCCCCTTAAATAACGATTAAAATTAATTTTCCGTGACAAAGAACATTAACCAATTGTTGTCTCCTACAAAAAATAATTTTTAATTATTACTTAATAAGTAAGTTGTAAAATAAGAATTGTTTCCACATGCCCTTAATTAAGCGTTTTAAATACCCAAGTTTAATTAAACATTTTAAATGCAAAAGTTATTTTAAACATTTTAAATACACAAAGTGAGCTTAATTAAACATTTTAAATAAAAAAGTTAAACTAGCTAATTAAAATTAAAAATTGTAATTCGTTAAAATTGTTTCACTCGTGGTGAAAAATATGGGGTAAAAAAGTTCTTATACTCCTTTAATTATCTGTCAAACTTTCTCACACTACCAGGAAATAAAATCCGTAACTGCAAAGTTTTCACTACCATAAATAGAAAAGCTAATCTAAAGTAGACAATTGGTGTCAGACTTTACTAAAGGAGTAATACAGAATACATAAATCGACTGAAACGATATTTTTGCACGACTGCAATGCGTGTGTGAACTAATATGGGAATCCTGTGGAGCAATATAACTTAAAAATAAAGACATTAGGAGTTAAAAGAGCGGCCGGCGGAAGACGAGGGAAGCAATAACGGAATCCTAAGTATGACGGACGGTCGAGAGAAAAAGAGAGTGTGATATTGAGAAAGTGGGAGAGAGACAGAGGACGAGCAAGAGAGAGAGAAAAGAAGAGATTCACAAGACAGAGAGAAGGAGCCGCTCTAAATTACAGTCGATATTAAGATCTCGCGATTGCGCGAAATGGTATGCAAAGCAATTCCGGACCTCGACGTTGCCATATTACCTAACCTATACCCTACCTTGCTAAGTTCCGATGGAAAGGGGGACGTGCCACTTCCGGTTTCAACGTATGCCAGCCCTCGAAGCATCTATAAATTCAGGGCAACGGTCTTGGGGTGAAAAGGTAAAGGCACCGAGAAATTACCCCATTTCGTCGACACGACACGACGTAACTCTGCTTTCATAATGCCCCCTTCGCAAATATTAATTGTTCTCTTTTTCTGATCAAATCTCGCGATTTATCACCATCATTTCCCTCATTCTTTGTCATTTTCTTTATTTATTGCATTATAATAGCACGTTTCGGCTAAATTTGGGTCTCTCAAAGATAACATTTGTCTCGTTCAATGCCAATATATTGTTTGTAGCTTGTGGACAAAGTGCGCAATTGATGATGCAAGAAGCGAGGGTTCGATTCCCAGGGGTCAGGAATTTTTTTCCCCAAATCATTTTCGTTTATTTACTATGTTTTATATTCGAATTTAAAAACATATTTTTATGCGCTGTAAAGCAAGATAAATTTGAATTTATAGTTCTCAATTTGTTCCCCCCTCTTGCTTGATTGCATCGTTCATGATGAAATATTACTTGTTCGCTTTTACGATTTAATCTTCGATTCATTACAATCAACAATCAATCTTTTCGGTTGTGCGACTTTAAAAATTCGCGTAACATTCGTCCAAAGCGGGAATAAAATTCAGATTTCAGTAACAAATTACGGTGAATATTTTTAACTGATAAAAATGTTCTTGAAGTTCAATGGAATTATTTTGAAAATAAAATTAAATGATTATTTGCAGAACAATAATTATAGTCGTTGACAATTTTTTAATATTTAATTCATTTATATTTTGCGTATTTAAAAAATAATTATAATAATTAGTATAAATTATAATCATTTATTTTTTCCATTTAAATATGATGCGAATACACAAAGCGTAAAATAAGGTTTCAAATTCAGCGCTTTTTCGACAGTGGTGCCAATACTCATTATGAGGTTGGTACCCCTTCAAACACATGTTTTCTTATTTCATAACCTAATAATACATGTCAGTTTAAGACGCGACTAGAAGCAATTGTTTCTTAAATTGAACAAAGTATCAAGTTTTGTACATTATTCACATCGGGTAATTATCATATTTGTTGCATTTTTAGTTTTCACTATTTAAAAATGTATTCAATTTCTTTGTGTTTTTATACTCGAACGGTACATTTTGATGATTTAGCTTTTATTCAGTTTGGTCCAGGATTTCTACATGTAGATTCCTTTTCTTTAAATTTTCCGATTGGAGACAGATTCTTTTTTCAATATGCCTCCTACCTCCTCCTACTTTTTCGACGGCGACGGGCGACGTGGATATAGGGACGTCCATACAGAAATTTCGGCTAATTCGCGCGCTTTAATCGGTTCACTCATTTGACGCGCACATGAAAAACGGCCGCCGATAAATTTTGACAGTATTCTGTCCATTGCATTGCAATAATACCGGACCATATATTAAGAGGGTCGTGGAACGGGTTTTGTCACGGGGGATGAGAGTACGGAAAAGGGGTGTTGCGGGGGTGAAAACGGTCTTTCGTATAGTTTGTTCGGTAACATATTACGAATTAATACCAACTGCTCCGGTGAAATATTACTGCAAAACACTGACCGTTATTTCGCTCGCTGAACAAATTGTTACGTTCGAATTTCTTTTGAATTTATTTGCAGCCCAGGGGGAATGGTTGGGACACGAGTCTGACTTTCTGCACCCGCTACTTATTCAAACCGCCAATTTCCAAAATTCTACTTTTCATTTTGTCCACACTTTTATTAAAAAATGTTTCATTCCCTCGTAAAAATTAATTGGGTTCAAATTTTCATTTTTAAATCGGGCTTTAGTGATTTATTTTTTAATGCAAACAATAAGGATTATTAATCAGCTTAAATTAGAGAAAAAATCTATCATTTGTCAATTGTTTTCCCAATTTTTCTATTATTGGCATTTTTTTAAATAACTTGCAAGACTTTCGGGTATTTTTCAGAAAATTCAATTATTGTCTTCAATTTTTAATTATTTTTATCATTTAGCAAAATTTCTCTTTTATACTCTCTAAATCTGAATTAGTAAAAAATAACTAATTTGAAAGCAAAAACTCAGTAACTAATTCAAATAGTTATATTTCTACTAATCATTTAGTAAAAAATAACCAATTATTAGTCAAATTCATTTTTAGGTTATGTCGAAATAACTAATATTTTAGTAAAATTCTGTTTACTAATTAAATTAGTCGAATTTTAACTATTTTTTAGTTATGTTTTTACTAACAATTAGTCATTTCTTTTACTAATAATTAGTTATTTTTATCTAATTGCTGAAATAAAAAGTCAGGCACGATTTTAGTAATTATAAGTTATTTTTAACTAATTCAGATAGAGTATCACAGCTATTCTGTAATTTTTTAAGTTATGTTTATCATTTTTCAATTCCTTTTCCTAACTTTTTCACTACTTTTCAATTAAATTACAAAAATTTGCATTTTTTCAATTACGTCTTTCAATCTGTAATTTTATTTATCATTTTGCAATTTTTTTTAGGTATTTTCTAATTTTTTCAATTATTTTGATCTTTTTGCAATTATTTTCCCAAATTTCCCAAGTTTTTAATTATTATTTTTTCAATTAATTTCTGAGGTTTTCAATTGCTTCTGCCATTTTTCAATTTTTTTCCCAATTTTTTATTATTCCCATTTTTTAAATAACTTACAAGACTTTTGGGTATTTTTCTAAAAATTCAATTATTGTCTTCAATTTTTAATTATTTTCATTATTTTTCAATTAAATTTCAAAAGTTTGCATTTTTTCAATTACGTCTTTCAATCTACAATTATTTTTATTATTTTGCAATTTTTTTTAGATATTTGTAATCATTCCAATTATTTTGATCTTTTTACAATTAATTTTTCAAGTTTTTATTAATTATTATTGTTTTTCAATTAATTTCTAAGATTTCCAATTACTTCCGTTGTGTTTCAAATATTTTCCCAATTTTGTATTATTCGCATTTTTTTAAGTAACTACAAGACTTTCGGGTATTTTTCTCAAAATTCAATTATTGTCTTCAATTTTTAATTATTTTAATTATTTTTCAATTAAATTCCAAAATTTGCATTTTTCAAATTTCAATTCTTTCAATTTTTAATTATTATTATCATTTTGCTAATTTTCTCTTTTATTCCACAGATATATTCTGTAATTTTTAAAATTATGTTTATCTTTTTTCAATTACTTTTTTTAATTTTTAACTATTTTCACTGATTTTTAATTAAATTCCAAAATTTTGCTTTTTTTCAATTACTTCTTTTTATCTGTAATTTTTTTTATCATTTTGCAATTTCTTTTTTAGATATTTTGTTATCTTTTTAATTATTTTGATCTTTTTATAATTTTATTCCAAGTTTTTAATTATTCTTATTATTTCAAGTAATTTTTAAGATTTTCAATTGTTTCTGTCAATTTTTAATTATTTCCTCAATTTTTTATTAATTGCATGTTTGGAAATAACTTATAAGATTTATAAGTATTTTTCTCAAAATTCAATTAATTTCTTCAATTTTCAATTACTTTTTCCAATTTTTAATTGTTTTATTGTTTTTCTTTGAAATTCTAAAAAGTTGCATATTTTTAATTATTTCTTTCAATTTGTAATAAGTTTATCTTTTTTCAATTACTTTTCCTAATTTTTATTAAATTCCAAAAATTTGCGTTTTTTTAATTACTTTCAATGTGTAATTTTTTTTTATGATTTTGCAATCTTTTTTAGGTATTTTGTAATTTTTTCAATTAATTTCTAAGGTTTTCAATTGCTTCTGCCGTTTTTCCATTTTTTTCCAATTTTTTATTATTTGCATGTTTTGAAAGAACTTAAAAGATTTCCAAGTATTTTTCTCAAAATTCAATGAGTTTCTTCAATTTTCAATTATTTTTATGAATTTTCAATGACTTTTTCCAATATTTAACTGGCTTGATTATTGTTCAATTAAATTCCAAAATTTGCATATTTTCAATTGCTTTCTCTAATTTTTAATTATTTTTTCTATTTTTCAATTAAATTAAAAAAATTTGCATTTTTTTAATTACTTCTTTCAATCTGTAAGTTTTTTTTATCTTTTTGCAATTTTTTTTTAATTTTGTAATTTTTTCAATTATTTTAATCTTTTTACAATTTTTTTTTCCAAGTTTTTAATTATTAATATTTTTTTAAGTAATTTCTAAGATTTTAAATTGTTTCTGTCATTTTTCAATTATTTCCCTAATTTTTTATTATTTGCATGTTTGGAAATAACTTATAAGTTTGACAAATATTTTTCTCAAAATTCAATTAGTTTCTTCAATTTTCAGTTATTTTTTATTAATATATGTTTATATTGACATTAATGTAACAGGTTTTCTTAAGCTTGTAAATCTACTTATAAAAAAATAAATAAATTTTGCTCTTTTTTAATTATTTTTCCAAGTTCTTAATATTTACTTCATCATAGAGAAACTATTATTATTATTTTTTCAATTAATTTCTAAGATTTTCAATCACTACTGTCATTTTTCAATTATTTTACCAATTTTTTATTATTCACATGTTTTGAAATAACTTATAAGATTTCCCATAATTTTTCTCAAAATTCAATTAGTTTCTTCAATTTTCAATTATTGTTATCAATTTTTAATTACTTTTTCCAATTTTTAACTGTTTTTATTATTTTTCAATTAAATTCAAAAATTCTTATATTTTCAATTATTTCTTTCAATTTGTAATAATTTTATCATTTTGCAATTTAACCGTTAAATTCAAAATGAAAAAATATATTTACTTTATTTTTTTTATTTTGCCGGTTAAATTGTAGATACTGTAGAAATTGTACTGTGTTGGCCCACAAAAAATAATATCTCTATTAAATCTATTGACTATTTACCTAAATTGAGTCTATTCATATAAATTTTATTAATTTTTCTAATTCAAATTAATTTTTACCGTTTATTATTTCAACGGAAGATGATCCGCTATCAGCAAAGTACTGATTTAAGGTTTTGGATAAGTCTAAAAAAATGTTAATGGTTATTAATTAAATATTATTTTTCGACCGATTATTATTTTTATTTATTTATATACTTGGCTCAGTTGAGATTTAACAAATTTTTTATCAAACTTTCGTATTTAATGAACTCTTTATTCGTTATTGTTGGGAATAGTTTTTTCCATTTTCTCGTTTTGCACACTTAACACTTGGTATTTCCTGTTGAAGAAAATAAAGATATTTTAAAATTAATTATTGTCGAGTGTCGGCAGTGGATTATCGTAAAATTAACGAGTTTTGATAAAACGACGAAGATTGATCGGCGTTTCCTAACGCTGCATTTATAGAAATTGTAGATAAAAACGAAATAGTTGATGTATTTGTATCGAGTTATTACGAGCGCTTGGTATATTTAAATTATTTTTCCTCTCAGAATTGAATCAAGCCAGCTGCTCAAACCATTGGAATCCTTATAAAAATATGCCAAGCTATCAAAATAATTTATGACGCAAATCGGCACCAGGCAACATCTCAAAACAGTTATTTACTTATTATATTAATTCAAGACATTTTAAAAATAGCTAAAATAAATTAGCAATTAAATTAGTGTCAGGATATTTAATTAGTGAATAGAATCCATTTTTTCGCTGATTAAACTTTCTATTATTTAAGCTGTGCTTTTAGTTTTGAATTTAATTAACTTGACTAAAAAGCTCGTCTTGATTTATTTCAATACCTACACTCATCTACTTAATTATGCTCTATTTTGTACGCTTTTATAAAAATTAAATGGCACTTTTTTAATAATTTCTGAAATTATCCTACTTTTCTTTCTCTTGTGATGAAATATTTTAAAATGGTAAAAAATACGGTTTTTAGAAACAAAGAGGGGTATCTGAGTTGCGTCCATTTTCTCGTAAAAATGCTTTCAGTCTGTGTTAATTTCAAATGTTTATTATTCAGAAAGGAAAATTCGCTCGCACTTGCATTTGGTATTGATAGTATTTCTCGATGGATCTCTAAAAGGATTTTTACGATGAAAAAGTTCAAAAGCATTTGTATTCAATCCATCGATCAGTCGGGCTAAAAAAGACTCTGAATAATACAACTGGTCTTGACAAATTCTGTTAAATTTTTGTTTCAATATTTTTAATTCTACAGACTATAATATTTCTCAAATTTAAACTTTCTCACATTTTTAATATTTTACCTGGTACAGATGATGTACCAATTAAAAAACTCGACTTTTAAAAAATTATGTGATTAAAAAATTGTCTAGTTTTTTTTTATTTAAATGAGTGCAATGGATTTGTTTTAATACCCAATATTTTTGATCTCGAAACAATTTAATATTACATGAGACACATTATTATTATTTTTAATTTCTCGTTTATTGTAAAAGTAACAATAAAATTAAAATTTTTATAACGTTAATCTCCACCATTTATAAGAATCGAAACATGAATTTTGTACAAATAAATTAAATTTTAAAAAAGCACACACACACAGAAAATGTGAAACATTGGCAAATAAACTTGATAAAAATTTATTACAAAACCAAAAATAGTAATTTTATGACAGAAGCATAAAAAGTTCCAATTATAATTTCAATAACTGAATAAATGTGGAGTGAGGCGCTTGGCTTAAAATTACTTTTTATAAACGACACAAGGGCCACAAAATGTCACCCCGGCGACTCTTTCGATTATGTATGAAATTATTAATTAATGCGTCGCTCGATGAACTAATTTTCGTTTCTGATATTTCAGCCAATTATTAAATGTAATTATTTTCGCGCTGCCCCGTTTTAATATCGTGCACCGAGCATGATGTAGGGAGAAGTGGAATCGGGGTTACAGGATGGGTTTCCAAAGCTTTGGGTTGGGGGGAGGGGGTCAGGGGGGCCTGGGGTATCTCCCAATGAAAAGTGACAATTTGACTCCCCCCAACCCCGTTGTGAGTGTGTGCGTAGACCAATAGGCGTGTGTCGCTGCATTTTTTAAAAGCCATAAAAATGATTATGCTAGGACGGAAGCTCGGTTATTTCAGCGAAACAATGATATTTAAGCACCGACGATAATTCAATTTGATTCGATGGCTTAATTCGGCAGTGGCCAATGTGCCCAATTGGACAGGAAGTTATAAAAAAATAAACAGCCGCGTTCGTTAAAAAATTTACTTTGTTTTCGGTTCCGTGCTTTTTAGCCACTTGACTCTTGTCATTTTTGATCGAGCGTTTCGAATTTTTAAATTAATTTTTGTCCCAAAATTATGGCAAAGTTTAATTAAAACGCTTTTGTTGATTTAAAACAATTTTTTTCGTGGGAAATTTTTTAATTGAAAATTTGATTTCAAATTGGTCGTGAATAAACCTTTTTCATTTAATCGAATCAAGTTTCTAAGTGAGAAATGGCGCGGATTTTTATTTTTAGCTCTTTTTGAAAATTATTTTATATTCTTTACTATACATTTATAATGTGTTTTCTTAAATGAATTTTTAATATTTTTTCAAAAATTGAATCAATTTAGAGAGAGAAAAAAAAGGGACGAGACACAATTTTTTCACTTCTTCGTGCGGAAATATATATTTTAAAATACTCTCACAATTCACAATTTAAAAATTTCATCTTCATTTACATTTTTCTTGAATATAGAAAGCACAAGAGAAGTTTCATTAAAATAAACAAAGCCTGGGAAATCTCAATATGATTTATGAATGAGGAAAAGTTAAAATTCTCGTTTTTAAAAAGGACCCGAGGCGTTATCAGTTCCGTAATGCTTATTCATGCTTACTCTCTTTGTCTCTTTTTCTTAAATTTATTCTTTAATAATCACATGGAAAGTTTTTTTTTTGCAAGCCCCGGGTTTTATATTGCTAGCGTCATTCCACCTCCTCCCGCGACCAACGCCGTTTGCAATGGTAATTCGCGACACGGAGTAAAAAAGAGCGAGCAGGGGGTAGACTAAAAAAAAAGAAGAGGGGGGAGGGGGTAAAATAAAAATGGGGGAGGGAGCCATCGATCACGAGTCTGTTTACCGGTTTTTCAACGGGCACTCATGTGGATATTTGTAATTACAGAACGAGGCCGGCCGTGTGGTGGTTTTTATTCAACCAATTGGCAGGACGATTTTTTAATTTCGAGTAATGAAGCGCCGACCTCGTTATTGATTTGGCCTTTTGTTGATATTCGTTATTAATTTTTAATCGGCGATTCATTCCAAACTGCCAGCCACTTCACAATTCTTTGTTAGCACAATATTCTGAATTTCGATTGTTCGATGATTTCTTGTAAAACATTGTTCCAGTTTTTAATTACTGACATTTTACCATTTGGCGCGTTCTGGAAATATTTTTTTCGACTTGATTCTGTCGGTTGTTAAAAGCAATTTTATGTAAAGCTTCACGTTGAAAATAGCTGTGTATCTATGTCCAAATGAAAAAAATTGTTTTTTTCAAATATGTGTGTTTAAAGTAAAAATTTAATTTAATTTTTACAATTTTAGGCTCGAAAAAGCAGAAAAAAGCTTAGATTTCAATGAATTTTATTATATTTTGTAGAACTCGATCGCTTATTAGTGTTTAAAATAGTCTGGTGTTAAGGCGCAACGTAGACGAGTGGTTAGCGTGCTAGACTGGTAGTAGTATGTAGCAGTAGCAGGGTTTCAAATCTCGGGATGGATAATTTTTTTTCAATTTTTTTTTTTTCAATGTAATTACGACAAATTTGGATAATAATTATTGCACAGAAATTTCAGCTTGAATTTATATTTTTTGAAAATATAATGAACTTAATAATTGATACTTTTCGGAAAATGTATCTAAACTCTTTATTGTTTGGAAACTTCCGCTCGAACTATGTTTCCCGTGTCTCGAATTCATATTTCGATGGAATTCTCGGGAAATTACAACGGAAATATTTATTTTTTACTAACTAAACAGAAAATTCGATTGAATAAGAACTTTAATTATATTTTCCTGAAATAAAAATTAAAATACTTATTGGTATTCGCTTTTAACACAATCAAATTTAATGTGCAATCTGGAGCAGTGGTTAGCGCTCTTGACTAGTAGTAGTGTGAAGTGGAGGTTCAAATCCCAGGGTGGTTAATTTTTTTTTTAATCTTTATTTCGAACTACTATTACGATAAGCGTGTATAATAATTATTTCACAGAATTTTCAAAAGGAATTTTTATTTTTCGAAATTGCAGTGGACAATTAAAATGTCTTGGAAATTTTTTCGATATTTCATCTAAACTTTATATTTCCCGCATATTTCATATAAACTTTACATTTCCTGGAAATTTCCACCTGAATTTATATTTTGCTTGAGTTTTGCAAAAATTACAATCGGAATACAATCTATTTTGAAATGAAACATAGAGCAGTGGTTAGTGTTCTTGACTTGTAAGTAGTATCTAGTGAGGGTTCAGATCTCGGCGTGGATAAATTTTTTTTTATAAATTGTATTAACAAGCTTAATAATTTTTAACAATATAATAATAATAATAAATATTCTTAAATAATATTTCCTCACTCAAGTAAAACAATTTTAAGAATACACCGTTTCAAACAAAATTTGAAAATCTCTGACTGAAATGAAATTTTAATTCGAATTACGATCCTCATTCGAAAAATATTATTAAAGTAAACTAGTTTTAATAATTCGATGTCACGTCTTTTGACATTTGTTTTCTCTGATCTTGTAACCGTCTGAGTTAAAATTCCTGTCAATATTAGTAACGGATAGTCTTTGATTCGTGAATGCAATTTGTCGGCGTATCAAAACGAAATCAAATGCAAGATAAACGTTTGGCTCGCCAATCCCATGCATATTAATTTTTAAGCCACGTTTGCAAAAAAAATGAACGCAGAAAGAGTGAGGGAGAGAGAAAGTGAGTGATCGGAAAGAGAGAGGTGGACAAACAGCTGTATCGAAACCGCGGTCGGAAACGAAGCGGCGATGATTTTTCGATCAGCGCAAAATCGCTTGTAAAAACAGAAAGCAATTAAAAAATTAATGCCTCGCAAGCCATACTGCAATATCTGCTGTCGCTGATGCGACAGTGTGCTGAAAAAATAGACGATCCCTAAATGCCATCAGAATTTCAATTTAAATTGCAGTTTTATTAAATTGTAGTCCAAGATAATATCTAATAAGTATAGCTTAAAACTGAATTATTATGTGTTTCATTTTTTAATTTCTGCTCGCATAAAATATAGGTTTATTATAGTATAAAAGTAACTGTGTAGAAAAATATATATAAAAAAAAAGTTAATTATACAAGCGCTTCCAAGGGATATATATATATGGGGGAAAAAAGAGTCGTAACTGGTTTTAAAAAAATAAAATTCGCTTAGTCATTTGAAGCTGTTACTTGAGAAATATAGAGATTTGCCTTTCCCTTAAAAAAGCAACGTGTAGAAAATTCACATCCATCTAAGATAACTTGATTATTAAAAGACGCGAGATGACGTCATATCTTATGCTATTTCCTTTATGTATCGATTCATGACCTGAAAACGGGATCTCGATCTTATAAACTATTTATTCACTGATGATTATACATACCAAGTACATCCTGTCACGAAGTAATAATGCACAAGAAACAAGAACATTAATGTAATCGCATACATTGATTTAAATGTAACGACACTTGAATATACAATTTTTCCAATGACATTCAAGAAAAAGCTGATTGAACAATGCTTTTTCTTAGGTTTTAGATTATATCTTATTCAGCAGAGAAATTTTTATACTTTTTAACTAATTCTGACTTTCTCCAGTGACCCAGTGTTTTTTTCTAAATTAAACTGTATTTTTAGAACATTTGATTACATTTTTATATTCGCTAGGAAATTCAAGAAAAGAATAAGTTTCTCGTCATTTTAATAAAGAGAAATTTTTTATTTAACTTGAAATTCTGATGACCTTCGAGGATAAATTCCACTGAAAACGCCACCGAAAATTACAGATAAAATTTATATTTTCCGGAAATTCCTCGAATTTTTCAAAAAATTCAATTCCATCTGAAATTCTATTTTATTTTCCTAAAATATAAAATCGAAAATTTCCTGTTTCTAAAAACAGGAATTTGTTTCCTGAAATTTCTACAGAAATTGCTACTAAAATTTAGATTTCTCGGAAATTCCAGCTAGAATTTACATTTCCCCGAAATTTGAGTAGGAATTCAAGTTGCACGGAAATTCTAAACAAAATTCAGCTAGAATACATTTTCCCGAAAAGTCTAAGAAGATTAGGCAAAAAATCCTATTAGAATTTAAATTCCGTGGAAATTCCTCGGAACTTTCAAGAAAATCCAAGCGGGAATTTATATTTTCGGAAAATTCTCAGAAAAGTCTTCCTAAATTCCTAGTTAAAATTTATGTTATACCTGTCGGAAATTTAATGGAAATTGCATTTAAAATTTAATTTTCTTAGCAATTTCAAGAAAATTTTACTCAATTTTCAACAGGGATTTACTTTTCTCTGAAATTCCACCGAAATTAGAGTTGACGTTTACATTTCTTGGAAATGCAAGCCTTAAATTCATACTTCTCGAAAATGAAAATAGAAATTCCGTTTAAAATTTTCTTTGAAATTCTTAAGAAATTCCATTTAATTTCTGGAAATTTCAGAATTTGGTTTCCCAAAAAATCTACAGAAATTGAAATTGGAATTTGAATTTCCCTGAAATATCAGGAGGAATTTGAGTTTCGCGGGAATTCTATGCAAAATATAACTGAAATTTACATTCCTCAAAATTTTATAGCAAAAATCAATGGAAAATTAAAATGTATGGAAATACTGCGGAACTTTCAAGAAAATTCAAACACGAATTTATACTTCCGGTAAATTCTCAGAAAAGGCTTACTGAATTCTAGTTAAAATTTATATTATACCGGTCTGGAATTAAATGGAAATTAAATTTAAGATTTAATTTTCATTTCTCGGAAATTCATGCCCTAAATTTACATTTCCCAGAAATGAAAATAGATTTCCGTTTAAAATTTTATTTTCTTTGATATTCTAAAAAAATTTCATTTAATTTCTAGTTGGAATTTATGTTTCCAGGGAAAAATACAGATTTTGAAACTGAAATTTAAATTTTTGTGAATTTTCAGCAGGAATTTGAATTTTGCGGAAATTCTACTCGAAATGTAACTGAAATTTATATTTCCCAAAAATGTATTCCAAAATATTAATATTAATATTAATATTAATATTAATAATTAAATATTAATATTTAATTGGAAATTAAATTTCATGGAAATATTGCGGAAATTTAAAAAAAATCCAAGCGGGAATTTATATTCCCGGAAATGAAAATAGAAATTCTGTTTAAAATTTAATTTTCTTTGAAATTCTTAAGAAATTTCATTTAATTTCCAATAGAAATTTATGTTTCCCCGAAAATGTACAGATATTGAAACGGAAATTTAAATTTCTATGAAATTTGAGATGAAATTTGAGTTTCGTGGAAATTCTACGCAAAATAATTAGAAATTTAAATTTCCCAAAAAGTTATTGCAGAAATCAATTGGAAATTAACTTTCATGGAAATGCCAAGGAAATGTTTTTGATTTCGAGCAGGAATTTATATTTCTACGGAAACTAGAGTTGACTATAATTTCAACAGGAACTTAAATTTTGCAGAAATTCTATGAAAATTTTAGTAAAAATTTAAATTCTTGGAAATTTGAAGAAAATTGTAGCTGAAGGTTATATTTCCAAAAAGTTTCGATTAAATGCAGCAGAAATATATATATAAATTTTTAAAAAATTAAAAGGAAATTCTCCTGGATTCTAATTTGAATTATGTATATTTTATGTATATTTTTTTATGTATATTCTAGAGAAATTGTTCTTAACTTTCTGCTGGAATTTTTGATTTCCGGAAATTCTACGGAAATTACAAATGAAATTTATATTTTTTGGAAATTTAAAAAGAATTTAACTCAAATACTAGTTGGAAAATATGTATATTGCTGGGATTTTATGTTAATTAAAGGGGGAATTATATTTTCCAAAAATTCTACGAAACTTCAGTTGAAATTTGTATTTGTTAAGAATTCAACGAAAATTCTAAGAAACTTATAGTTGGAATTCATATTATTCGAAAATTAATGGAATTTCCAGGTGAGATTAATTTTTGTCGTTAAATTTAATGGAAATTAAAACTGCACTTTAAACTTTGGAAATTCAGAGGAAATTCCAGCTGAAAATTATATTTCCCACAATATTGTACGGAATTCAATTCCAAAAAAAATTTTATCAAGAATTTATAATTCCTCGTAATGCAACGAAAATTATTGAGCTGGAATTTTAATTTCCTGTAAATTAAAGGGAAATTCAATTTGAAACTTAATTTTAAACTTAGAACTTCAAGAGAAATTGCATTTAACTTTAAGCAGAAATTTATGTTTTCCTGAAATTGTATCTGAGAATTATATTTTTTTGAAATTCAAAAGTTTAACGAAACTCCAATAAGAAAATATTTTTTCCGAAAATTAAAGCTGTAATTATATATCTGCCAAAAAATTTACAGAAATTAAGTTGGTATTTATATTTTTCGAATTAATTATTAAATAAAATCTAATTTTTTTTAGTACATATATTTAGTCTGTTTGTTTCCATCTCATAATGGAGATAGAAAAAAACAGACAAAAAAGTTCCCTTTCTATCTCTGGGTAGAGATAAAAAACAGACAAAAAGATTTTACGAATTCAAAAGAATGATTACTAAAAGTTACAATGAAATAATCATATATGGTTCAACTTTATTGAGCTTATTCTTCATTTATTGGATTTTAATAAATTATATTCGAAATTTTCGTATTCGCTGGATAGAAATGACTTTTCTGTTTTTTTGCAAGTTATTTATGAATCTATTTCATGATGAGTGAGACATGAAACATGTAACAGGTATACGTATATATTTTTTTCTCGGAGACGAATTGAAATAAAAATGAGATGTATTTCGATTTCGAGGTCAATAATTATATTGTCCGTATATTTTTATTGCGTCTTAAGGAAGACTACAGTTTATTAATATTTCATTTTTAATCCAATTAAGAATTTTTTTTATTGATCTAGGTCTGATGTCATTTTAATTATACGGTCGTTTCAATATCTCGGTGATCTTTTATCTTCATTGTTTATTCCGATAAATATTTATTTGAATATTAGAAAATATTTATTTATTATGTATAGTTTCCCTCTCCCTTCGATTGATACTGCAAAAAAGGCAAATTTTTATATTTTAGTATAAATTATATAATCAACAAAAATAATGTATTTAATAATTAGTTTAAACGTAATTTAATTAATTTTCTTAAAGTTAGTATTTTGAATCTTAAAATTCCCATTTAAAGAGAACTTATTATTGTGTCGTTATTTTATTTCTGTGTTAAAACTGTTTCTTTTGAATTTAAAATAAATTTAATTATTTAATTAAACGCTTGAGCGTATTTTTTTAAGATAATAATTGAAGGCAAAAACCAGAAGTTTGCTTATTTATTAGGAAAAATTCTACTGCGCATGCGTTACTACTATGGTACAATACTACTCATGCGCAATTATACAAGAAAGCTCTACTGCGCATCTTTTATATACATATTTACAACTTTTATACTCCTGTTACTATTTACAAAAATTTTTATATTTATATTTATATTAAATAATAAAAATTTGAAATTTTATTTTCGGGAACATAGTCATTCGGGAAATTGGATTCGGGAAAAAAGTATTCGGGAAAAAGGGCATTCGGGAAAAAAGTCATTCGGGAAAAAAGACATTCGGGAAATTGGTTTCGGGAAAATGACCGGGAACGGTCCCTAGTAATTAATAAATGATTGAAAATAGTTACTGGTAAATAAAATATTTCGAAATAAATTTTTTTCAAGTGCGTCAAAACTTTAAATCAAAACACAATGCTTTTTTAACTTTTATTTATATCCGTTATCTCATTTAATCTCTGAATATCATATTTAACCCAATTCCGTTATCTTATTTATTTAATAATTACGCACAAAACTTCCAGTCAGGAAATTTTGTTTTCTGTCAATAAAAATACCGAATATTATATTGTAATTTGAAAAATATTATAAAGTTTCTAACAAAATTTTTTTAAATAAATAAATAAATAAAAATTATAAATAAAATAACGAATAGAAAAAATAGCATAAAGAAGTAATATTTTAAAATATCTTAGCGAATATTTAGCAATGATGACTAAAAATTTTCAAATTAACTTTTTTTGTAGCTGCTTTAGCTAACACTTTTTTCCCATTTTGTATGCATTCTAGCGTTGCTGGCTAGCGCCACAAAATTTTTTCTGTCAGGGACATGTTACACTTTATCATGCTAGGTTTATAATATTTTTGCATATACACGCTATGGACGAAATTTAGAAAAAAAAACCCGATTATAAAATTAATTAAAGTTTTTTCTTGATGTTAGAAATAAAAACTCTATGGAACTTCCTTTGTAATCACTATTTTAGTCGGATTTGACCTTCTGTTAATTAGAATTATAAATTAAAATTAAATTAGAATTATAAAATTAAATTAAATTAGAATTTCAGATACTATCAACTTTGCGCATTTCGTTCTATGCAGGAAAAAGTCTATATTGTTTTTTAATTTTGATCATACGTTTTTTCCAACCTTTGGACTAAAAAATTCTCGAGGAAATTTTCATTCTGGAAGAAATTCTTGGGACAAACTTTTTTCTTTATTATTAACCTTTGCGTCCCACCTTGAATTTTTGGTTTTTTCTTGTTAATTTATGAGATAAAAATTAAAAACGTCGAAAATTTTGATTTTTTTAAATTTGGTATTTTTTACTTCTTTGGGTCATAAAGTTAATGTTTATGCCAGAAAAAGTGTTTTTTCCAAAAAAATTCGTACCTCAAAGGATCAAGCAAATTTTTCCCCAAATTTGATTATATGGGTTTTCCAACCTTTGAACTAAAAAATTCTCGAGAAAATTTTCATTCCGGGAAAAATTCTTGTGACAAACTTTTTCCTTTAATATTAAGCAAGTTTTTCTCCAAGTTTGAGATTAATCGGTGAAAAAATGACAGATGTTTATAATTTTGACGATTCTTATAAGAATATTATTAAGGTGTTAATTTGATTCCTTTTTCTAGACTTGTTTGATTCATTGTCTTATTTATATTTATTTGTAAATTGTAATGTTGATATGTCTTTGTTTTTCTTATTTCAATAATTTCGGAAAGTGTATTTACTTACTTACTTTCTTTCTGGGCTAATAAATTTGACTAATAAATTAATTAATTAATTTGACTAATATCAAGATCATTATCAATTTGTTTTATAAATAAAGATGGTAACTTTATGCATTTTGAACCAATCTGACTATGCGTTTAAATTTTGTGTAATTATGCAACAATTATGCAATTGAAAAATAAAAAATATACATTAAAAATTAAAAAATAATATAATATATTATCATAAAATATAGTTGTTTGTCTACTATCTTTTTTTCTTAACGCTAACAATACCGCAGAAACAATGAACGACTTTAAATTTGAAAAAGTCAAATTATTATGTGTGCTTTCAATTATTTTCATCATATTTCAATTATTTTCTTCGATATTCAATAATTCTCGGCTTTTTTCAATTATCGATTACGTTCTTGAAGCTTCAATTCAATTCTTCAATTATTCAACTATTTTCAGAAATTCACAATTATTTTCTTCAATTGCCAATTATTCTTTTCAATTTTCAATTATTTTCTTCAACTCTCAATTATTTTCTTCAATTTCCAATTATTGGATTTAATTTTCAATTATTTTAATCAATTTTTAATTATTTTCTTCAGATCTCAATTATTTCCTTCAATTTTTAATTATTTAATTCAATATTCAATAATTCTCGACTTTTTTCAACTATTTTTTTCAATCATCATTTATTTATTTCACATCTCAATAACTCCTCCAATTTTCAATTATTTTCTTTTATAATCAATAATTCTGTGCTTTTTTAATTTTTTTTTCAATTATCAATTATGCTTTTGAAACTTCAATTCAATTCATCAATTATTATTATTCAACAATTTTCATAAAATCACATTTTCTTCAATTTCAAATTATTTTCTACAATTTTTAATTAATTTCTTCAAATTTTTCTTCATTTTTTATTGTTTCCTTCAAATTCTATAATTCGTGGATTTTTCAATTTCTTTTTTCTTCAATTATCACTTATTTTCTTCTACTTTCAATCCAATTGTTCAATTCTTGAATTTTTTTCTTTAATTCTCAATTATAATTTTCGACATTTAATTCCATTCTTCAATTTTTTTTAATTTCAGTTTTTTTCAATATTCAATAACTCTAGGCTTTTTACAATGATTTTTTTTAAATTCTTAACTATTTTCTTCAATTTCCAATTTTTTTTCTTAAATTACAATTATTTTCTTCAATTTCCAATTATTTTTTCATATTTCTTTCAATTTCTCAAATATTTTCAATTTTCAAATTCTTCTCAATTTTCTTCAATATTCAACAATTCTCAGCTTTTTAAATTATGTTTTTCTTTCAATTTTAATTTAAATTGGTAATTTTTATATTAGTTTCATCAATTCGCAATTATTTCCGTCGATTTCTAAATTTTTCAGCTGTTTTCAAGTATTGTCTTCAATTTTTAAGTACTTTCTTCAGTTTTCAATTATTTTCTTTAATTTTGAATTATTTTGTTCAATTTTCAATTGTTTGTTTCAATATTCAGTAATCTCGACTTTTTTCAATTATTTTTTTTTCAATTATCAGTTATTTATTTCATGTTTCAAAACCTCCTTCAATTTTCAATAATTTTCTTCTATTTTCAATTTAATTGTTCAATTATTTTTTTCAATTAATTTCTTTAAATAACAATTCTATTCTTCAATTTTTAATGTTTTCTACAATATTAAATAATTCCTGGCATTTTCCATGTTTCTATTTTTAAATATTAGGTAATTATTTTCTTCTTTTTTCAATCCAATTGTTTAGTAATTTTCTTTAATTCTCAATTATTGTATTCAAATTTCAATTTTATTTTATTTTTTTTAATATTCAATAATTTTGTGTTTTTCCGATTTCAATTTCATTATTTAATTTTCAATTTATTTCTTCAATTTTGAATTATTAACTTAAAATTCGAATTATTTTTTTTTTTAATTTCCAACTATAGTTGACCAATTTTTAATTATATTCTTTGAATTTAATAACGATTGTTCAATTTTTTCAATTATTGTTTAATTGTCGATTAATATTTCCTTTTTTTTAATTTCGTTTCTAATTGTCAAATATCTTTATCATTGTTCCATTATTTCTTTCCATTATTAATTATTTCTTTTCATTATTAATTGTTTCTTTTAATTCTTAATTATTATTTTTTGTAAAGTTTAATATTTAATTCTTCAATTCTCAATTATTTTCTTTGAATTTCAATTATTTTCTTCAATTATCAACTGTTATCTTCAATTTTTGTAGCAATTTGTAGGTTTATTTATACTTAAAATAAAATTTAAATTAACAAGAAAAAAACCGGGAAAAATAGGAACAAAAACCGGGAAATGACCGGGAATTTTGTGGAACGAAATTAGTAGACACCCTGATATTATATATAAGTTTTTACTGTTTAGTTACTTCATAAAAGTAGTCTTTAGGTGTCTCAGCGTGTTGGCTGCCACAGCGAATATTTAGCAATGATGACTAAAAATTTTCAGGCTAACTTTTTTGTAGCTGCTTTAGCTAACACTTTTTTTTTCATTTTGTATGCAATCTAGCGTTGCTGGCTAGCGCCACAATAAAATTTTTTCTATCAGAACATGTTACACTTTGTCATGCTCGTTTTATAATATTTTTACATATACACGCTATGGACGAAATTTAGAGAAAAAAAACCCGATTATAAAGTTAATTAAAGTTTTTTCTTGACGTTAGAAATAAAAACTCTGTGGAACTTTCTCTGAAATCACTATTTTTAGCCGGATTTGACCTTCAGTTAATTAGAATTATTAAATTAAATTAGAATTTCAGATACCATCAACTTTGCGCATTTCGTTCTATGCAGGAAAAAAGTCTATATTGTATTTTAAATTCTATCATACGTGTTTTTCACCCTTTGGACTAAAAAATTTCTCGAGGAAATTTTCATTCTGGAAAGAATTCTTGGGACAAACTTTTACCTTTATTATTAAGTAAGTTTTTCTTTAAGAAGGAATTTTCATTCTGAAAAAAATTCTTGGGACAAACTTTTTCCTTTATTATTAACCCTTGCGTCCAATCTTGAATTTTTGGTATTTTCTGTATAATTAAAGTACGTCTTATTTTATCAAAACACCAATTTTTTCTATTTTCTCCAATCAATTTCCGATCTCGACCATTTATTATAAAGGAAATTATCATTGTTAGTTTACGAAATAAAAATTAAAAAATTCGGAAATTTTGATTTTCCTAAATTTTGTATTTTTTACTTCTTTAGGTCATAAAGTTAATGTTTAAACCAGAAAAAGTGTTTTTTCTCTTTTCAAAAAACTCATACCGCAAGTTTTTCCCCAAATTGGATTATATGCGTTTTCCAACCTTTGAACTAAAAAATTCTCGAGGAAATTTTCATTCAGAGAAATATTCTAGTGACAAACTTTTTGGTTTATTATTAAGCAACTTTTTCTTTAAGTTTGAGATTAATCGGTTGATTAGTCTGGAATTTGAACGTTGTATAGAAACTATATATAAGTTTTTACTGTTTAGTTAATTGATAAAAAGAAACTTTAGGCGTCTCAGCAAATATATTGGCTACCTCAGCGAATATTTAGCAATGGTGACTAAAAATTTTCAGGCTAACTTTTTTGTAGCTGCTTTAGCTAACACTTTTTTTTCATTTTGTATGCAATCTAGCGTTGCTGGCTAGCGCAACAAAATTTTTTCTATCAGGGACACGTTACACTTTGTCATGCTCGGTTTATAAATGGAAGATTTTTGCATATACACGCCATGGACGAAATTTCGAATAAAACCTGAGTATAAAGTTAATTAAAATAATAATTAAAAATCGCGTGACAGACAGTAAAATATAATTGGAGACAGGAGTTAAATTAAAATTTGCATAAAGGAAGGGCGTATTTGTGGCGGGTGTTTGACAGCGACGTTAATCAAAGGGAACGGAATACTTGTCGCCCTTTCTTGATCGCTTTAAGACCTTTTGTGGCGGCGGCCGCTTTTCCGGTGTTCGCGAAAAATGAGCCCAATTTCGGTCGAGAGCGGACAATACAGAGCGGAGGTCATCGGTGCAGGAGAGGTCGGTAGTGCGAAGGAGAGCGAAGGAGAGGGCGGCTACGCGAAAAGGGTTGAATCTCAGCTTCAAGTGTTTCACTCTTTGATGTGCGACCTGCCCCAAACTCGACTTCCACCGCCCCCAAGTGGTAGTCAGCTTCAAAGAAAGTGCCCTGGGACTGCTATATACTTCGAGCGCGCTAACTTTCCTTCCTGGGGTTGGGTGCCTTGAAAGAGAGAAGAGAGAAAAAAAAAAAAGAATGACGGCTCCACTACACGCAAAAAGAAAGAAACCGAATAAAAATAAAAAGAGATTCACAAGAGTCTCGAAAATGTTTACTCGATGGGAAACGATTTCAATTTTCTTTCTCACAATTGCTACTTTGCAAAAATTAAACTTAACCCAGATTCTGCGACGAGTTCTTTTAACACTTTTTCAGACGGATAGTTTCTTTTGAATATTCGCCATTAAAGTCGCTTCTTCTATAATAGGTAATTTAATTAAATTTAATAGATGATAATAGACGGTTTACACACTTTATACTCGGGTAAATATGTGTTTAAATTAACATGAAACGCGCCTCACATCAAAGAGCGGATATAATTAATCGTCAAATTTCGTATATTTACTGATTTCTGAAAAAAAAGTACTGTGTTAGTTTCGTAAATTAAAATGTCCACAGACGCTGTGTGCTTGTGTTGATTGACAAAAATGACGGTGAAATATTTTAAACAGTAAAATACACGGAAAAAAAAGTATAACTGCATCAGTAAAACTTTTCTCCATAATAGCTAAACATTTAGCCAAAAACGAACGAACGATATTGCCAATATCACTGTTTTGGCGAAATTGAAAATCGTCGCTCAATTTTTCTATATTAGGGAAAGTGTATTATTAATTTATATATTTGTCACTTTAAAAGAAAGATATTAAAATTCTTTAATTTAAATATTCAAAATGTATAGCTAGAAATTTGATTTTAATGAATAGTTAGAAAAAGCAGATGAATATATGTTTTGACAATTTCAACTTCAAATATTTTCGTGGTTAGGTGTTATTTATTTTTATTTTATCACATAATAAGTATTAAAATTTTTACTAAGACCTTCATTATAATTAATATAAGTGTTTTAATTATCTTCAGTAAAATGTAGTGACGTATAAAAAAGTATGAAGAAAGAAAGTGAATACGATAAAATGATTTGCCAAAAATATAATTTTGTATTTTTACTTTGATTTTCAAAACAATAAATAAATTTAAAGATGTATTTAGTTTCGTCATTAATATATAATTTAAGTTTCAATTGACATGATTTTCTAATATTTTGATAAGTAGTTTTTGATATTCTTATTGTTTTTGATTTGAATTAGATTTTATTGAAAATTAGGGTTATTAAAATTGTAAATAAACTTAATAAGTTTACAATACCACTATATTCATCATTTAATAAAGGTTTTTTTAACGTTTAAAGATTCAATTTTTAATTTTTATTTTATGGTTTTTTTTCTTCAGGGATTTTAAAATTCAATAAAATAATTATTGTATGCATACAAAAAGTAACGAATGCACTTAAACTTATATTAAATTTATCAATTAATTTAAATGCAACAATCGTTTAGCTTAAAATATTTTATTATTAATGTAATTTTTTTATATTAAATCATATGATTTATTGTTTATAGAAGTAATAACATTTTTATGATTGTAAACAAAAATTAAAGGTTATTTTAATAATTTTTAAAATAAAAAAAGCCATTTATCACATTATGCAAAATTATATTAATTTACATTTTAATTAATAATTAATAGTAACTGATAAAATTAAATAAATATGTAAAAGTATTTATTGTTTTGAAAATATAAATACATAATTATAATATTTTATTAACTCATTTCTTCTTCTTCTTTCTTCGTTTTACCTTAATAATTTTCACTATAATTTGGCTCAAGATAATCATATTAATATTTTTATTTAATTAATTGTTAAATGAAATTAAAATTTTTTATTATTATCAGGTTAAATAAATATAACCACGTGAAAGTTTTGACTGAAGCTGTCAGTTTTTGACTGTTTATTTGTTTCGAAAATTTTCACTATCGCTAAATCACTAAAATTCGTATCAACAAATTGACTATGTCTATAGCTGACCTAAAGGTGCATTTCACTGTTATATTTAAAAAGTTTTATTATTTTGGTTATTTAAGAAGAATGCATAATTTACTAAAATACGAAATTTCGAATTTTAACAATAACAAAAGAAAAATCAATTTATTAAAACAGTTTACTGAAAATAGCAGAAACATTTATATAAATTAACTGTACATTTTCTTATTATAACTTTATTTCTAAATTCAGTGGTTCGCCACGCTAGATTTTTTTCCGTGTATATTTTGTTGAAATAACATTTTCGGGATGATAAGCGCAAATGAAGGTGAAAATAGCGTCAGGTTGAAAAGTTGTCGAGGAAATTTTTTTGTAGTGACTACTTTTCACGGTAAAAATTTTCCATTAACATTAAGGACGTTTTTCCCAAAGTTTGAAGTTAATTTGTTGAAGAACAAAAAAATTTATAAAGAAAGTATTAAAATGATTTTTCTCACCATGATCCATCATTATCATTTTGTTTCCCTTCATAAAATATTTATATTTTATAATCGTTCAGATTTTGTATATTTGTCAAATTTTTTTTAATAAACCTACCGCCAGTACAAAATAAAAATAAATTTTACTGTTTATCTCGTAAATTTTTTACTTTTCAGACGATTGATTTTAAACCTTGAGAAAAACTTCCTTAATTCTAAACGAAAAACTTTGGCAGAAGAAGTTGTTATAAATTAAAAATTTTCTCGATGAATTCTCGATCTAAAAGCGGATATAATTAATCCTAAAATTTTGTATATTTAAGGGTTTCTGAAAAAGTAATGTGGTAGAGGAAATTTTTTTGTAGTGAAAACTCTTCAAGACAAAATTTTTCCTTTATTATTAAAGAAGTTTTCCCCGAAGTTTTAAGTTAATTTGTTGAGGAATAAATAATTTATAAAAACATAGTATTAAAATGATTTTTCGTTAATTTCAAAATAAATAGAAAAAAATATTTAAAGAAAACATTTTTTCGAGAGAACTTCCTTAATTTGTTGAGGAATAAAGACTTTTAAAATAATGTATCAAAATGATTTATCTCACCATGACACATCATTATAATTTTTCCCCTTTATAAAATAATTATATTTTACAATCATTCAAATCTTTTAAAATTGTTTTGTTAATTAACAAATGCGACAGGTACAAAAGAAAATCATAATTTACTATTTATCCGATAAATTTGTCATTTTTAAGACAATTAATTTCAAATTTTAAGGAGAACTTCCTTAATCCTAAGCGAAAAACTTTCTCCTAAGAAGTTATCCTAAAATAAAAATTCTCTCAATAACTTTTCGATCTGAAAGTCTAAAAAGAGATCTAAATTGTCCAAAATTAACATAATGTAATCTTTAACCCCTTTTATTTAAATTACGACAGTGGCGTAACTATTAAGGGGCAAAGTGGGGCAGTGCCCCACTTTAAAATTTCAGAATTAAAACAAATTGCAAATAATAATTTAAATTTTAAACAAAATAATTGCAAATTTTGCAAATTAATTGAAATAAATAAAATCAATTAAAAATTGGGGAAAGCAATTTAAAAAATCATAGAAATGTATTAAAAATAAAGAAAATAATTAAAATTCGAGAAAATTACTTGAAACTCTTAAAAATAAATTGAAAAAAATTGAATAATGAAAAAATAGGGAAAATAATTGAAAAATGAAAAAAAATGGTTAAAAATTCAGATAAATAATAAAAAATTTAAAAAAAATGGTTAAAATTTGAGTTAATAATTGAAAAAATAACGTAATATCTATATTTTAAATAAAGGAAAGTTAAAAAAAATTTCAGAAAAATACTTAAAACTTTCAGAAGTTTATTGGAAAAAAAAGAAAATAATTTAAAAGTAGAGAAAATAAATGAAACAAAATAAACATAATTTAAAATAGAAAAGAATAATTTTTAATTAAACAGAAATAATTTAAAACTTTTTGGAATTTACGAAAAAGATCGAAAGTAATTGAAAATTGAAGAAAATAATATAAGAAATAATATAAATAATTGAAAATTGAATGAAATAATTAAAATCTCAGATAAACGGTTTAAAATTTTTGAAATTATAAAAAAAATGAAAAAAATTGAAAAACATAAATTTTGGATATTAATTGAAAAATGATTTTACAATTTGAAACTTTAAAAAAATAATTGAAATATAATACAAACAATGATAAGTTGTAAAAAATAAATGACATTTGAGTGAAATAATTGAAAAAATTACAGAACATTTTTTAAATAAAAAATACATGAAATTTGAGAAAAATACATGAAGATCTAGGAATCAATTGAAAAAAATGAAAATAACTATGAATTGAAAAAAATAATTGAAACATGATAAAATTAATTTAACATTAAAAAAGATAATAGAAATATGCTGAAAATAATTTAAGATTGAGGAAAATAATTAAAATTTATGATGAAAATAATTTAAATATGAAATATTGAAAACAGTAAATAAAATTTGAGGGAAATAATTGAAAAAATCATAAAATATATTTAAAAAAAAAGAAAATTATTACGAAATTACTTAAATATTTTAATAAAAGAGATTTATTAAAAAATCGCAGAAATAATCGAAAATTGATGAAAATAATTATTGAAAATTGAGATAAAATATTAACATTTTTGAAAATTATGCAAAAAGAATGAAAATAATTAAAAAGCGGAGAAAATAATATAAAATTACAAAATTTGTTTTTAAGCAAAAGAAGATAATTGCTAAATCGTTTAAAAAATTGAAAATCAAAGACAATAATCTAAATTTGAGATAATAACTGAAAATTTAGGAAATTAATTGAAAAATAATGAAAATATTAAAAGATGGAGAAAATAATCACAAAATAATAAAAAGAAATGAAAATTGAAAAAAATAATTGAAAATTGTGATATTAATTTTAAAGTTCTGTAAATTAATTCAAAAATCAGAAAATGATAAAAAATTGAAAATAATAATTGAAAAATGCCAAAAAGAATGGTAAATTAAAAAAATTAATTTAAATTTTTAATGAATAATATAGAATTAAGAAATAAATAATTCAATTGATTTAATGTCAAGGCAAAAATAATTAAAATTGAAAAAGTGATTGAGAAAACTAAAAAAAATAATTGTAATTTGAGAAAGGTAAATTTAAGATTTAGGGAAACAATTTAAACACAATTAAAATAATTAAGAATTGTAGAAAATAGTTGGAAAATGATAAGAATAATTACAAAATTATGTTTTAAGTAATTGAAATCATAATAGAAAATAATTATTTAAAATCGAAGACATTTTTAAAACACTTCAAATTTAGTATTTTTGAAACGTGAATTAATTGAACTTTTAATCAATGCAAGTTCACATTAACTGAAATTTGAAGAAATTAACATTGCTATAAATGTAAAATTTGAGAACATATTAAAAAAGTGAAATATAGTTTAAAATTTTAAAAGAAACAAACATCTGGAAAAAATTGTTCGGGAAAATATTCAATAATTTAACTTGAAACTTTGAAGAGAACTTCCTTAATCCTAAACGAAAAACTTTCTCCTAAGAAGTTGTCGCAAAATAAAAATTCTCTCGATAACTTCTCAATCTAAAACTCCAAAAAGAAGTCCAAATTGTTCAAAATTAGCGTAATGTAATTTTTACCCTTTTTTATTTAAACTAGAAAAAAAATTGTTCGAGAAATTCTTTTTCCACTAAACAAATGCGACTGCTGAAAAAAAATACATTTTACTATTTATTCCATAAAATCCTAATTTATCAGTCCTTTAATTTGAAACTTGGAGAAAAACTTCCTTAAACCAAAACGAAAATCTTTCTCAAAGATAATTTTCACAAAATAAAAATTCTCTCGATAACTTTTCGGTCTAAAAGTCCAGAAAGAGGTCTAAATTGTCAAAAATTAGCCTAATGTTATTTTTAAGAGTTTTTATTTAAATTGTGAAAGTTAATTATAACGCTTGAACGTTGTTCAATATTAATGAAAGTAATTTTGAATTTTGAAATTTTGACGGTAGAAAAATTGTTCGGGAAATGTAATTTTTTGCTATTTTCAAGTAAATGCTTTCTCTGATGGATTGGAAGATTTGCGGAAATTCTCGGCTGATTAATTTTTACCACTCGGCTAATAGCCTATACGATTTTCGTATTACTTGCCAGTGTACAGAGAGGGTTGCACGGGGTCAGAGCAGCGGCTTTTCCGGACTATTCTACACGCAATTTCGTGTTTAATATCCGAAATAACTGGACTTCCGCCATTTCTCTCTTCCTCATTTCCCCATCTCTCTTTCAACTTCGTATATGCACATGCGAATGAAGTTATAGTCCACAAATCGTTCGACAGAAGCAAAATTTCATCCGCCATAAAATTTTATTCCCAACTAATCCCAAAAACTGTGAAAAATCTCCTAATTCCCTTCGCGGTTTTTACATTTTTGAATTATTTTTAATGGGGATTTATGTTTTAAATTTCAGAACAAACTTTATCAGGAAATTGTCATTTTTGGCAAATATTGCAAAATTGTGAAAGAAATTGGATTCGCAATTTATGTATTTAACTTATTTGATAAATTAGAATTTATGAATCTGTAGAGTTTTAAATTTAGGATAAAAATAATTATGATAGTGGTACTCAAATAAATCTTGTTTTTTTTTAAATTCGAAAAAATATTGTCAAAGAGTCGCTCATAAATTATGTAATAAGTTTTGGCGAGAGGTTGAGGAAATTTAATATTGTTTTTATTTTTGCTTTAAATCAATAATTGGAAAAGTAACAATATGCGAATATTTATTCTATAAGACTTTAATTAAAATCTTTTTAAAATTACGTAATGGTGATTAATACAAGAGGGGGGAAGTTACGTAATTTACGGACAGAATTATATAATCAATTATGTAAACCATACTAAATATAATATTTAAAACAATTTATTAAAAATTTATGAATTTTTAAATTTGTAAAAATTAACAAAATCTGTAACTGGGTAAAAGTATTATTTACAAAAAATGTTAAATTACAAAATACTATGGTAAAATATTCTACTCTCGTTTCTTTAAAAGTTGGATTTTCATTTGTGCTCGTAGTCGATGTTTTAATATATAAATATCTAATTAAAAATTTAATATTAAAATAAGATGTTAAAATATTCAACTATCGTCTCTCTGAAAGTTATTTTTCCTTATTGGCGTGTTTGTTTAGTCCATTTAAGCTCGTTTTGACTCATCGTGAAAAATGTTATTTTTAGAATAGATTCAAGAAAAAATTCTGATTTGTGACTGAAATACTTTAAGAATTAAAAACTAAATGAAATAATTTGATAAAAATTTATTTAAAAAAGAATTCTTTGAACTAGTGCAAGAAATGGAATGAGTAATTCGCAATTAAATTCGAATTTATGAAAATCCTCGGGTTAAATTGTAAATTCGAAATTGCAAAGCCAATTTAACAAATAATTCTGGTAGTAGTAGTCAAACGTTATTAAATTATTGAAAATTAAACCAAATTACTAACTGATAATCATATTAAATTAACCAAACTAATTAGATATTTATTAAATTATTTGATTATTGTTATTTAGATTGTTTCTCATTGTCATTTTGAAATGTATTGAACATTTTTTTTTTTTAATACAGTGGTTTATTACATAACAAGTTTTTTAATTGTTGTGCATATAATTACCGTTATCTAATCATGTCTATAATTTTTACGTTTACCTCTAGTTTTAATTATATTTGTTACATTTCTTTTAATTAGAATTATAAAATCAAATTAAATTAGAATTTCAGATACTTTGAATCAAACTTAGCTCATTTGTTTCTATACAAGAAAAAAGTTAATATTGTATTTTAATTTTTATCATAATTATGTGTTTTCCAAATTTAAGACTAAAAAATTCTCGAGAAAAGTTTCATTATGGAAAAAATGCTTGCGACAAATTTTTTCTTTTATTATTAAGCAAGTTTTTCTCCAAATTTGATTATATGCGTTTTCCAAACTTTGGACTGAAAAAGTCACGAGAGAATTTTCATTCTGGAAAAAATTCTCAGGACAAACTTTTTCCTTTATTATTAAACAAGTTTCTCTCCAAGTTTGAGATTAATCGGCTAAAAAATAAAGAATTCACAGAGAAAATGGTTAAATATTTTTAGATGCAGCAACTTTTTTTCAAACAATTAATACTGCCGTGTCTATTTTTGTCTTAAAACTCTTTTTATTTACTAAAAAAAATGCTATTATACTTTTATTCCTCCATATAGAATTGACAACTAAGGATAATATTTCGAATTCAACCTTTGGACTAAAAAACTCTCGAGGAAATTTTCATTCTAGGAAATATTCTAGTGACAAACTTTTTTCTTGTATATTAAGCAAGTTTTTCTCCAAGTTTGAGATTAATCGGTTAATTAGTGTTGAATTGACAGCCAAAGTTGTATTTTAAACTATATATAAAAACAGTTATTGGATAACAGGAGCCTTTAGCTGTCTTAGTAAATTTGTTGATTGCCTCAGCAAATATTTAGCTATAATAACTAAAAAAATTTAACTGACTCTTTTTTGTTGCAGCAGCTAACTCACTTTTCCGTATATTTTTCTCGAAATTTGATTATATGCGTTTTCCAACCTTAGGACTGAAAAACTCTCGAGGAAATTTTCATTCTGGAAAAAATTTCTGTGACAAACTTTTTCCTTGTATATTAAGCAAGTTTTTCTCCAAGTTTGAGATTAATCGGTTAATAAGTGTTGAATTGACAACTAACGTTATATTTAAAACTATATATATAAACAATTATTTGATAACAGGAGCCTTTAGCTGTCTTAGCAAATGTGTTGGCTGCCACACCGAATATTTAGCTATAATGACTAAAAAAATTTAACTGTCTCTTTTTGGTTGCAGCAGCTAACTCACTTTTCCGTATATTTTTCTCGAAATTTGATTATATGCGTTTTTCAACCTTTGGACCGAAAAACTCTCGAGGAAATTTTCATTCTGGAAAAAGTTCTTGTGACAAACTTTTTCCTTTAATATTAAGCAAGTTTTTCTCCAAGTTTGAGATTAATCATTTAATTAGTGTTGAATTGACAGCTAAAGTTGTATTTGAAACTACATATAAAATCAATTATTTGATAAAAGAAGCCTTTATATAGCTATCTTAGTAAATGTATTGGCTGCTTCATCGAATATTTCCCTATGATGACTAAAAAATGTTAACTGTCTCTTTTTGATTGCAGCAGCTAACTCACTTTTCCGTATATTTTTCTCGAAATTTGATTATATGCGTTTTTCAACCTTTGGACTGAAAAACTCTCGAGGAAATTTTCATTCTGGAAAAAATTCCTGTGACAAACTTTTTCCTTTAATATTAAGCAAGTTTTTCTCCAAGTTTGAGATTAATCGGTTAATTAGTGTTGAATTGACAGCTGAAGCTGTATTTGAAATTATATATAAAAACAGTTATTTGATAAAAGGAGCATTTATATAGCTGTCTTAGTATATGTGTTGGCTGCCTCTACCAATATTTAGCTTCAAATGACTAAAAAAATTTAACTGACTTTTGTTGGTTGTAGAAGCTAACTCACATTTCCGTATATTTTTCTCGAAGTTTGATTATATGCGTTTTCCAACCTTAGGACTGAAAAACTCTCGAGGAAATTTTCATTCTGGAAAAAATTTCTGTGACAAACTTTTTCCTTTAATATTAAGCAAGTTTTTCTCCAAGTTTGAGATTAATCATTTAATTAGTGTTGGATTGACAGCTAAAGTTGTATTTGAAACTACATATAAAATCAATTATTTGATAAAAGAAGCCTTTATATAGCTATCTTAGTAAATGTATTGGCTGCCTCAGCGAATATTTACCTATGATGACTAAAAAATGTTAACTGTCTCTTTTTGATTGCAGCAGCTAACTCACTTTTCCGTATATTTTTCTCGAAATTTGATTATATGCGTTTTTCAACCTTTGGACTGAAAAACTCTCGAGGAAATTTTCATTCTGGAAAAAATTCCTGTGACAAACTTTTTCCTTTAATATTAAGCAAGTTTTTCTCCAAGTTTGAGATTAATCATTTAATTAGTGTTGAATTGACAGCTAAAGTTGCATTCGAAACTTTATATAAAAACAGTTATTTGGTAAAAGGAGCCTTTTGCTGTTTTAGCAAATGTGTTGGTTGCCTCAACGAATATTTAGCTGTGATGACTAAAAATTTTCAGCTGACTCTTTTTGGCTGCGATTGACTAAAATTGGAAGTAAGATTGTGGTTTGTGGAGATGTGAAGTAGATTAGTACTTGAAGAGTTAATGTCGCGACTTATACGAGTGCGTAGTACG
Organism: Ganaspis brasiliensis; assembly: GCA_037103525.1. Lineage (NCBI taxonomy): Eukaryota > Metazoa > Arthropoda > Insecta > Hymenoptera > Figitidae > Ganaspis > Ganaspis brasiliensis. The sequence goes on along the minus strand of JAZKLR010000325.1, from coordinate 194,877 downwards.
TGCGAAGCATCTTGCACGATCAATGCAGCGGGGTGTCTGAGAATGCCACTTAGTTATTGTCTGGGGTTCTATGGCTCTCTGCATTCTGCCCCTTTTGCCCGACACCATATCATGTCCCATACCCTTTTCGCGATATACTCGTGCATCCCACAACCATGTAATCATTGCGTCGGAGCATAACCATACTCGCATACATTAATTCCACATTTGACTGGGAATTTGCAATCATTTTACGTCAACTTAAGAATTTATTGCCGTCTTTTCATTAAATATCGAATAATTCTAGAGTACTTTGCAACTATATCATAAATTCATCTAACCGAATTTTTCACTATAAAATTAAAAAATTTGATTTTAAACTAATACACTATCTTTACTTTTTAATAATTGACACATTTTTGTCAAAAAAAATTCATTTCTTTATTTAAAACAATTGACAACTATTTATTCTTCACGAAAGAAAGTAAGTTAGGCAGAAGAACAATTTATATTGTGTTTTATGTTTGATTATATACGTTTTCCAATCTTTGGACTAAAAAATTGTCGAGGGAATTTTCATTCCGGGAAAAATTCTTGTGACAAACTTTTTCCTTTAATATTAAGCAAGTTTTTCTCCAAGTTTGAGATTAATCGGTTAAAAAATAAAGAATTCACAGAGAAAATGGTTAAATATTTTTAGATTGAGCATCTTTTTTTTTAAACAATTAATACTGCCGTGTCTATTTTTGTCTTAAAACTCTTTTTATTTACTAAAAAAAATACTATTATACTTTTATTCCTCCATAAAGAATTGACAACTAAGGATAATATTTCGAATTAAAAATTAAATTGATCAAATTGCAAAAAATAGACAATTCACGGTTTTATGCAACTTATAAAATTGTCCAATTTGGAAAAATTGATGCTTGTTTATTGCAGAGCGTACAATGAATAAGAATAAGAGCTGCAAATATTCAACGGTTGTATTGTCTGAAACTTTAAAATAATACTTTCGTTTGGAAACTTTAAAAAATTTAACTGCATTCTTAAGTTTTAAATCTCAGAGATACTACTCATTCGAAATTTATGACTCGGGGTGGGCAAGAATTTTTCCTGTTCTTCTTTTATGTTTATTAAATTTATGAGACAATTTCTCCGTTCCAAAAACGTTCTTATGGTTGCTAATTTTTTTTATATTTTATTTTTATTCTCTTTATCTCCTTCTATAACTCCTTCAACATTCATTTTATTTTTCCGTTTCCTCTTATAGTTTATATTATAATAATTTTTAATATAATAAAAAATAATATAAAATTGAATAACGTAATATGTAAATTGAAAAAGCTATATTATTTTTTAAATTCAATTCCAACGTGTAAGATAACTTTTATAAAATGATTTGTATGATTAAGGAGATTGAAATTCCGCTGGAATACGAAAATGAATGAGGAAATTGAAATTTATGTTAAGTCAAACTTTTATCCTGACCATAAACCTTGGTGAAATATTTGATTTCGACAAGTTATAAAACTTGGCATCGCACTTGTTTCTTTAATCAATCACAACTCAGAATTTTTTAAATATATCGACATTTCTCGCTCAAGTTTTCTATTAAAAGATTTTAATCTTATCTAAAGGTGAATATGATTAGTGAAATATTAACGTGAATTATCTTAATTTTAGAAATAACTCTCAGCGATTTAACGACAAAATGGTTTAAATTGGTATCTGTCATTTAAGCAGTTATGCATCTAATTCAATAAATAATTTAATCCCCGCTATAAATTAAGAATGTTTCTTATTCCGACATTTCTTAATTTAAACTTAAATTGCTTTCAAATCAAAATCATTGCAATTTTAATGAAATAGATTTCAAGCAAGTCGAAAACTTGTTTCGTGCCTTTAATCCAATCAGTTGACATTAAACATAATTATTATACATTGGAGTTATATATTAAAGAATTTTATTTTAATTTAAACAAATCATAAAAAGCATTATAGTTAATAAAAATATTATTAAACATAGTTTGCATGAAATTTAAATGCGGGTAAATAAATATAAAGTGAGAATTTAATTTACAACTTGTTACTCTCGTAACACGAATTTGACTAAAAGTGTAAATTTCGCATGGTAGTTGTGTATTAAGGGTTAAATGACATGCATTGGTCAGGAAATTGAAATGACCTCCGAGGTTATACCTCAAGTCTCGAAACGATCTGGTGATAGCTTCAGAAATGGGCCGACGGAAATCTTGGTGAGAAATTCTCCCCTAGGCTAATTGGAAAGCTAAATTCATTACTTGTTTATTCCACGTGTCAATGATTTGCATTTTCTTCTAAAATTCAATTATTGACTCATAGAAGTACGAATTTTGTTTTTTACATTAAAATTTTTAAAATAACTTATTTTATTTTTTTATTAATGACGATACAAACATTTAATAAGAATTTTTTTCATATAATCTGTAAAAATTTGAATGTTATTATTATATTGTTATTATTATATTATTGTTGTTATTAATATTATTATCATTATTATTTCATATTCGAAAAAATGTTTTAAGAAAAATGTAAAATTTAAAGGAAATACACGTTTATTTGAAAAATTCATAACTTTCAGTGCACAGCAATTCATAAATTATTAAACCAATAAAAGCCAAGCCTTGTACATATTACAAAAGTTATAAACTTTACACGAACTTAAGCATAAGGAATATCGCCAATTTTTATAAAAATTATTTTTGAAGATGAAAAATTATTCACCGATTTAAATTTTAATGATAACAGATTTTGCGTAAATTTCCTTACTTAATTTTTACATAATTACTTCATTTACTTAAATTACTTTTTAACTTTTTTCACTTTATTTAAATTTATTTTAGTTTAAGTATAATAATAATATTAATAAACAAAGCTAAACTAATTTAGATTTTTCAAATTTAGCGCTTTTTTCTACAGTGGCGCTGACACTTTCAAATTATTTAAAGGTTGGTACCGCGTCTGCTATAAAAACACATGTTTATAACCTAAAAATGCAAGTATCTCTCAAAATTAATAATATCTAAAATGTTACTTATAATACCTGATATTTTAAAACATGTGTTTTACATAATTATTCATTATTTAAAAATATTTTTAATTTTCTATTTTTTAATTTATTTCAGTATGTTGTTTTTTCAGTGGAGAATAAGGAAATACATAAAAATTATAAGTAGTTTTTTTAAAAATTTGCAAATGAGAAAAATTATTTTTGTTAATAAATAGTTGATCGAGTTTCGTAAAGGCAATTTACATGATAAATTCTATAATATAGTTCATCAAAACATAGATTAAACTTGAATAATTTATAAATAAGTGTATTAAAATTAGAATATTATTATAGCTCATGAAAGTTATATTTTATATAGAAATGGCATTGTAAGTATCATCAACATCTATTATTTATAGTCTCATTTAACGTATTTTCTCTATATTATTTGCGCTCCTCGTACTTTCTTATTACTTGTGCTGACAATAATTTATGATTTAACCAGCACGTGTATGTAATTTTTCCCAACTTGGAGAGAGATTTAATTAATTTTTTATGGTAATTTAAAGTATTCAAGGAAAGAAAAGATGGAAGGAACTTTTTCATTATACACTGAAAATCCAGGACGAAAATGTTAGTAATCATTTTTTAATTTCTATATCCATATTCATGGCTTATCTTGCAATTTTATTATTTCATTTATTACCGTGTATTTAAAATTTCAACAACTTGCAATTCCCGGGATGTTTTTTAACATTATTTTTACGACCTGGACAAGAGTTTATTCACTGAAAAAACATTTTTTTTTTAAATTACCTTTTTGATTTATTTTAAACAATTACTTTTACTTGATAAAATTATTCTTATAATATTTTATTTTAAATTTTTGATTATCAAGTTATTTTTCAGATTTTTAGTTATATTTAGAATTTAAAATGTTTTGTAACTGTTACCTAATTTTCAACTAAAAGTCTGTTTAATTTTAACTTTGAAATATTTACCCTGTACGTACAATTTTGAAGTTATAATTTTGCACAATTTGAGGCAAATTGTCTTTTAATTTTTGGAAAATTTCTCTACATTCTGCTTTGATAATTATAAATTCAAAACTGTTTGCTCTTTTAGAAACTATTTTTTTTATTACTTACGTTTTTAAATACAGTAATAATAATTTTATTTGATATATAAATATTAATAAATTATTAAGATTACTCATGAAAATCTTTTTAAAAAATCGAGAATCTCACTGACGCATTTCAATATTATTATTATTCTCTTTATTACACACTGAAAGAAATAATTCCACGGTACTGACATAATTATGGATAAATCACCCATAATATATTGCTAATATAGATACTGCCATAATATATTTTTCTTTTAGCCATATGACTGGTGAAACTGCGATGTATATTTTTAGGTTAGAAGAACTGTCAGTGGCGCACCGATGCATTATGGGATATTCATTTATATAGTATTCGAAGTTCTACAAAAACTGTCAACAATAATCATATGGCTGATAAAGCTAGAGTATTTCTTTCAGTGCATTTTTCATTGTTTTCTTTATCAAGTATTTGATTTTTAAATTGGATTCATTTTTGTGTTTTAATATATATTCAAATTTGAAGATTTCGCGCGCTTTTGCTTAGTTCCGCTATTCATAGTTCCAATTTGAAACAACAGATGGCAGGATACACTTACACTTTGATATTTGTTTTATTTTGTGTGGCGAGCTTTTATTTTAATTTTACTAATTAATAAACTCATCGCGAGTGATTGTGGGTACATTGTCCTCAATTTCAGTTTTTACTAATTTCTTAAACCACACGGAAAAAAATCTAGCGTGGCGAACCACTGAATTTAGTAATAAAGTTATAATAAGAAAATGTACAGTTAATTTATATAAATGTTTCTGCTATTTTCAGTAAACTGTTTTAATAAATTGATTTTTCTTTTGTTATTGTTAAAATTCGAAATTTCGTATTTTAGTAAATTATGCATTCTTCTTAAATAACCAAAATAATAAAACTTTTTAAATATAACAGTGAAATGCACCTTTAGGTCAGCTATAGACATAGTCAATTTGTTGATACGAATTTTAGTGATTTAGCGATAGTGAAAATTTTCGAAACAAATAAACAGTCAAAAACTGACAGCTTCAGTCAAAACTTTCACGTGGTTATATTTATTTAACCTGATAATAATAAAAAATTTTAATTTCATTTAACAATTAATTAAATAAAAATATTAATATGATTATCTTGAGCCAAATTATAGTGAAAATTATTAAGGTAAAACGAAGAAAGAAGAAGAAATATAAAGAAGAAGAAGAAATGAGTTAATAAAATATTATAATTATGTATTTATATTTTCAAAACAATAAATACTTTTACATATTTATTTAATTTTATCAGTTACTATTAATTATTAATTAAAATGTAAATTAATATAATTTTGCATAATGTGATAAATGGCTTTTTTTATTTTAAAAATTATTAAAATAACCTTTAATTTTTGTTTACAATCATAAAAATGTTATTACTTCTATAAACAATAAATCATATGATTTAATATAAAAAAATTACATTAATAATAAAATATTTCAAGCTAAACGATTGTTGCATTTAAATTAATTGATAAATTTAATATAAGTTTAAGTGCATTCGTTACTTTTTGTATGCATACAATAATTATTTTATTGAATTTTAAAATCCCTGAAGAAAAAAAAACCATAAAATAAAAATTAAAAATTGAATATTTAAACGTTAAAAAAACCTTTATTAAATGATAAATATAGTGGTATTGTAAACTTATTAAGTTTATTTACAATTTTAATAACCCTAATTTTCAATAAAATCTAATTCAAATCAAAAACAATAAGAATATCAAAAACTACTTATCAAAATATTAGAAAATCATGTCAATTGAAACTTAAATTATATATTAATGACGAAACTAAATACATATTTAAATTTATTTATTGTTTTGAAAATCAAAGTAAAAATACAAAATTATATTTTTGGCAAATCATTTTATCGTATTCACTTTCCTTCTTCATACTTTTTTATACGTCACTACATTTTACTAAAGATAATTAAAACACTTATATTAATTATAATGAAGGTCTTAGTAAAAATTTTAATACTTATTATGTGATAAAATAAAAATAAATAACACCTAACCACGAAAATATTTGAAGTTGAAATTGTCAAAACATATATTCATCTGCTTTTTCTAACTATTCATAAAAATCAAATTTCTAGCTAGACATTTTGAATATTTAAATCAAAGAATTTTAATATCTTTCTTTTAAAGTGACAAATATATAAATTAATAATACACTTTCCCTAATATAGAAAAATTGAGCGACGATTTTCAATTTCGCCAAAGCAGTGATATTGGCAATATCGTTCGTTCGTTTTTGGCTAAATGTTTAGCTATTATGGAGAAAAGTTTTACTGATGCAGTTATACTTTTTTTTCCGTGCATGGATACATAAAACCGGTTTTAAGTTTGGCCAGTATTTGTCCCTGAATTTTAAATTTTGAATATAACTTTTAGGTTATTTTTTACTTTGACGTGAGTTTTAATAAAACAAATCGAATTTCGGTTGTAATAGAAACATCTCATAGATTTTTATAGTATTTTTACCTAAATTTTGATCTGAACTACATTATATAATTCCTGGACGTTAAACTACATTTATTTAAATATTTATCAGAAAATCGTTAAGTCATTTTAACTTTTAGAATAAAGTCAAGCATATTCGCATTTTATTCATGCAAGTAATTTTTTTTTTAATATTAATTTTCCCGTTTACTTAAAAAGTCGATTTAATTTCTACTTTTCTATCGATTTATATCGTTTGTATATATTAACCTCAAAAATTTCATTTGATTAATATTTTTCTATTAATGATTTAAATTGTTAATTATGTAATTTTATAAATAATGAATCTCCTTTATGGAGGTAAGATTTTCTTTTTATATATTTTTTATATTTAGTTAAATTATTGGATTAAATTATTATTTGGATTAATGTAAAATATTGTATTTTAATTACAGATTTTTCATTTTATAACTTCATCATATTATTCATTTATAATTTCCTTGATTGATTATTTGTGACCCGGAACAGGAAATACAATGTCGAAATATTTTCAAAGAAGCGAAAAAATAGGTTAGGTTATATAACGCCTGGGAAATAAGATTTTGAAATAGCAAAAGGGTAACAAGGTAACTGATTAGGTACAAAAATTAATTGTAAGTGAAATATTGGAGACACGAACTCTCAACTTTGATCATTTACAATTGCCGGAGATATACTCGGAGCGGTATAACACCGTAATTTAGTTAGAAGGTTCAACCAGCCTGTGCAACGATCACTAAATTGGGGATTAAGATAGTTCCTAGATAGATTTAACAAATACGACTTAATAAAATAAGTCTCAAATAGTTGAATTAAATTAAAAGCAAATCTTACGAAGAATTACAAATAGACCTAATGGTTTTTAGTCAGAGATAAAAATGTAACATCACAGAGAAAGATAGTTGCGATAGGGTAAGGACAAATTCTGTAATGATGAATAAATTAGTCAATTGATGATTTTTAGCAAAGTTTGTACCTATAAAAGTATATTATGACTTGGTCGAATTTCAAATACTTTGATGTTGGCAACATTTTTCAACTTGCATCTCAAAAACCAATTGTCGGTTGACTTAAGTGATGCTCAAAAACGGCAACATTTTAAAGAAAAACTTTTTCCAAACCCCGATATTTTGTCAATTTTAAATATTTTTCAAATATCCAAGGCAGAATATTTTGATTTTCTCATTTCAGGAAATGTATCGATCATGACAGCAGTGAGAGGACTTTTTTAGCTTCGGAAGAGACGATTAATACTTTGGACATGATTTTTTTTCTATGCTACAAATATCTTTTGATGTTCGTTTATAGTTAAAAAAAACCATGTGCAAAGTTTAGAAAAATTCGATAGAATACTGTTCTTTAAAACACGGGAGTGATTTTTGCAAATTACGTAAATTTTCAACTGTTATACTGATGATAAATAGTGCCTTAAATGAAAAAACCAGAGAAAGTAAAAGATTTGCTTAATTTTGTTATCTGGTGGTGTTAAAAAGCGGGCAACAATGCGTGATATTGAAGAATTGTAAACGGATTAAATAAGCGGATATGAGGCTGATTGAATCACATTTGCTGATGATTCTCTAACAAGATAGGACTCTGATCACAAAGCCCAATTTCTGGACAATTAGTAGAGCCCTGATCGAATGAAGGATCGATTTTTGGGAAGTGGCATTCTCTCTTTCTCGGGTCTCTTGACCGCAGACTCATCGATTACACTGACAGAGATGTACCTACTCTGCAGGGTCTAGGATATGCCCACGCCAATAGATAGTCCTAGACCGGTTTGCAGAGATACTGGCCGCTAATGCGCCGGAATAGATTAATTCTGACCAATAGGAACGGCGATCGAACAGCCTGAAGCACATTACTCAATTATTTACGCTTCATTAAGTATATATCCAATGCCACCGAGTGTACCACGCGCGTTCGGGGGGTAGCTTCCACTGGGTAGAAAGTGGAGGGAGGGGGGGGGGGCAAGTATTGCAGAAACGGGAGAGAGAGCCACCCACTCACACTCCTCCACATATACGTACCTCCTGGTACATAATGTATGAGAACGTGTTGGTAGGTAAGCGGCCACCCCTAGCTCACCGAGGTCTAACTTAATTATTCGAGAAATTCAGCGATCCATTTCTGTACTCTGTCTCCCTCTCACTTTCTGTCTCTCTCGCTCTCTCACTCTGGACCTCTCACTCACCCTTCACCCTCCTCCACTTTCCACCTACCCACCTCAAGCCAAGAGTAACCCTCATGCTCTCTCACTCTCGATTTTCCCGTCTCTTTCTCCTGTCCCCAGCCTCCGAGTCCATCTGGACCATAGACATCGATCGATCAACCTCTCCATGATAGTCAAGTGTTCGCTCGATCGTCCAACTTGTTTATGGTTCAACATCGAAACGAGTGTCTCTACTTCTCGTACGAAATTATTGTTTTGTAATTTATGGATTTTTTTTCTTATTTTTACAAATTATTCACGACGAGGAAATTCTTGAATTACTTTAGCGATTTAGGTGCCAATGCACTGAGAAAATAAGCATCTAATCGAGTTGAGGTTATAGCTCGGTTAGTGAAACTCGGATCAAAATAAATAAGAGATACAGTTTCGAATAAGAGGGACCTTTGATTTTTTTATACTTGGTATCTTGACGCCCTGGTAACCATAAAAACCTAATAAAAATGGTTTTTTGCAATTATCTTAATTAATATTAAAAATGTCGAAAATTGTCTTTTACCAAAGTTGTAGGCCTTCTTAAAATACACATTTTATGTTGTATGCATTTTTTTTTATATCTCTAATAGTTTTCGAGAAAATTGATAAAGAAGTTGCTCGTACTGCGTGAAGAGCCGAGCGGCGAAAAAAAGGCAGGAGCGACCGAGTGGGGAGACCAGTTTTATTTTACGCCTCTCTTTCGATTCGAATGAAACTTAATATACTTACGTATTTTGACACGCTGATTACGAATACTATAGCGAAAATTTGCTCAAATTTCTTGTCATAGTGAAACCATAAAACTTTATTTTTTTGCAATTATCTCAATTAATATTAAAAATGTCAAAAATTGTTTTTTACAAAAGTTGTAGGCCTTTTTAAAATACATATTTTATATTGTATGCATTTTTCGATATCTCTTATAGTTTTCAAGAAAACCGATAGTGAAATTAATCGTGTAGCGCGAAGAGCCGAGCGGTAGACAGGAGTGACCTTCTTTAGGTTTTTACCATTATCTCAATAAATATTAAGAATTTTAAAAATTGCCTTTTACAAAAGTTGTAGGTCTATTCAAAATACATATTTTATGTTGTATACATTTTTTCATATCTCTAATAGTTTTCGAGAAAATCGATAAAGAAGTTTCTCGTGTAGCGCAAAGAGCCGAGCGTCGAAGAGAAGGCAGGAGCGACCGTCTGGGTTTTATCCCCCCTCCCCTATTTAAATAGATTTTAGTATACTTACGCATTTTAAAGCGCTGATTACGAATATCATAGTAGAAATTCGCGCAAATTTTATTTCCATTGTCAAAACCATAAAAAAAGACAAAAATTCAGTTTTTTGCACTTATCTTAATAAATATTAGAAATTTCGAAAATTTTCATTCACAAAAGTTGTAGGCCGTCTTAAAATACATGTTTTGTGTTGTATGCATTTTTTTATATCCATAATAGTTTTCGAGGAAATCGATACTGAAGTTGTTCGAAACGTTTCAAATCTGTACCCTGTTTTAGAAATTTAAAAAATCAAATCTTTCAAGTATTTTCCTTCGGGGGCTTCACTTCTCAACCCCCCCTCTTACAGGGAGGTTCTTTTGACACTTATAGTGGTTTTTTTTACCAGAAGATTCGTATTCAGGGATACCAAAAACACAACTTTTTTATGAAAAAATAACAATTTTTAAAAATTTTTGTTCCAACATTTTGGAGCCGCCATTTTAAATTTCGTAAATTTAACATTTGATTCAAATTCAACAATCCTAAAATTTTCTAGAAAATGTTATTTGGTCAGGTATGTACAGGGTGGGGGGGGTTACCCCCCTCCCCAATTCCAAAAATGGTCATTTTTTAAGTACAGTTTTTTTCAAAACCCCCGATAAAATTTTTAAAATTCTCCCAAAATTTCAACCTCCCCCCCCAAATTTTTTTCTACGTACACCAGTGTACTTGGAACTGTTTCTTAAAAAAACATAAGATATTAAAATTTTGTTAGCCATGTTGCATTTGCAATTTTGAATTTTAAAAATCTAGCCTCAGATTGATAATCTGTAACATCAAAAGAAAACAAAGATGTACTTATCTGGTACTTTTTCGAAAAATAAACAACTTTATTAAAATCCTATTGGTTATTAGAAAAGTTCGAAAAATTAAATTTGTATTTTATATTCAATTTAAATTGTGAATCTATTTAAAAAATATTTGATTATAGATTAGGTTGGTTAAAAGTTACATTGTAAATTAAGTTTAAAAATTTTAAATTGCTAGTTACAGTTCGAATTCAAGTAAAAACCTAGCTTTTGTAAAAGCTTAATTTAAATTAAAGATAAAGTTTAAAAATTAAAATTGTTTTCAAAATTTGGAGATGTGAAAATCTACCTTTTGTAGAAATTTAATTTTAATTGAAGTTTAAGTTTAAAAATTAAAAAAATTTGTTTAAACGTTAAATCATATATTTATTTAATGATTACAGGTTATGAAAAATTTGGAAAAGCTTCAAAATATTTGAAAAGATTTTCTAAAAAATTATCAAAAACGAAATATTATCGGTTTAAAAATTTAACTTGATGAACAATTTGAAAAATAATTAATTATAGGTTGCGTCAATGGAAAAATCGTACGTTAGAGTTTTGAAATCATAAGGTTTTAATTGAAGATTTATTTTGAAATTTAAAATATTTAGGAGAAACTAAAATGTTCCAAATATTCTTGCGAAAAATTACAATAACAAAAAAATTACAGATAATCTTGAAAAAATCTGGAGAATTCTAGGTCAGATTTGAGTTTTAAGGAGATAAATGGGTTACATTTTGAGGTTGAGTAAAACATTATATTATGGATCTCAAAATTCATGTAAAATTGCGGCGACACTACTATTTAATGCTATTTGGTTTTAGGTTTAAAACTCGAAAAAAATTGATTTTAAATTGTAGATTTAACAGTTAGATTAAACAATAAACATGCTAAGTATTCTAAATGGTACAAATTAAAAGATTTGTAATAAAAATTAGAAATTTCTATAAAAATCATGAGTTAAAAAAAACTTCATTTTCATGATTTAAAAAATTAAAAAATATTGATGTCGTTGAATAAAAAATTATTGTAAGCGTATCACACATACCAAACAATAATTACATTATTTCCATAATTACTTTAATCCTATGGTCCCAACAACAAATAAAATTTTATTCCTCATTTGCATGATAATGATACTGTTGAATTTTATTTCCTTCTCTTTGACTCATTCACGAATTTATTTAACTGTTAGTTATTTTTATCGAAATTTCGCCCACAATTTCAAAAATGGTACTTGCTGCTATAATGTTTTACATTCACAAAAATTTGATAGTAAATAAATTAATAATAATTTATGCAATAATAGTTATAATAATAATAATAATAATAATAATATTAATAGTAAAGATAGTAAAAATAATTAATACATTGACGTAAACCTTAAGTCCGTCAAATCAGAATCTATCGTTAATCCCATTGGGTTATAATAACCTAAGCATAACAATAGCTACTGGTCTCTAACTGATCGATAGCCTCGCATAATAAAGCAACCATAATGGCGCTTTATTGTATGCAAAATGGTCTTCAATGCATAAAAAATCGTTTGAGATTCGACATATCACTAATCGATCTCCATTGCTCGGCAATTAAGTAGATCGACTATAACATAAATTACAGAAAATATTAGTACCTCACTCTCAATTAAAATAATATTTCCAACTACAATATCATACTTGTAATTTAGTCACGAATACTCCCTTTGCTTATACTTTTTTTTTTATCAATACGACTTTTAATTAACTAGAATTACAATAAAGATAAAAAAAAATCACAATTTACGATCGTTTTTACAATAAAAGTTGTTTCAGTAATTATGTTTCGATTAAAGTAATTTAAAATGTAATAATTAGTTTCGTTCATTATCTTTATTTATAAATTCACTTATTCTATTGTCAAAATATTGTTATATTCTTGTAATTTGATTATTCATGATTTGACATTGCTAAGCAGTATTTTGTCGAAACACATTGATCTTCTGAATTAATAAAAGATCAGTCCACTACTGTCCTCAGCGAAATGTATAATGCTTACAAATTTCTATTACGTCGATAAATCGAATTGACCCTTGAACGCCACCGTTCATTCCCACCTGATAATTATACGGATTAATTTCGCATAATTTTTATTGTCAAATAAAATATTTTATATCAATATATGTCTCGTGTCAATTAAAACAATGGACAGAATTTTCAAACAATACTAATTGAAATTCCATCACTGTTAAATATTAATTTATTAATAGTAATAATCAGGGTATTCACATTTACTCTGTTTACCCCTGTCTGAGGCAAAATTATATACCTGTATAATAATAGCCACGAACCGAGATCAATGATCGATTAGAAATTTATGGAATCCTCCAAGAAGTGAAAAGGCTGTCCAAACAGTATTTTCCTGATTTTTACAAATTATGTAAAAATACCATCAGTTATATTAAAACAAATTTAAAGGTTAAATTATTATTATTAATAAATAGTAAATTTTTCAGTGAAATAAATAATTTAGTTGGACAGGATAAATTGGGATCGCGCACTCTTGAATTAAGGTCTGCTTGGGAGAAATGATGAATGACTGAAGTTCGCGCTCTGAATGTTGAAAAATGTAAAGTTTTTTTTGCGGAGGCGTTTTTTCTGGGCGGTCGGCTGGAGAAATTCAATCGTAAAATAATGTGGACTTCCGCGAGAAATCTTGAGTGGATATATCTATACTATCGAACTCGTAAATCTTGGGGCTCATGGCGCGCACGATGCATAGAAGGCAGCCCACAATTTTCATCCTTTTCGCGCATATTGTTTTTGACTTCCGGTCGATATATAAGCAATTCCGCCCACCGTCGACGGAGGCTTATCTGCCGGGTGGATCAGAACCTTCGGTTCGAGGCTCCCGTAATCCCGTTCCCATCTCTCGACTCAACTCTTCGACTCGGAGAAATATTATTTAAGTGCTTCCTGGCATATAAATAGTCCGTACGCGATGATAATTAAAGTCTCTACAGTCCCTATCAGCCGGCGATCTATCCACTGAATGGCGCGATACGTTTCTTCTCTTTCGTCCCGCTGACCCCTCTTCGGAATCCCAAGACCCTCTTCGGACCACGGCTTTTGCGAATCGTTCTCATTTAAATAAGTCTTCGTCTAGGTCGAGGCATTACTTAGCAGATAGCACATATGTCGGTCGAAAAACAAAGCCCCCTCAGTGTTCCGCTATTTTTGATAAATGTAGCACGAACTTTCGATTAAGGTCAGACGCGAATCCCGACAGAGTCACTTCTTTTCTTTCTGCTTTATGGCCGTTTAATGATGAATATATTTCGTGGATGGAGAACTCTGGCGAAAAAAGACGCTTCTTTAGCAGCTCGATAAATTACTTGGGAAATTAGTGCATGTTTCGTGATATATTTTCTTGAGGGGAGACATTTTTATGCAAATTTAGTTAGTAGAAATACAGTTTAAGTATTGTTGAATCTTTTTGTCGCATTAAAAAACTGTTAATTGACATTACTGCGCGTAGAAAATTGTCAAGGAGCACTAATATTCATAGAAAAACATTCAACGGATGCTACTGCGCATAAAAAAACACTTAGCGGATGTTACTGCGCATAAAAAACACTCAACGGATGCGACTGCGCATAAAAAACAATCAGTGGGTGTTACTGCGCATAAAAAGCACTCAACAGATGCTACTGCGCATAAAAAAACACTCATCGGATGTTACTGCGCATAAAAAACACTCAATGGGTTCTACTGCGCATAAAAAACACTCAGTGGATGTTACTGCGCATAAAAAGCACTCAACGGATGCTACTGCGCATAAAAAAACATTCAGCGGATGTTACTGCGCATAAAAAGCACTCAACGAATGATACTGCGCATAAAAAAACACTCATCGGATGTTACTGCGCATAAAAAGCACTCAACGAATGATACTGCGCATAAAAAAACACTAATCGGATGTTACTGCGCATAAAAAACACTCAATGGATGTTACCGCGCATAAAAAACACTCAACGGATGCTACTGCGCATAAAAAGCACTCAACGGATGCTACTGCGCATTTATTTGGTTTTCCAAAATATACCAATTTTACTGAAATCGAGTTTAAAATCTCTGATAAAAAGTGTTAATATACAGAAATTGTATTTAAATTCTTTAAATATCATTTATTTATCATTCTTGTCTTAAAAATTAGTTTAAAATTCAAAGTGCGCCGTAGAGCAGTGGTTAACGCTTCCGTCTAGTAATTGTGTCCGGTGTAGGTTCGAATCTCAAGTCGGATAATTTTTTTCTTTTAGTTTCTTACAAATGTTTATTAATTATATCAACAAAATGAATAATGTTTAATCAATTTAATAATTTTTACTGCCTTTAATTATTTATATTTTTCAAATTTTTGTATATTGAGTGTGTAGACATATTTTCAACACATCAAAATTTACATTGCAGAGGGATGAAATTATGTAACATAATTTTTTTATATATAGTTTTTTGAAATCGAAAAAAAATGATTTACAATAATCGAGGTACTACTGTAAAAAACAATAAATATTAATCACACATTCGATAATAATCTTCCCAATTAAGAACAGTTTTATATAGAAAAGATAAAGAATCTTTTGATGAATTCTGACAAATGATTATTAAAGTATTTTAATATGGGGATAAACAGGAAAAGCTGTAATTTGTATTGTAATTTAATAATCTAATAATCTAATTATAAATAGTAATCTTCTGTTTTCCTTTGTTTCAGGTGAGTAGCTTGATGCTATTATCGCCAAGAGTTGCCATTGTGCCAGACGCAAATTTAACGTCGTGAGTAATGTTTGACCTGATTCTCATTTTATTACAGCATAACAAAATTATCCCTCATTTAAGTGAGTACAATCATCCAATTTAACGAAAAACAAATTTTCCATCGCACTTTATTTTCGGCTCAAAAGAGCAATTTTGAGAGTGATGCTTTAATTGCATTTCATTTTAAAAACTTAAAATAAATTCCCTAATGTAGCGAGCCAACAATAAATTCATTCGATGATTCATTTGATATGGCTCAATTACTCTGTTAATGAATTAGTCAAATGACTGGTCATCCACATCTGTTCCTTGGACCAACTGCAATATTTATCTCCTTCAATATTCAACCAAAACATTTCCCTCTTTTATTTTACACTATTTATTTGCATTGTTTTCTGCACTGATTACTTGACATTACAATTTTATTCGCACATAAATATTTTTAAATTGTTACACAAATACTTCAAATGAATATAATAATTATTCAAATGTGATATAGAACCAAAAATTCACAACTTCTTTAAAACTCTGTATATTTACGTATTTTGATGCGTTGATTATGAAAATAATAGTGAAAACTGGCGCAAATTTGATTATCATGGTAAAAACTATAAAAAAAAACAACGATAATATATGGTTTTTTGAGGTTAACTCCTAAAATACGAAAATTTTTAAAATATGTTTTAGATACAAATTGTAGGTGTTGTTAAAACACACATTTTATATAGTATTGTTACGTCCCTAATATTGTTAATTTTATTATTAATATTATTATTCAAAAAAAGGAATTAATAGATTTTCTAAAGCTAAGAACGAAACTATTTCCCTAATGTTCCTCGATTTAGCTAGGTTAACTAAATAACCGTCGCAGGGATGAGGCCAGTCAAATAAATACACAAAGGTACATTTAAACGATATTTATTATAACAAGAAGAAATCTTTTGGTTAATTGTAAATTTGAAATTGTTTTCCAAATAGTTTTAATAGATTTTGAAGAATACAAATCTGTAACAAGAGTTTACTATTAGAATTTCTTCATATACATTATTTTCGAAGATTCTTGGTTTTTCTATCTTTTTGGGATTTTTGAATTATTGTTACCTTTTTATGAGTTTAAGTGGGCTAGGAGACCTTCCGACTCAAATGGCGTGTCCGTGAATAGAGGTAGTAAATTCCTGCAATTGTTGTCCTCAGCAAAGAGTTTACGGTTGGCACTGCGTAAGGCTTGTTCTCGATAGTAGCTGGTACTGCAATTTTCTTCCAACGGCTCTCGTTTATGAATCCAAATTTCAACTTTAATAATTGACTTCAAAAAAACACTTGTTTTAATCCGACTTCTGATTAAACTAGTTGAATGACTCCGGAAAATACTTGTTTCGATCTCTCTTGATGATTGAACTGAATCGAAAACTGAACTCAAACTGAACTGCTGACTAAAAAGTCGCTCGATATTTATAGTCTAGAAAAAGGCACAGTTTTTGAGTAGTGAGGCACCTTATTTCGTTTTCGGCACATTTTTCGTTATGCTGCATAATAGGGCACAGTTCCTTTGTTTGAAAAAAGCACAGTTTTTAGAGTACGAGGATGCTGGAGGCACAGACCCTTTGTCTAAAAAAGGCACAGTTTTTGGAGTACGAGATGCTGAAGGCACAGCGGGCCCGTTGCGCGTCATTTTCTGTGTGTTGTATCTGTGTAGGTTTTCTTCTATGTGTTGCAGCCTTGCACGTCTTCTTCTTTGCGTTGAACCCATTTCAGATTTACCAAGAGGAAAACAATCTCTATCTTTTCAATTAACCAAATTAATAAATACATGATTTATTCGTGTAATTATTTAAAACAGATGTGCGTTGAGAAAATAACATAATTGTTGATAACGCTGATTATGAATTCGTTTATTACAAGAATTATATTTGTTTAAACAATAAGTTTACATTTGTTATTTTATAAAGAGATAAATATTTAATAACTAATTATTTTGCTAGTAGACATCTAGTGTTCAGTTAACTAAATTTGTTTAAACAATCAATTTTATTTGTTTAAACAAATTTAGACAAAATCAATTATTATTCTGTAATCAATTTGAAGATTATTTCTATTGAAACCATGTACATTGTTTAATTGTTTATTTTAATTTGTTTAAACAATTTATTTATTTGTTTAAACAAATCAGACAAAATCAATCGTTATTTCTGTAATTAATTTCAAGATTATTTCTATTGAAACCATGTACATTGTTTAATTGTTTATTTTAATTTGTTTAAACAATTTATTTATTTGTTTAAACAATCAAGATAAAATTGATAATTATTTCTGTAATTTATTTCAAGGTTATTTCTATATAAATTATAAACATCGTTTAATTGTTTATTTCAATTTGTTTAAACAATTTGTTTATTTGTTTAAACAATTTATTTATTTAAATAAACTCGTCAATATGTGTGGTTTCAATATAAAGCAATTGTCGAATGATAAACATTACTTAATTTCTTATTTTAATTTGTTTAAACAATCCAATTATTTGTTTAAACAAACCAAATATAATGATTTAATAATTTATACTTAACTAATTGTTTGTCCGCTTCACTAAATAAAAGTTAATTGTGTAAACATAAAACAACACAAATTTGTATTATTTATTGCACTAAAATGTGATTAAAATATTAATTAAATATTAATTAATTAATTAATTAATAGTCATGGTGACATGACACCTCCCCCCCTTGAAAAATCGACAATATCGGAGAACGAAGTTAGTCGGAATTGTCGATATAAGTTTGAGGATATTTTTATAATTATATATTCTTTAAGTCTGTAAATTTGTGTTATTCTATTCGAGTATGACAGTTTCGGCCTCGGAATCGTATTCTTCTCCATTGAGTTCATAGGCTTCACTGTACCTGGGATCATAAACAGGACAGATGCCTTGGAGATCTGCATGGTAAATTTTTGGGTGTTTTGAAATGAAGACGGTGCATTCTCTGCACGAATTCGCTCGAATTATTATTCCAAATAATTGTATTTGACATCTTTTGCAATATAAGTCGGTAATATTTTTTATAGGAAAATGGATAGGGTAAAAAATTCTACAGAATATTTTTCCTTGGTCCGAAACTTTGTTCTCGTAACAATTTTCACATATTAATTCTTCGCTATAATCATTATAAAATACTGTTAAATCAGTACATTTTACAGTACAGTAAAAAAGTGATAAAATTCTTCTTACAATGAAGGCGCTTTTTAATCCGTTACCCTCTTCTCCAGTTTCAATGTTATTTTCTACAGGTAACATCTAAATTTAAAATAAAAAGGAAAAAAAAAAGGAAAAATATAAGTCTATACAAGTATATTAATCAAATTATTATCTTAAGTTTTTATTCCTAATAGGCCCTCGGCATACGTAAATGCTATGCCCTCTAACGAAACATCGCTCGCATGCGCCTGTCCATTTAAATAATATTGTTCGATTTTCGATATCAATGTCTAATCGAGGTTCATGCAATCCATTCTGTTCGCTGAATATGAAATTTCGGTTCAATTCTATTAGCATTTTCCGCGCCGCGTTCTGCTTTGCTTCTTTTTTAGTAGAAACTTCACTACTAATTGTAAAGAATTCTACTGCATTTTTGAATAATCTACAATTTGCTCTATATCTCGGTGCTAATATGAATGGGACTTTTTCCATCTCATATTCAGGCGTAGAAAAATCATACTCTATGGAAAGTTCGTTTAACAATTGTGCAGGGCTATTAATGGTATCAACATTGATAACACGAATTTGCGCAGCCATTTTCTGGAACATACACGCAACTACTATTTAGAAAAATGCAATACAATATGAGTAAAGGTAAGTTATTCTTCTATTTTAATTATACATGCGTTTTTGTCTTATTCATTTAATATCATGCATAAAATATAAAACTGATTACTTTATGTTGCTTCATTCAATCGTTCTATTCTTTATATATATATATATATATATATATATATATATATATATATATATTTTTTTTTTTTTTTTTTTTTTTTTAGACAGTGATATCAAAAATATAAATGATTATATTTATTGAGAAGGTAATTTTCATGCTCTTTTTTTTTATGAAGTTTCTGTTTCAGAAGTTCTCGCTAAATTGTACTAAGTTATATTTGTAGCGAGAAATTCGGATGGTGAATTCTTGTATTTTCATGAACAAGTCATTTTAGAAAAAGCGAAAGAGAGAGAAAAAAAAAAGGAAAGGAGAAAACTGTAAAGATGTAAACATGCATTTTAGAGGAGCGAAAGGTGAAGCGTCAATGGTGAGTAGATTTATTACTTTATTAGGGGTAAGGTAAGGACTGGTCTGCGAGAGCTGTTTTTTTTTTATTATCTCTCGATTTTTCCTCTTGGACGTGCTGTGTCCACTCAACTTTGACTTAAAAGACGTAACAGAAAAAAAAGGGGTACTTTCGTCTATTTTCAAACTGTGAAGAGAACTTTTGTGTTTTGAGAATCTTTGATTTTTGTTGAAATCCTTGAGAATTTTAACTTTGCCAAAAAAGTAGGGAAAAAGGGAAAAGTAGAAGGAAAATAAGAAATGTCTCTAAAGGGTTTCAGTCGTCGTTTTACTTTTCTACTAAGAGTATTTCTTAAAGGAAAGAGAAAATTAGGGGAAAAAATGGCTAGTGATTTTAGTAATTTATTTGATAATATAGATATTGAGGATTTAGATGAGGAAGTTGTTGAAAGAGCTTCGGTAGACGAGCTTGATAGGCTAGTTAGCGATAGGGTAGGTGAAAATGTTAACTCAGATTTTGAAATGGATTTAGATGCCATTTTGCTTGATACCAGCAATAATAGACATGTACAAGAAGTGTTGCGGGAGTTAAATGAGAATAGTATAATTGAAACTAATAGTTCTAATTTGCATGAACTGAGACAAAATGAGTCTGTTACACCAAGGGTAATTGTGGATATTACAGGAGACTGGTGTAACGATATTTGGACAGTACGTGATTGCAAAAACAAATTCTATATTATGAATTCAGGGAATAAAAAATTGTATGGTCCTAGTTGGTGGACTGAATTTCCAGTTGAGCAACAACATTTTCTGAGGGATAGTATTAGGAAAGAAATTGAAGAAAAACCACAAGGAGTGTATAACTTTTGTGGGAAGTTTTTTACTTTCCGAAAAACATGTGGAACAATGAAATTAGTAAGTTTAATGTGATATTTTATGTTTATATATGTGTGTGTTAATGTATATGTTTTTATTTTGTTTACTTATTAATTTCCTTTTTAGGTGAAAGTAAATCAAGTTGCAGGAAATGAACAAAATGAAGATTTTTCTTTAAAACAAAGGCGATTTAAGGTTAATGAGTCGCTACATGTATTTTATCCAAAAGATTGGCTTTCTTTAACAAGAAGAGGATTACAGCATAGAGCTTGTCAAATAAGAAAGATAATAATGGAAAAAAATGATGGTAATTGTCAATTACCATTTATTTATCGAAATCATCGTTATCAAATAATTGGTAATGAATTAAAACAGGTAAATTTACATTTTTTTTTTTTTATTATTATTATTAATATTATTATTATTATTTTTTTTTGTGTGTTTTTAGATAAAAATTAATTAAGTTTTGTGTTTTATTTGTAGATTGCTTTATAATCCCTATAAGGATGAATTGTAAATATGTACATATTTATTTTATATTAAATCAACTAGTCTGAATGTGTGCCTTTAGACATGAGTTTCGAGGCGAACTGTTTTACGATTTGAAGTTGGAGAGAAAATTTGAAGTGCATTTTCTTGTTGAACTATATCAAGACTTTGGTGAGTTATTTGTTTTTTATCTTGAATTGTTTTTATTAGTAAATAGTTTTTCTTAATTAAATAATATAGAATGGCTGCTAATGTTAGAAAAATGGATAGAAGAATATTTATTATCATTACTGCTATCATTATATTGATGAAAAGGTCATCAAATTCTTTTTTTGAAACTAAATTTGGTTTTGTATGTAGTTGTTCTTCTGCTAAAATAAGCAATTTTTCTTCTAAATTATTCAATGGAATAATTTTTCTGGTTTTATTCCAGTGATTGAAAAGATAATCAATGTGTAAGTTAGGATTTGTAATTAATTCGAACAAAGCTCTGTGATTATTTTTAAGTGTATCTAAGTCTTCCTCTCTCATAACTAGGTATCGTTCTTCTTGATTTCTTTTAGTTAATCTGGGCAAGATGAGAAAATTTATCTCTATTGCACATTCTGATTCAATTTTTAATATTCCATTATTTTGGATAGTCAGTTCTATTTTATTTTTTTGTGGACAACGAATTTTGATATTTGTGGGAGAATTAATTGAATATAACCAGCCCTGATAACTTTCTAAGATGGTCCATGAATCTTTAGGAAATGCTTGTAAGTTATAATTACATAAGTTTGATTGTTTCTTCATAAAAAGTTCAATTTCGCAAATAGGATTGTCGGCTATTGTTTTAATATCAGGTAAAAAAGGACAAATTTTACTAAATGCTGTTTCATAGCAGTTTTTAATACTTTGTTTATCCAGGTGAAAATAAGTTTTATTGTCCTTAGATATGGCTAGAAGTGAGTTTTTTAAATTAATTTGTGTGATAAGAGGGTGTTGTTTATTGAATGTGTTAAACATTGGAATTGAATGTAATTTAAAAAGATTGTATCGTGTTGAATATGGTACTGAAAGGGCGATAAATAATTTGTTCTTATATGTAAAAGCGTCTGTTTCTGAGTGTCTTAGTAATCTTGTGAGAGAAAATTCGTGTGAAAAAGTGTTAAGAAGATATTCTTGAGGGATTGAAGATTGTAATATAGGATGCCATTTGTTGTTTGTTGCTAAAATTAGGATGTCTAATATTTTTTTTGTGTAAACTATGTAATCAGAAATTGGATCTCTTAAATATCTAATCCATGATCTTGAAAATAGTGTGTAAAATTTGTCTTCTTGATTTAGATTTTTAATATGCCAATTTCTGAAAGCCTCTAGTGTGCCTTGGACTCGGAAAGTGTCATTGAAAGTTTCAGAAAAGGTAGTTGGGAAAACATTGATTTGTTGCTCTGGTTCGGTTATTGTAGTAAGGTTTGTGTTGTGCATTTTTTCCAGAATGTGATAAAATTGTTGATTATTAGAGATTAATTCTATTGTACTGTTATATAAAATATTCTCGGTATCCATTAAAATTGATATTAATTCTCTTTCTTTGTTCATTATTTCTTCTTTGATAAAATCTTTAGGACATGAGTTTGAACAATGTTCGGTTACCTCTTTAAAGGTTTCAATTATTAATCGACCAAATCTTAAAATTTCATAAATTTCTATGTAATTTAATAGGTGTCTTTGTCTATTTAAAGGTGTAATGAATCCCATAGATTCGAAAATAATAGTGGAATTCGATGTTAGAGTTGTTTGATTATAAGAGTGCGAAGAAATAATAAAAGTAAGGAGCGTGAAAAGGATGGAAACGAATTTCATACTTAGCATGCTGGTCATTCTTTTGAGAAATAGATTACAAATAAATGAAATTGATTTTATCTTGTTTTTCCTCGGAATGTCTTTGGGTCATGCAAGTAGAGCCTTGATGAGACTTGTAACTAAAACAAACGAAATTTTTAGATTAGTCTTTCTTTAATTTTGCTTATATTGCTATTTGAGTAGTTTGCGCGTAAGATTCCAATTGTTTTGTGTAAATTTGGATTTGGTGCTAAAAAAAATACTGGTTTTTGCGGTTCAAATCTACGGATTAGTTTTAAAGCGTCACAATTTTTAATAGTGTGACCGTGATATAAACAATATCTACAATAGTTGTGCCATTGTATTAATTTAGGACGAGGATCAGTTTGTGTTCCTATTTCTCGTGTTTTTGAAATATTGATTAAGAAGGGATCTTCATCATCAATTAGATCGTGTGTTCTTACAAAAAATTTTAATAAGTCTAAAGCTGCGTATTGAGCTGCTACTACTTGAGAATATGCTCTTTTCTTTTTCATTTTACTTCCAACTGACACATATACTGTGTATGTTGTTAAAAATGTTTCTTTTTTGTCTATTACCATTGAAATGTTGGGTGTTGAAAGACCATATTCAAAAGTAAAATAACGTAGAATTTGTAGTACATCTATTTGTCCTTCCATTGGTTTAAAATGGGATAACGGTAAATCTTTATGTAGAATTGAAAATACGCAATTTTTACGAGGAGATGAGGATGATTCGGCAGATTTTTGTGTTGTGAGGTTGAGAGGTTGGTGTGACATGCTAGAAAGAAAAATATCATATTTATGCAAAATGATAAGGGTTCAAAGCCCGATAACCGCAATTCATGCATTTTTTGTACGACTTTGTTTGTGGATGACATGCTCTACTTTTACTGGATTGGAAAGGGTTTGTTCTAATTTTGTTTCTTGGTGGTAATTGAGGAGGTATTTCTTCGTTTCGTTGTGTAGTACTAGTGGAAGGATGATTGTTTGATGTGTGTAAGGATAAATCATTCATTGCATCCGTAACATTGTTTATCGATTTGTTTTGTTTTTTATATAGTTTATGAATCATTCTACAGGTTGCCTGGATTTTGGCTTCTCTGATTGTATTGGCGATGCCATTTTCTTTGTTTTCTTCAACTTTACAAGTGATAATGTGATTACGTTTAGTTGGACAAAAATAAAGATAAATATACTTTGGTTCTTGTAGTTTTAAATTTAAGCAAATATTTTTTAGTTCACGAATGACGTCGACATTAGGAAGGGATGTTATAAGGATGTTATTGTTGATTGGTAAGGTTTTAAGATAGCTACGTGCAACATGCTCCTTTACCATATCCGGATCATGCCCCATTGCGGTATACTGGAAGATTTTATTCGCTACCGATATTTCGAAAAGTAATCTATTATTCGTATCCCTTCTAATTTCATACGTGTATCTCAAAGGTGATAAACCCATTGTTATGAGTGCTTCCTCCACTTTTTCTGTAGGTCTTACTGATTTCATGCTAATTTAAATGCGATATGGATTAGTTTGACTGTAATTTAACTGTGTTAGTTGTTCTTGCGGATATATGTATGTTTCTGTTGTCTGATTGTTACCTTGTTCGTGTTTTAGTACTGGTTCTGACTCTGTCGTAGTGAGTGGTTTTTTGTTTTGATTACTGTCAGGGAGTTGTTCGTTTGTGCTTTTGGCTTCCTTGGGCGGTTCTCGTTTTCCTAAATGTAATAGTAAATTAGTAACTGAATCCCAAATTGAGCCAATAAGATGGATTGACCATCCAAAAACAGTATACAGGGCATAGCCGTGTATAAATGTATCAATTAATAATTTAATTGTTCGCATAACAATGACAACCCCTATAAATCCCGCACTAACGGTACCAAAACTGGAAAATACTGTCCAAATTTTATTCCACGTCGATTGAGCAATTTTTTCCATAGTTTTTTCGTCTAGTAAACCCATTAAAGAAATTCCCTGATTAATTGTGGGTAACCCAGTCATGCCGCGAACTAAACTATTTAAAATCATTGGTTTTTCTGCTGGGAACATTATATGATCTTTTAATTTATTTAAATCGGATTGTGAATATACACCACTGGTTGCTAATGATAAAGGATTTGTGTATTGCCATGTAACGCTTGTTAGGGGTCTAATAGTAGCGGGGTTAGTTGTTTCTATTGGGTTAGGAAGCATTTTGTACCATTTTTGGCCTAAACAATACATTGATGGAATAAAAGAATTGCAATTAGTTTGAGTTCCTTTAGAAGTTATTATGTGTGTTCGAGGTGTTAAGAAGAGTGTATCGTTTCCTTTGTGAATGGGTAAGTGTAGATAACATTCCTTAGTTTCACGGTATTTTACTTCAACAGGAATGCATTTTATTATATGGGCAACTTCTCCTGCTATTATTGACATATATCCTGGGCCTTTCATTAAGTTGTATGCAAATTCATCTGGGGTTTGAATTGCTAATGTTAAAGTATTTTTTAAAACCTGTCTTTCTAATTCGCATTTTTGAATTAATATGTCATGGTATAATTGTTTCATTTGAGTACGAATGTGTCTTTCAACATACACAAATTTAGAGTTTACGTAGGTAAAAAGATCCATATTTTGTACAGTAGGTTTTTTGTTTGGTAAAATTGATGCTCCTGGTTGGGTTTCTACAATTAACAATTTTGGGTGTTCTGTTCTATACATAATTAAGTTGCAAACTGGGTTTAGACTTCTTTGTGATAATGCAAAGGTTATATCTTCTGTATTTAAAGAATAAATTGTTTCTGCATGCTGAGTACTATTTTCATAAGTCTTATTAACGAAACCTTCATATAAGACTTCATATTTATTAAGATGGCAAATGTCTTGAGGTAAAGGGTTCCAAAATGTATTCCCGCCTTCCATGTCAAAACAATTGGTATCTGAGAGTGAACATGTGATACCAGATTGTAAGTGGATTCGATCTGTATTTAAATTAACACTTGCATAGTATTCGGTTAATGTTACAGTTACTACTCCTTGTACAACAACGTTGTCCCAAGTCCCTAATGGATCTGTAAATTGAACTCCTGTGCAATCTCCATCTGTGTCAGTGTATCCTGCTATTAATATACTATGATAAGTTGTATGATTAGGTTTCAACTTTGATATTTTTGCGTCTTGTCCAAATGTTATAGTTCCGCCTTGATGTAGAGTGTTACATTGATCGTATGAAATATCATGAATGTATGCACTTAATCCATTTCTTACTACTGATGCATGTGAAAATGCTCCACAGTGTGTGATTGTTCTATCAACTTCCAATTTACATTGTGTCACTTTAGTACGGGTAAAATCGTTAATTTGCACTAATTGGACGTATTTCTGTTCAACGTTTACCTCTGGTTCAGGTATGTCGCATTCTGCTACTTCCAAAAGGGATATTGTTGTGAGGTTAAGTTGATTTGAACCACAGTCATAACCGATGATGGCTTGTACTGATGTTCTCCATGATATTAGTATTATAAGGGCTAGCCATGTCTTCGATCTGGCAGACATTTCTGTAAAATGATATTTCTAATTAAGAGAGGTGAGTTTTTATGAAAGAAAAAGGAAAAGAACAAAGAAAACGATATTTATTTGGGAAAAATACTAATATTTTGAAGTTAAAAGTATAATTTTTATTACTTCTTAGATGTGTGGTATGTTCTATTACTTGTTTTTGAATTTTTAGTTTTACTTATGTGTGTTTGAATTTATTCTTGATTTCTTCAATCTATTTACATGTACAACCTTTGGTTTATTTTTTATTTCTATTTTAACGTTTCCTTTGCCTAAAATATCTAAAACTTTATGTGGTCCTGAATATTGGTCTCCTAATTTCTTTGGTTTTGGTCCGCTTAATAAAAATACTTCGTCATCAAGTTTAAAATCTTGTGGGTTGATTTTTCTGTCATAATAAATTTTTGATTTTTCTTTTGCTGCAACAAGATGTTCTTTGGCTATTCCTCTAATTTCGTGTAGTTTAGTTACTAGTTTAATTAAGTATTCATCGTAAGTTTCGAGTTTTTCGATGTCTTCAGGTGGTTCGCTGGATGGCAATCTTGCTAATTTACCAAAAACTAATTCATATGGAGTGCAACGTGTTCCTTCGTGTATACTAGTATTATAAGAAAATGTGGCTAGTTCAAGCCAGTCGTCCCATTCAGAAGTTTTGTCTACGAATTGTTTTAAATATTCTGCAAGAACATGATGTGATCTTTCAAGAGATCCGTTGGATTGAGGGTGGAAGGCAGTTGTTTTGAATTGTCTAATTCGAAATCTTTTTGCTAAATTTCTAATAAGAACACTAAGAAAATTTCGTCCTTGATCGGTAAGAACAGCTTTTGGGGAGCCAAATATACAAATAAATTTTTTAACAAATGCATCCGCAATTGTACTTGCAAGAGCATTTGGTAGTGCAATAGCTAAAGAATATTTAGTAAAATTATCTTGAATGGTTAATATATATTCGTTTTGTTTCTCTGTTACAGGTAAAGGTCCTACTATATCCATTGAGACTTTCTCAAATGCTGTGCCTGGCGTATCTGTGATGACCATAGGATTTTTTGTTTTAACTCTTACTAATTTTTTAATTTGACATTTTAAGCATGATTGTATATATTTTTGTATAGCTAATTTCATATTTTGCCAATAAAAATTCTGACGAATACGATTATAAGTTTTTGAAACTCCTTTGTGACCCCCTAGTGCTGAAGAATGAGCTTCCTCTATTAATTGTTCTTGTTGTTCTTTAGTAGCGTATTTTATTATTCCTAAACAGATAACAACTTTAATTGATGAATTTTCAAGAATAGTATTAATAATCCCTAGAATTTCATTCCATGTTATATGATTAATTTCAGAAGTTTTTGCAATGCTAAGTGAACGAATTTTCAACTCTTTAGCTTTTATAAATAAAGAATTAATTGAAGCTTTAATATATTTAAGTTTGTCCGTAAGATTAAGTTTAATTTCTGATTCAATTGGTAATACAAAATGATACTGATTACCACGACGATATTCGTGAACTTCTCCTAAACATAAATTTTTTAATTTTGGTAATTCGTTTCTTTTAGAAAGGGCTTTTGATCCATTGTCCCTGGGTTCTCCAGTAATTGAGGTGAAATAAACGTAATTATCCTTACGCATAGTAAGTTGATCGCGGCATTCTACAATATTGTTGTTTCTAATCAATTGTCCATCCGGCATGTTTATTTCTGCAGGTGGGGGCTCTGGTGGTGGTCGGTTTTCTGTATCCGATGAATGGTGTAAATCTTCTTTTTCTTTATCCTCTAATATTTCGTTTAATGTGTCTTCTTCACTGTCTTCTGAGAAAAGGTATTCTTCACTTGATGTTTCTGATTTAGGACTTTGTTTTTTATTTTTCTTTTTGTTTATTAATGGTTTCGTTGTAAATTCTGGATCTGAATCTAAAGAGTCTTTTTGCGCTTTCCTAAACTTCTTCGATTTTTTAATAGCTGATTTCTTCTTTTTTATGACAGAATGATTCTCTCCTTTTCTTGGCCTTCCTCTTTTTCTTTGAAGAGGTAAGGGTTTTGTAGGTTGGTTATTCTTCATATTTGTTGATTCTTCGCTTTCTGTTATATATTCGCTTAACGTTTGTTTCTTTTTTCTTATGATAGAATAATTCTCTCCTTTTCTTTGCCTTTCTCTTTGTAGAGACGAAGGGGTTTTAGGTTGGTTATTCTTCATATTTGTTGATTTTTCGCTTTTTTCTATGTTTGTATTATTTTGATTCTCTTGTTTTCTTGCTTGGTTTCTTGTTACCATAGCATTTATTTTGGAATTTGTATATTTTTTACTTTGAGTTGTATTATTTTCTTCATAATTTTTTGTTACAAAGTTTTTAGTGGTTTGTTCTTCTGTTTGGGTTTTTGTTACCAAGTCATTTGTTTTCAGATTTCGTGGAATTGGTTTTTCTTCATTTTCTTGTTTCTTATTTTCAACATGTATATTTTTTATATCTTTATTTTCATCGTTTTTGATTTCATATTTTCCTTGATTGTCAGATCCTGTGAATAAATTTCTTTTATCTGATTCTTCGTTTGTTTCTTGTTTAAAGTCCTTATTTGTTTCTTCTTTTTCTTCAGTTTTTTCTTCGTTTATTTCTACTTCATCGAGAAAATCGTCGTCTGATTCTTCACTAGTTTCACTACTAGAACTTGAATATTCGTAGTATGAGTCTTCTTCATCTGATTCTTCTTCACTTGTATTTTCTGTATCTGTTTCTTCATAGTAATAACTGTTTTTATTATATTGTTGGAAGTTAGTATAATTTATTTTGTTTTTAGGTAAATTGTTTGATTCATTTAAATCAATTGGATTACGTGATAGTGCATCTGCATTCACATTTGATTTGCCTGCTTTGTAGACAACGTCAAATTCGTATTCCGATAATTTCAATCTCCATCGGGTAACTCGTGAACAAGGATCTTTTGTGTTTTGAAACCAAACTAATGGTTTATGGTCTGTGACCAAAGTAAATTTTCTTCCAAAAAGATACGGTCTGAAGTGATGTACGCAATAAACAATGGCTAAAGCTTCTTTTTCATATGTATCAAATTTTCTTTCGCTATCATTAAGTGTACGCGATGTATATGCTATAGGTTTGTCTTGTCCTATTTTTCCTTGGGAAAGTATGCCTCCGATTGCATATCCTGATGCGTCCGTAGTAAGTACAAATGGTTGAGTAAAATCCGGTCGTTGTAATAATGGTTCTTCGCATAATTTTTCTTTTAAAGTATTAAACGCAATTTGATGTTTTTCTGTCCATTGAAATGGTGTATCTTTCTTTAATAACTGAGTCAGAGGTGTTGTTATTTTGGAAAATCCTTCAATAAATCTTCTGTAATATCCGGCTAAACCTAAAAATTGTTTAATGTTCTTTTCGTTTTTAGGGATTGGGAATTCTTTAACTGCTTCTACTTTCTTGGGGTCTGGTCTAACTCCGTTTTTATCAATAATGTGTCCTAAATATGTTATTTCAGATTTAAGAAATTCGCATTTATCTGGTTGTAAACGTAAATTTGCATACCGTAGACGTTCCATAAGTCTGTTAATTTTAGCTTCATGTTCTTCCAAAGTTTCTGAGTAAATAACTATGTCATCTAGATAAACAAAGAGATCATTTTCGATTAGTCCATCTAAAGTAATGTTTATAAGTCGTTGAAATGTGCTTGGGGCATTCTTTAAACCAAAAGGCATTCTATCAAATTCGTAGTGTCCATAAGGGGTTGAAAATGCTGTTTTATGCGAGTCTTTTGGATCCATTGGTATGTGATGAAATCCATTTGCAAGATCGAATACCGAAAAATATTTAGCGTTAGAAATTTGATCTAGTATTTCTAGAATGCTGGGTATAGGAAAATTGTCTGAAACCGTCTTTTCATTTAATTTCCTAAAGTCTAAAACCATTCTCCATTTTCGTCGACCTTGAGAATCTAATTTTTTGGGTACAAGAAAGATAGGTGTATTATATGGTGATTGAGATGGTTTAATAATTTTGTTCTTTAAAAGTTCATTTACTTGTCTGGTAATTTCTTCTTTATGTACTGGAGGAAATCTGTATTGTTTAGTCATTATTGGGCGTTCGTCAGTAGTAGGAATTGAATGTACTAAAAGGGGTGTGGCTTCAAGTGGTTCGTCAGGTAATTGAAATCGATCTGCATGTTTTTTAACCAACTCTTCTACATGTGATAATTCTCTTGAGTCTAAATGGTCCAGTCGAAGTAATTTTTTGATTTGTTCGGTTCTATCTTCGCCATTAATGTTATTAATTTGGCAATTATCAAAGTGTGGTTCTTCAATTGAGGTTAAGTAATTTTGATTAATACTTTCAGTATTTAATATTGATTCTTCTTTTTGAAAAAAGTATTTTTGACCTTCAATTTCTAAACATTTTAATGCATAATTAATATTAACGTTATTATTGATAAAAAATTCTGATCCTAAGACACCATCTTCTTCTATTGGGACGCTATTGGGGATTAAATGAAAGATAGTTGGAAAACCAAAAATATTTAATGTTATTTTACCTAGGGTATAAACTGGAAGATTATTAATTCCTGTAAGTCGCAATAATTCATCTTGTTTAATCTCAATTGTATGATCAACAATACTTAATTTTATTAAATTTCTACCTGCTCCAGTGTCTACCATCATACGTGCTGGTTCTTTTAAACCATTTATTTCGGTAATAATTGAAGGAATTGGTTTTTCGGAACTAATATTTATTTTTACTTCTTTTAATTCTTTTGCTTTCATTTTAGGTGCATTTTCCTTTATTGTTGAGCCTCCCGAGCTGCACCCGGAGTGGGGAGGGGTTTGGAGTTTCCCTGGTTTCTTGCGTTTCGCGGTTGAAATCTAGATGATTGTGGTTGTTGTTGTTGTTGTTGACTAAATTGTTGCTGTTGTTGGTTTTGTTGAGGTTGTTGATTTTGACTTTGATATTGCTGTGTTTGAGGTTGATATTGTTGAAGTTGTTGTTGGTTGTTGTATATTCTTTTTCGACATTCACTAATAGTGTGTCCTGGTTTTTTACAATATAAGCATTCTACTTGAATTCGATTCGAATACGGAGGATTGAAGTTATTTGAATTATTTCTTTGATTAAACATATTTTGGTATGGTCTATTATTTGTTTGTTCAGAAAATCCTCTGTCTTGACGAGGCTGCCACTGAATTTGATGTTGTTGATTAAAGTTTCTTTGATTTGGATATTGTTGTTGTTGGTTAGCTAGATTTTGTGAAAATTTATTACTATATTGTTGTCTGTTAAAATTATTAAAAGTTTGTGTAGGATTTCTATTATTAAAATTAGTATTTTGGTTTAATTGACGACAGAAAAGGGCGCTGTGACCTCTTTTGTTACATATTTGACATGTTAAATCATTTTGAACAGTATGAACTTTATCCCGTTTTGATTCCTGTCTTTCGTCTCTGTTCCTATTAGATGATCGTAACGCTAATGTAGCTGCTAATTTTCTTTCTATTTCAATTGCTTCGTTTATAGCATTTATAAATGTCGCTGGTTCCTTATTGCTTAATCTTGATTCTATGTCTGATTTAAGTCCTCTCATGAAACAATCCAGTATGTCTTTTTTTAATCCTTCAAGAAAATTTTCATCTTCTTCGCCTTGATTAATCCGCCTATGAGTATCTAATATTTTATTTCCTAATTCTCGAATCCTAGTCCCGTAAGAAATCACTTTTTCGTTTTCCCATTGATAAATGCTTCCCAATTCGCCTTGGAGTTGATAAATCGATTTGTTTGGAGAATAAACATTTTTTAAACTATCAATAAGGTCATTGATGCTATTATACGTTTCATCTAGTAAGCATTGTTTTGCTTCACCCCTGATTTTTGTTTTAATTAGTTTTGTTAAATTTGCTTCCGCAGTTGTTGGTAGCATGTCTTTTGCTTCGGTGCATGCTGAGATAAATTGATCTAAGGAAATGTTATCACCGGTAAAAGTAGGTATTAATTCTAATGCATCGCGTAACGAAATTGTTTGATTATTAGAAACAGCCATTGTTTGTTGTTGTTGATGATTTATTGTTAAGGGTTGATAAATTAGATCGTGATCAGAATAATTAAATAATAACGATTTTACTTTATCTTTGTTCTTATTTTTAAGTAAAGGTTTTAAAATATCTTTTTTATTAGAGATTGATTTTTCTAAATTATCAATATCGAAATCTTCAGAGTCTGGTTCTGATTCTGATTCAGTTTCGGATTTATTTTCGTCCTTATTATCGGCTAATAATGTTTTGTCTCCGTTATCAATTACTGTCGAGTCGTTCGGATTAAATGTTGAATTTACAAAAGAGTCCTTTGATAGTTCAGGATCAAAAAGGATTGATTCTTCGTCAATTTTACTACTACCACTAATTATTACGCTTTTATCTGGATGTGGTGAGTCAGTTTTGAGTTGTTTAGTGGTCAGAGTAGAATTAAATTTTTTGTCGGTTCGTTGTTTTTTATCTTGAAAAGCAGATCTATTATTTTTATTTACTTCCTTTGCTAATTCGGGGTTGTTTCTACTTTTATTACGAGTTATTGCTGGGTCTGCTTCATAAGACATTTGTAAAAATCATTTCAAATAACAAGTTAATTCGTGTAAAATATGTAAAATTAAGTAAAAATGTAAAATATGCAAATAATATACTAGTGTAAGATTCGAAGTTTTACATAGAAAATATATTTCGAAAAGGAAAATATTGATAGCTTTTAAATGAACATATTATTTTTATTTTATTTTATTTATAATTATTCTTGTTAACTTGTCTATTGAAATGTTTATTTCTTTAAAGTTATGTAAAAAGAAAATAAAAAATTTTAAATACTGCTTTTATTTTAATAAGAATACATTTGTTTATTATTGTTTTCTAATTGTCTTAATTTTTTTTGTTTATTTATTTATTTATTTTGTTTTTTAACCTTGTTTAAATTGAAAATTCTTTTTGAAATTAGAGATAAGGTGTAATTTGTTGTGTTAACTCGTGTGTTCACGCACTATTAAAATTGACGGGTGTAAACAATGATCGCGTTACAATTTTTGTGTTTTCACTTTATTTTAATCCTCCTCACTTGTTCAAGTGGCTACACACTTACAACAAGGTTAATCGGAGGAACCGATTATTTTATTAAGGAAAGCCAGAGCTTGCGAGCACGCGAAGTATAGCTACCGTCCTAATTTGTTTAAATTCGGCTCCTACCCTTTGTGCAATGGTGGCCGTTCTATAATTTCGAACGTACAACCCAAAAGGAGACTAACGGTTATAAACAAATGTACAGTATTCTAAGCAGACAAAAATTCTTTTACGTTATTTTTTTTTATCACTTTCACTTAAGTAAAAGAAAATTTGTCAATGTCAAGGAAAAAATATGATATAAAACACAAGAAATGCTGAAAGAAACGGATTAATAAATTTTCAAAATTCTTCAAAAAAAAAGTAAATAATTATTTGTTTTAAATACTGAAGAAATGCTAATATTTGATATGTTCATGTAACCTTGTTAACTTAAATGACTGGTTCAACACGGCCGATGCACCAAAATTAAGATTCGTCCTGTTACGTCCCTAATATTGTTAATTTTATTATTAATATTATTATTCAAAAAAAGGAATTAATAGATTTTCTAAAGCTAAGAACGAAACTATTTCCCTAATGTTCCTCGATTTAGCTAGGTTAACTAAATAACCGTCGCAGGGATGAGGCCAGTCAAATAAATACACAAAGGTACATTTAAACGATATTTATTATAACAAGAAGAAATCTTTTGGTTAATTGTAAATTTGAAATTGTTTTCCAAATAGTTTTAATAGATTTTGAAGAATACAAATCTGTAACAAGAGTTTACTATTAGAATTTCTTCATATACATTATTTTCGAAGATTCTTGGTTTTTCTATCTTTTTGGGATTTTTGAATTATTGTTACCTTTTTATGAGTTTAAGTGGGCTAGGAGACCTTCCGACTCAAATGGCGTGTCCGTGAATAGAGGTAGTAAATTCCTGCAATTGTTGTCCTCAGCAAAGAGTTTACGGTTGGCACTGCGTAAGGCTTGTTCTCGATAGTAGCTGGTACTGCAATTTTCTTCCAACGGCTCTCGTTTATGAATCCAAATTTCAACTTTAATAATTGACTTCAAAAAAACACTTGTTTTAATCCGACTTCTGATTAAACTAGTTGAATGACTCCGGAAAATACTTGTTTCGATCTCTCTTGATGATTGAACTGAATCGAAAACTGAACTCAAACTGAACTGCTGACTAAAAAGTCGCTCGATATTTATAGTCTAGAAAAAGGCACAGTTTTTGAGTAGTGAGGCACCTTATTTCGTTTTCGGCACATTTTTCGTTATGCTGCATAATAGGGCACAGTTCCTTTGTTTGAAAAAAGCACAGTTTTTAGAGTACGAGGATGCTGGAGGCACAGACCCTTTGTCTAAAAAAGGCACAGTTTTTGGAGTACGAGATGCTGAAGGCACAGCGGGCCCGTTGCGCGTCATTTTCTGTGTGTTGTATCTGTGTAGGTTTTCTTCTATGTGTTGCAGCCTTGCACGTCTTCTTCTTTGCGTTGAACCCATTTCAGATTTACCAAGAGGAAAACAATCTCTATCTTTTCAATTAACCAAATTAATAAATACATGATTTATTCGTGTAATTATTTAAAACAGATGTGCGTTGAGAAAATAACATAATTGTTGATAACGCTGATTATGAATTCGTTTATTACAAGAATTATATTTGTTTAAACAATAAGTTTACATTTGTTATTTTATAAAGAGATAAATATTTAATAACTAATTATTTTGCTAGTAGACATCTAGTGTTCAGTTAACTA
The DNA here is from genome assembly GCA_037103525.1 of Ganaspis brasiliensis. Classification (NCBI taxonomy): domain Eukaryota; kingdom Metazoa; phylum Arthropoda; class Insecta; order Hymenoptera; family Figitidae; genus Ganaspis; species Ganaspis brasiliensis. The sequence goes on along the minus strand of JAZKLR010000325.1, from coordinate 159,272 downwards.
AATTTGTTTAAACAATCAATTTTATTTGTTTAAACAAATTTAGACAAAATCAATTATTATTCTGTAATCAATTTGAAGATTATTTCTATTGAAACCATGTACATTGTTTAATTGTTTATTTTAATTTGTTTAAACAATTTATTTATTTGTTTAAACAAATCAGACAAAATCAATCGTTATTTCTGTAATTAATTTCAAGATTATTTCTATTGAAACCATGTACATTGTTTAATTGTTTATTTTAATTTGTTTAAACAATTTATTTATTTGTTTAAACAATCAAGATAAAATTGATAATTATTTCTGTAATTTATTTCAAGGTTATTTCTATATAAATTATAAACATCGTTTAATTGTTTATTTCAATTTGTTTAAACAATTTGTTTATTTGTTTAAACAATTTATTTATTTAAATAAACTCGTCAATATGTGTGGTTTCAATATAAAGCAATTGTCGAATGATAAACATTACTTAATTTCTTATTTTAATTTGTTTAAACAATCCAATTATTTGTTTAAACAAACCAAATATAATGATTTAATAATTTATACTTAACTAATTGTTTGTCCGCTTCACTAAATAAAAGTTAATTGTGTAAACATAAAACAACACAAATTTGTATTATTTATTGCACTAAAATGTGATTAAAATATTAATTAAATATTAATTAATTAATTAATTAATAGTCATGGTGACATGACAGTATTAATTTTTTGCAAAAATTAATTAGTTTTCGAGAAAAATAAAAAAAAAATTCAAACCACTATGAAAATGTCCGAAAACAAGCAACAACGCGGAAAATTGAAAAGATATTTTTAACGCTTTGTTGTTTTGGAGTTTTTGTGCAATTTTTGCAAAAACTAATGGTTTCTGTAAAAAGATCACAGAATATAAAATATGTATTTTAAAAAATCTACAATTTTTGTTTATAACATTTTTGGGTATTTTTAGCATTTACATAAATAAACGCAATAAAAGTTAATTTATAAATTAAATTCCCATTCCCGGGTTTTCATAATAAATTTTGCTTTCCTACTTGATTATTCATTGTTAAGCTACAAAAAAGGCATTCGAAAAGAAATCATTAAAGAAATTCACAAAATACGGAAAATTAACGATTCTGCATAAGTATCGGTCACTCTTAAGGTGTTTTGGAGTTTTTTTTATAATTTATGTGAAAACTAATTGGTTTTTGTAAAAACACCATTTAACATAAAAGATGTATTTTATCAAGATCTACAATTTTTGTTCATAGCATTTTTGCGTATTTTTAGCATTTACAGAAATAGACGCAATAAGAGTTAATTTATAAATTAAATTCCTAATCGCGGCTTTTCATAGTAAATCATGCTCCCATGCTTGATTATTTATTTTTAAGCCAAAAAGAACATTCATAAAGAAATTATTAAAAAATTCACTAGATTCGGAAATGTAACGATTCTAGATATGCATCGGTCACTCTTATGGTGTTTTGGAGTTTTTTTTGCAATTTTTGTGAAAACTAATTGGATTTCGTAAAAACACCATAAAACATAAAAGATGTATTTTAACAAGATCTACAATTTTTGTTCAAAGCATATTTGCGTATTTTTAGCATTTACAGAAATAAACGCAATTAAAGTTAATTTATAAATTAAAATCCCAATACCGACTTTTTATAGTAGATCATGCTTCCCTACTTGATTATTTATTTTTAAGCTAAAAAGAATATTCGTAAAGAAATTATTAAAAAATTCACAAAATTCGGAAATGGAACGATTCTGGGTAATGATCGGTCACTCTTACGGTGGTTTTGAGTTTTTTTGCAATTTTTGTAAAAACTAATTGGTTCTCGTAAAAAAGCATAAGATATAAAAGATGCATCTTAACAAGATCTACAACTTTTGTCTAAAATATTGTTTTAAATTTGGCTTATTTTATGAATTAAACACAAAAAACCGTGAATTCTAGTTTTTTTTTTAGTTTTCATCGTGATAATCAAATTTGGGACAATTTTTAATGTGATTTTCATAATCAGCGGGTCAAAATACAGAAATACACAAAGTTGAAAAAAAATCGGTTGCGGGTTCTTTTTGGAACTAAACCCTTAAGGGCATGCTCTGAAGTGTGACGTCACTACTGTAGACAAAAATTTCTCAGTAAACGTTCTCCTAAAATACCAAATATTTTAACATAAAAATTTGTAAAATGATTTAAAAAAAGCCTGTCTGGCCCAAATTTGTTTGAATTTTTTTCAAGTTCGGAAAATCAGTGAATTTAAACAAAAAATAATTGTCGGGTAAATTTTAAAAAAACTTGCACCAGTTAGGTCTTGATAATGATATTCTAAGTAATTCCACAAACTTTGGTGTCACAATATTTATTTATTGACTGAAATAAAATAAAAATCAACACATTTGAGGTTTTGTCCAGCAAGAAATTTATTTTTAAATTTAGAAATTTGAAGTTTACTAAACAAATAAATTTTTACAAAATGTATTAAGAGAGATTTTCGTGTGAGTTGATTAAAATTGAAGATTAAAAAGATAGAAATAAATGACGTGAATGAAAAGTTGATTGAATGTGAGAAAGATCGTTTTGCATGTAGAATTTTGAGGTTTGAGTGGTTGCAGGAAATGATTCCTTCCTTTTGAGGATTCTGCTTCCTTCATTCGATAGCGCTTGCCATTCCGACGAATCGCATCGCGAGGAAGAGGCCCATTAGTAGACAATCAACGTCTTCGGAGCAATAATTAATGCTATCTACCGATCGCACAGCGTTATGCTAATCGACGAGCGTAAAGCGGCACATTGTATTTTGTAAAGCGGACTCTATGGCCTCGATACGCTATATAACTGAATGAGTCGAACCGACAGTAGCGATGAGTGATTGGACCTTTATCATCAAGAAAATTATTATTACTCCGCTTATTCTATGATCGTTCGGTAATCACTCGCACACAAAATATAAAACACTTTCTCATTACTTTAAGCCAATTTAACTTTAAATTTATTAAAAGCAATTATATATATTTTTTTATTTATTTAAATATTTAGTAAACTAAAAAAATATTTTCAACCTCTAGCTTCTACCTGCATATTAAGTGGCAAAAATAATAAATTTCACTGACAAAATATTTATTCACGAGACTTTCGTGTTACAGTTGTAATACAATTTTCTAAACGGCGATACAGGAAATAATCTTGGCAGAAATTTATTATACAAACATCGCGCATGCGTGGTTTTGATTACGCGCATGCGCGTCGTCTAATTGGTGACAGAATTTTCTGAAACGGTTACAGAATTTTTTTTTACTTGTAACTAGAAAAAAAACTACTGACACAGGTGACAGAAGATTCTAGCGGAAATTTTTAATAGTCTTCCAAACGTAGGTATAGTTATTAAAAAGACGAACTGAAAATTATTGTTCTATGGTTAAAAAAATCTACTAGAATTTTCTGTCACCTGTGTCAGTAGTTTTTTTCTAGTTACAAGCAAAAAAAAATTCTGTAACCGTTTCAGAAAATTCTGTCGCCGATTAGACGACGCGCATGCGCGTAATTGGAACCACGCATGCGCGAGGTTTGTATAATAAATTTCTGCCACCGAACTAGAAATTATTCCCTGTATCGCCGTTTAGAAAATTCTGTTGCAATTGAAAACAAAACTTTCGTGAATAAATATTTTGACAGTAAAATTTATTTTTCTTACTGTTAAATATGTAGAAGCTAAAGATTTTTAGAATGCGGATTGACGTTCTCAATCTGAACGTAGTGTTTTGAATATATGAGTGAATTTTTAATATTTCCTATTGATAAGAAAATGTTTAAGTAAAAAAATTTGCTGAATCTATTCTGAGAATTATAAGCCAGATCGAGAATTTTTAGCTTAGGTTGTAAAAACGGAATTGTGAAATCGTTTTTTCTTACAACCTAACCTAAAATTTTCGATCCGATTCATAATTGTCAACTTAGTTAGATTGAGCAAATTTCTTTATTTGAATATAAATTTCTTATCAATAGAAAAAATTAAAATTTTTTCATTAAAAATAACTCATTAAAAATAACCTATTCAAAACTCCACATTCTTAAAATTTTCAATTCACAAAAAAATGTATCAATAATTTGTTTTTCCCAGGATAAGCAAACTTGTATAAAACTCATATTTGTCGATCCTCAATTATTCAAGACAATTTCACATAAAAAATGAAAAATTGTTGTTAAATTTAAAAAAAAAAAAAAAAGTAAAATATTTTTCGATAATTAAAATTTCCCCCTTCAGGAGAGTCATTGATAATTTATATTGATAATATTTTAAAAGCTTTGCCTTCAACTCGCGTAATTGTTTAAATACAAAGTGCTCTATCTAGACTAAAATGTAAATTAATTTTTAATCAGAAATCGAATTGAGGTTCGGTGCAAGCGTGTATTTTAATTTCCGGTCATTTATAGTATTTTACAAACATGGATTAAAATTTATTTATATCCATTGTCTTCCGTAAATTGTGCTTTTTCCATGAATTGTGTATTTTCATTTTAAATAATATAGTCACTCGCAAATCAAGTAAAGCACTTTGTGTGTTTTATTTAGCCAAGCGCACAAGTTTGGCATCGATTTCAATTTATCAGTGAATCGATAAATATCGAAATTACGTGACAGCGATTCCAACCGATGCTTTATCAATGTTTCAGTGCCGGAATAAATTTATTTTAAATATGTATGTAGCGAGGGATGAACTAATTATAGGTTAATTCAAAATGGCTCGATCGGCGCATCGATCGCGAAGACGCAACTGCGCGTAACGAATCATCCTCATGTACCAACGCTAATTTCGGCGGTAGACCAAACAGTGCAGTTAAAATAATTTATTTTACAGTGTCGCCGCGTGATTCGTAATTGACTGCTGTACTGCGCCACGTGACACAAGTTCAAGCGCTGGTCACTCGTGCTTCAAGCGCCCTAGGTCAGGCACGCTCAAACCTTCATATTTTAAAAGCCTCTATACACACCATAGGTGGCTAACCCTCGTAACGCGTCTATTCACCATTATTATTTCATACCCATCCATCTTCAAGATCAATCATTTATTCATTACTTTATATTTACTGTTGCACATTTTATCCTACAAATACATTTTATTCTCAAAATTGCTCAACAATACACGCTCATTAATTTTACATATTATTTATTACTGAGAGTAGAGTTGCGAAGAAGTAATATTACCTGAAGAACGGTGATGAGAACGAGAATGTAACCGGGAATACAACCGACCAAAATTCTAATCGAGAATTTATGAGAAATTAGGTTTTTTATTTATTTATCAAACTAGCAACATTAACGCGCGCCCAAACGCGCGACAAACTTTCCATTGTTGTTGGTCATTTCAAACTATACATTTTTGCAAGTACAAATAATGGAAATTACAAAATTCAAGAATATATCTGAAAAATGACGAAAATAATTGACAGCTGAGAAAAATTCGAAAAATGACTACATAATTACACAATTGAAATGAATAGTTTAAAAAATTAGAAAATGAATATTAAATTTAAACAAAATAGTTGAAAAATTGTAGGAATAACTGTTCCGAAATAATTGAAAATTAAACAACTGGATTGGAAATCGAAAAAAATAATTGCAATTGAAAAAAAAATAAGAAAAAGTCGAGGAAATAAAAATTGAAAATTTAAGAATTAAAATATGAAAAAAATACTTGGTATCTGGAACGAAAATTACAAAATGACAAAAATATTCAACAATTTAAAACAAAATTAAAAAAATGTCTAGTTTAATACACAACCGAACAAAATAATTTAAATAATCAAAGAATAATTATAAAATTTTAAGATAATAATTGAACAATGAAAAAAATTTTAGAAAATAATTGAAAATTGAGGAAAATAATTAATAATGAAAAGAAATAGTTGAAAAACGACAAGAATATTTAAAAAATTCATGAAAATATGTGAAAAATAACGAAAATAACTGTCAATTGAAAACAAAATTCGAAAAATGACTAAATTAATAGACAACTGAAAAAAATAATTGAAAAAATTAAACAAGAAATATTAAATTTAAAGAAAATAATTGCAAATTGAAAATAAGGAAAATTGAAGGAATAATAATTATTGGAAACAATTGCACATTTAGCAACTGGATTAAATATCGAAAAAAATGATTAAAAACTGAAGAAAGCCATTAAAAATTGAAGAATTGAATTTAAATTTATTAAATATACTTAAAAATTAGGGAATGGAATTAAAACTTAAAGAAAAATATTGAATAAATTTAAAATTAAAGAAACTTAATTGTAATCAAAATAATAATAGAAAATAGGCGATAATAATAATAATAATAATAATAATAATAATAATAACAATTGAATTAAAATTTTAAAACAATTTTGATGAGTGAAAAAAGTAATTGAAAAAATCCGAGAATTATTGAATATTGAGGAATTAATGGAAAATCGATAAAAATAATTGAAAATTAAAGAATTAAGTGAAAATATCAAGAAAATAATTGATAAATAAAAAATAAAATTATAATATGACGGAAATAATTAACTATTAAAAAAAATTAACAATTGAAAAAACAATTGAAAAATGGTGAGAATAATCGGGATTAGAAAATGTTTTTTTTTTTTAATTAATGAATAATCATAATTTTGGAGGACAATAATAAATTGTAAATTAAAAACTGATGAAAATTATAAATAAAATTGTAGAATATAAATGAAAATTGAAGAATTGTAGGTATTGAAATTTCAATGAAATAATTGATAATTGAAAAAAGTTTACAAAATGATTAAAATAATTGAATGTTAAAGACAATAATTTAGAAATGAGGAATAAATTATTATAATTATTAAATTATTATAATAATTATTATAAAATCTAAAATAAAATTACAATATGACAAAAATATTCAAAAAATTTCATATTATTTATCGGAGAATGAAATTAATTTTTTTAATTCGCGATTATTATCATTTTGCAATTATTATCTTCACTTTTTAATCATTTTCATTACTTTTAAATTAATATCCTGAACTTTCAAATATATTATCTGAATTTTCAATTAGTTCGTTCAATATTGTTAAAAAAAATTAAAAAATTAATATCTGTTCGACCAATCTTTAAGTTTTATATTAAAATTAATGAAACTTGGTTCATAGAAGTTTTTTAGGTGACAAATTACAAATCTGTTAATAATTTTTAAAAATTCAAAATAGTGGATTCAATATGAAGGACAAAAATGCAAAATTTTCGCCAAAATTTATGAAACTTAGTACATAGGAGTTTTTGGGGTCGCTGATTACAAAACCGATAATAATTTTTCAAATTCAAAATGACGAATTCAATAAGGCGGACGAAAATACAAAATTTTTGCCAAAATTTAATAAACTTGGTACATATAGGAGTTTTTTAAGCCGTACATTACGAATCTGTTCATAATTTTTCAGGATTCAAAATTGCGAATCCAATATGGAAGAAAAATGCAAATTATTTTACAAAATTTATAAAACACAGTACATAGTGGTTTTTGGGAACCCGATCATAATATTTTGAAATTCAAAATGGCGGATCCAATATGGAAGACATAAAATGCAAAAAAAGTGCCTAAATCGTTTTAAAAATTGTTTTTCGAAGAATTTACGCCAACATTTTTCTGTCGGATGTTTATTCGGACATTTGCAATTTCGGGCAAATGGATATTCGACGTTTTAAAGATTCTATCAAATATGAATTCGAGTAAATCAAAATTCGGACAAATAGACATTTTGTCAGTTAAAAATTCGGCTAAATTAACATTCTGTTAAATGATAATTCTGCTGAATTAATATCCGTTGGAATTAATATTCTTTTAAATATTTTTTAATCTCAAAGATATTTTCTCAATTTTAATTATATTCTTCAATTTCAAATATGTTATCAATTTTTTTCTTTTTTTTAATTTTAAAATTATTTTTCAATTTCCCAAATATTTTCTTCAATTTTTTTTAATTCGAAATAAATTCTTTACTTTTTAAATATATTCTTCAATTTTTCAAATTATTTTTTCCTATTTTCAATTATTTTTTCAGTTTTATATATATTATTCACTTTGTTTAAAAATTGTCATTAATTTTCAGCAATAAATCTCAATTCTTTATATTCTCATTATCTTAAGTAGCTTCTAAAATTTCTATTATTATTATTATTATTATTATTATTTATTTTTTGTATCATGAATAACTGGAATTAATTAATGTTAAAAAAATAATAAATGGATTTTTTCTTTTATGAAACTATTATTATCAAATGAATGGTTGAACAAATAGATCTTATATTAACTGAATCGGTTAATTAATCATTTTTAAATGCAATTCACATTATTCACTATTAATTTTTAATCATTTGCTCGACCTCTTTTACTTTTATTATCCTTATGATTATTTATGTACATCACATATTATCATTTACTAAATATTTTATTACCTAATTAAATTTAATTCGAGAAAAATAGTTCTCGAATAAATTTTTGCCCATTAGAGAATTGTTTGTTAATTGCTGTAGTATTTATTTTATTGATTACTTATATATTGGTAATAAATATATAAGTAATAATATAATAAATATATAATAAATATATATACTTATATATTGCTAATAAAATAATATTTTTATTTCATTTATTCATTCAATTTTTAACATACATGAATAATATTTTTACAAAAATTGTAGTAAAAAAAATTCTAAACAATTCCAGAGGTATTTTACGTGTAATCTGTCTACTAAAATAATAATAATAATGATGGTAATAAATTGAATAAAAATATGACAAAGGGACAAAAAAAAAAACGGTCTGGTCCAATTGTCAAATTTCTTAAACATTGCGAAAAAACGAGAAAACAGAAATTGGCAAATTTTTTAACAGACTGAGTTTGGAAACGCTTAATTTTGAAACGTGTTGAACGAAAAGTTGGAATTGGAAAAAAGGGATGAATATCGGTTGACGACAAAGGCGTTCGCACTACGATAAAAATCAAAGGTTTCGCAAACGAGACAATTTATATTGAAGCAAAATCCAATGAAATATAGAAAAGCACACAACGCACTGGATGGGGTATCCGAGACACAAAAGAGAAAGCGTCCGGAGCTTTGACCGAGTACCCAACTAGTGGAAAACTTTTGATTGGACAATTCATCAAACGAGTACCATTTCCGGCCCTTTTTGTAGCTAGGGCAACTCTATTTTTTATCGCAAGCAAAACAACCTTCATTTCTCGTATTTTCGCGCCCCCAAGACGAATTTCATTTTTCAACAGATTTCATTCCCTTTAATTCAACAACTTTGTCTCAATCCCACCATTTTTCCCCTAAATCAATTAAATACCATTGGTAATCGTTTCAGGTATTTTTTGATTTCATAATTTATCCATCTTTATAAGATAAACTCTTTTTACTTTAATTTAACAATCGTTAATAAATAAAAATAATTTTTTCTAAAAGTGCGGAACTATTTAAAAAAAAAGAAGTCAAGGTCTTTTCAAGATTTTCAAGGTCGATAATGAATTATATCAAGGTCCACTTTTTAATTTTATTAAAACAGTAGCTGAATATTTTTTCAAACTGGAGAGAATAATTAAAAACTTTAAAGAATATAATTAAATTTTTTAAAAAAATGAAAAATTTTAAGATATAAACGGCAATATAAAAATAAAATTTAAAGAACAAAATTTAAAATATTAAAATTAAAGAAAATAAATAAAATGGGACGAAAACATAGTATATGGAAGAACAAAAATTAAAATAGTGAAGAATATAATTGAAAGTTGAAGAGAATATTTGAAATAATTATATACTATATTTAAAATAAAAGAAAATCATTAAAAATCGAAAAGAGTAAAGAAGAAGATTAGGTTAAAAAATTGAAAAATATAATTCTAAATTGAAGAAAATAATTGAAAATTTTCGAAAATTATTGAAAAATGTCGAAAGAAATTGAAAGATTGAAAAACACAATTGAAAATTCAATTTAAAAAATTGAAGATTATATGTGGGACAGAAAAACAATAATTGAAATTCCAAGAAAATCACTGAAAGAATTGAAAAAACAATTGATATTTCTAGAAAATTAATAAAACACAAATAAGATAATTGAATCAAGAGAGCAGGTTTTTTAATATTGAAAAATGTGAAAAAATTAATATAGAAAACAATAATAATTAAAAATATTAAAATTATTAATTGAAATTTGCATTAATAATTAGAAATTATAGAAAATCATTAAAAGAGGAAAAAAATATTTTAAAATGACGACCTTAATTAAAAGATACTAAGAATGATTTTGTAGCGTAATAAAAATAATACAAAAATAGAAGACAATAAATAATTAAAAAAAAACAAATTTAATATTAAAAAATAATAATTGAAAAATTTAATAGAAAGTTGAAAAACACAATTTTAAAAATTGAAGATTATAACAATTTAAAGAATATATTAAAAATAATTTAAAGAATATGTAAAACATTGACCATAATTATTGAAGATTAAAGAAAATAATTGAAAACTAAGGGAAAAAAATGAAGAACTTCATTGAAATTGAAAAAAATAAATTCAAAAATTAGGGTGTATAATTGAAATACAAAATATATGATTAAAATCGAAGTATAAATTTCAATTCTTCTACTTCTTTTTTAAAATTATTTTCCTTAATTTCAAATACATATTTGGTTTTTCAATTATTTCCTTCCATTTTCAATTATAATCTGCAATTTGAAGTATATTCTTTATTTTTAAATTATTTTCTTCAAATATGAATTCTTATTTACATTTTGTAATGAATTCTTTAACTTTTAATTAATTTCTTCAATTTAAAATAAATTCTTGAATGTTTTCGACTCTCTTGTTTAATTTAGACAATATTTTTCCAGTTTGAAAATGTCGTTCAATTTTTTTTGTCCCCGAATTATCGAAATATTCTGTCAAGATTCTCACATAAATTTTTTCAGTGCGGATTAATTGAATTTTAAATAAGTGCCAATTCCAATTTTAAATATTTTTGTTTTTTGTTTATACAATTATCATTTTTAATTTCAAATGTATTCGTTAATCTTTCAATTATTTTCTTCAATTTTTTAATACATTTTTCAATTTTCAATTATATTCTTAATTTTAATTGTTTTTAATATATTTAATTTTTTTTCTTCAATTTCGAATATATTCTTCCGTTTGCTTTTTTTTTTGTTTTTCAATCATTTTCTTCATATTTCAATTATTCTATTCAATTTTTGAAATTATTTTCTTCAATTTAAAAAAAAATTCTTAATTGTTTTTAATTTTTTTCTTAAATTCGGAAAATAGTTTCGCATTTTGAAGTTTTTTATCATATTTTCTGTCCCAGAATTACCGAACTTTGCTGTAAAATTACACATAAATTTTCATAGTGTAGGATTATTAAATTTTTAATTAATGCAAATTCAACTTTTCAATTTTAAATATAGTTTTTAATGTTTAGAATTATCGTCTTTAATTTCAAATATATTCGTTAAAATGTCAATTATTTTGTTTAATTTTCAAATACTTTTCAGAATTTTCATTTATATTCTTAATTTTTAGATACATTTTAAAAAAATGTACTTCAATTTTCAATGATTTTCGTCATATTTCAATTATTCTATTTAATTTTTAAATCATTTTCTTTATTTTTAAATGATTCTTTGGTTTTTTAGTTATTTTTTTTTCATTCTCAATTATTATCTGCAAGTTGAAATATATTATTTACTTTCAAATTCTTTTCTTCAATTTAAAATAAATTCTTCAATGTTTTCATTTCTTTTGTTAAATTCGGAAAATAGTTTTCCAGTTTGAGGTTTTTTTTTTCATATTTTCTGTCCCCGAATTACCGAACTTTACTGTAAAATTTCACATATTAATTATTCATCTTTAATTTTTTCAATTATTTTGTTCAATTTTCAAATACTTTTTCCAATTTTCAATTATATTCTTAATTTTCAGATACATTTTTAAAAATGTTACTTCATTTGTCATTTTATTTAATTTTTAAAATCATTTTCTTTAATTTCAAATACATTTTTTGGGTTTTCAGTTATTTTCCTCTATTTTTAATTATCATCGACAATTTGAAATATATTCCTTACTTTCCAATTATTTTCTTTAACATTAAATTAATTGTTTCAATTTAGAATCAGTATTTCAATTTTTTCAATTCCTCTTTTTGATTCGGAAAATAGTTTCCCATTTGGAAGTTTTTTTTTCATATTTTCTGTTTCCGAATTACCGAACTTTTCCGTTAAATTCCACAAATAAAAGTTAACTCAATTAATTAATCAGTGCAAATTTAAATCAGTTCAAGTTTTAATAAATAAAAAATTGAATAGTCTTAGAAAGAAAAATGACTAAATTTTAATTAAGACAGCCAGTGTTTATAGAGCCTTTTAATAAATAAATAATTAATTAATTGGTTGTGACAACAATAGTCGCCGAGTTTGAATTTAATGAAAAATAATATGAAGAATACTTGATGGAGATGTTAAATTGGGAAAGGATTAAAGGACGGTGGTAAAGGTGGAGATTAGTTTTCTTGAAGGGGCATTTTCGAATCTCGTTTCGGGCGCCTTAATTCGGTTTAATTTAACTATGGCGCCTGCCCGCTTCGGGCAAATAAAAAGGCCGCGTTGGCGAGCGCTCGTAAAATGTTTAGTTATTGCAAGCATTATATCGCTATTGCGAACCGGGCACGGCCAGTGTCGGCCAGAAATAATCCGTGAGTAATTTCTGCCAGCTTGCAATAATAGCACTGGGCGATATACGAGCAGCCACCCCGACAAGAACTGAGAGGGATGTCGCACCCTTATGACTCTTTCAATTCCTCCAAGCTTCCAATAATTCAATCAAGTTCTATTCTTGCGAAAATCTTATACCGTCCTGTCTCACCTTATCCTCAATTAATCAACTCCGATGTCTAGAAATTTCATTTTAATCCCTTTTTAATTTATAATCACACTCTCGGTAAACTTTCCAACAATTACCACACTTTTCATTTTTTATTAATTGATTTTACGTTTTCTTAATTTCTCTTTCAAATTGAAAAACATAAATGTTATTTACTAAAATTATAATAAACCTTAATTTCGCGCAAACACTAGATTTAAAATTTTTCTTTTTCCATTTTTTAATACTCTACAAATTTTTTGGAGTGAATTTTCACTCCGATTCGAGCGGCAATTTGCTCTATGCAAAAAGTAAACACTCATTCTAATTTTGGAGTGAATTTCCACTCGACTGGAGTGAAATTTCACTTTATAAGAATGAAATCTCACTTTTTTAGAGTGAGTTCCTTACTCTGATTGGAGTCGCTTAATTTTCAAATTCCACTCTATAAGAGTAAGATATCACTCTTTTAGAGTGAGTTTCTCACTCTGATTGGAGTGGCTCAATTTTCACTCTTTGTGGAGTGAAAATTCACTTCAAGAAATTTAGAGAGTAAATTTTTTCTTTTTTTAAAAAAATTTTTGTCAATCTTAATCTTTACTGGTCAAAACTTGTAATATAAGAAATATTTATGGATTTAAAAAATAAATTATCTTTGATTTTTTAATTATTTTCTTTAATTTCAATTATGTACTTCGCAGAATAAATGATATTCTAATTTTAAGAAACATTACTTAAACAGGAGCCAAGAATATTCCCCACTTAATTTAAGTAATACTCTTGGCTCTAATTTAAGTAATATTTCTTAAATTTATCAATTTAGAATATTGTTTTTTCAGTGTTTGGATTTCAGTTACTTTCTTCAATTGTCAATTGTATACAAATTTTTAAATAAATTTTTTCAAATTCATATTATCATCAATACTAAATTAATTTTAACATATTTCAACTTTTGAGCCAGTATCATTTTGACACATGACTTAATTTTAGATTGTTATATTGTACAGAATGGAAATGTTATTTTGTACAACTGCTAAATGATATTTTGTACAATTTTGAAAAATGAATTTGTTATTTTGTACAATTCTTTAAAAAAGCTAAAATATTGTACTTCCAATGTTTTATTGCTTTTTTAAAAAATTGTACAAAATAACAAATTCATTTTTCAAAACTGTACAAAATAACATTTAGCAGTTGTACAAAATAACATTTCCATTCTGTACAATATAACAATCTAAAATTAAGTCATGTGTCAAAATGATACTGGCTCCAACTTTTTATTTCAGTTTTCAAAGATTTTCTTGAATTTTTCATTTTTGTCTACAATTTCCAACTTGAATTTTCGATTAATTTTTTAAATTTTAAATGTACTCTTCCATTTTCAATTTTCTTTTATTTTTCAAGAATTTACTTCATATTTCAATTATTCCTTTTAATTTTCAAAATTATTTCCTGTAATTTCAAAAACATTTTTTTTAATTATAATTATTTTCTTCCATTTTCAATTATTATCTGCAATTTCAAGTATTTTCTTCAATTTCAAATATTTTTTTCAATTATCAATTACTATCTTTTTCTTCTTTTTTGAATGTAAAAAAGGGGGTTTTCCTGTTTATGTATATTTATTTATTTATTTATACGAAATATATAAATAAATAAATAAATCTTCTTTAAAGAAGAAGTATTGACATTTTTAAATGTATTCTTCAATTTCCAAATAATTTCTTTAATTTTGAATAAATCCTTCAATATTTTTTTTTAAATTTGGAGTTTATTTTTGCATTTTCAATTTATTTTTTCATGCCACGGTTTTCTTTATATTTCACTTAAATATTCTTTTCAATTACTTTTTTTTATTTAATTCTTTAAATTTTTTTTGATAAAATAAAATTTTAAACTATTTTCTCTTCAATATTCAATTCTTTTCTCAAGATTTAATTCATTACTTTAATTTATAATGTTTTCGTTAACTTTCAATTATATTCTTAAACTTTTTTAATTATTTTCTTCAATATTCATTTAATTTCGGTAAAATATCAATTATATTTCTTGAATTAGTTCAATTTTTTTAAACAAATTCCCTTGTTTTTAATTATTTCTTAGTTTTTCATTATTTTCTACAATAACAAATATATTTCTCGTTATCATTTATTTTCTTCAAATTCAGTCATAAGATATAATTAACAATTTTTTAAATTCTTTTCTTTAATGTAAAATATATTCTCCGGTTAAAATTTAAAAAAATTTTCTAATCGCTTTCTTATAATTGAATTTCCTTTAGTCCTAAATTAATATTTGCATTTTCAGATGTATTCTTCAATTTTTAGTTAATTTCTTCAAATTTCAAATATATTCTACAATGTTTACAATAATTTTCTTTAATTGGAATATATTTTTCCATTAAGAATTTTTTTTTTCGTATTTCAACGATTTTCTTTACATTTTAATTATTAATTCTCTTCATATTCTAATTAGTTTTTTCAATTCCTTAAAACTTCCTCAATGTTTGAAATTATTTCTATTAATTTAAAACGCATTCTTCAAATTTCAATTATTTTCTTCATTTTCAATTAAATTACCGATTTTAATTAAATACTTTAAATCTTTCAATTGTCTGTTTACCATTTTTAATTATTTTTCTTTAAAATTATTTTTTTTTTTAATTTAAATCAAAGTACAAATTTTTTAATAATTTTAATAATAATTTGCAATTATTGTCTATAATTATGAATTTTCAAATATATTCTCTTATTTCTTCATAATTTTCTTTATATTTTAATTATTCCCTTCTAACTCTATATTTAATTATGGAATTTTAAAAATAAGATCAATGATATATTATTTTCTGTAATTTTTAAATTCTAATACATTTTTCGGGTTTTTAAATATATATTTTTATTCATTTTCAAATATCATTTACAATTGTAAACGTATTTTTTATTTTTCAATTAATTTCTTCTATTGTAAATAAATTCTTTAGTGTTTAAAATTCTCTTATTTAATTTTTAATATATTCTTGCATAATTTAATTATTTTTTAAAATTTTAAGCATATTCCTAACTTTTAATTATTTTGTTCAATTTGTAACAATATTCGTTTTTTTTTAACCATTATCTACATTTTAAAATTATTTTCTTTAATAAATTGTTTTCTGCACTATATGAGCTGCTTTATCTATTTTTACGTATGATCTCTATTTTCAATTAATATTTTAATTTTATAGTGATTTTGTTCAAATTCTACACTGAAAAAAAGGTTTGTTTGGCTGAACAAAAATTTTGTTGGCTCAACCAAATTCTTTTGTTGATATACACTCAACAAAATTATTTTGTTGTGCCAACAAAATTCTTTTGTTAATTATTTAGGGTAATTTCAACAAAAAAATTTGGTAGTCCCAACAAAACTTTTTAGAGCTTAACAAATATTTTGATGGCTATTATAATAAAGAAAAAAAAGTTAAACACAGATTGTGCAAATGGAAATTCCAATATTGTTTTGATTTGTTAAATAAATGAATGTTTTTAATTAAAAAATATTTAATATTTTTTGTATCTTACTGTGAAATAATGTGTAGTTATAATAATACACGTAAATATTTCTAGGCATGAAATTTATTTAAAAACATGTGTTTATTTTTAATTTTTAAAACAATAATTGAAAGTAGTTTCATACTATTAAAAATGGAATTATTCCTTAATTATTTCTTATGTTAAATAAAGTATTTTCCACAAAAAAAAACAGAATATAAAGTAGATAGTTTTATAGGTTAGGTTTAGATTCTTGAAAACAACATATTGTGCTTAAACGTTTATTAACCTGCCACGTAAGAATCGAAATATAAATTTACTCTTTTAAAAAACCATAATATTTATTCACTTATATGACTAATTATCGACTTATGTATCATTCAGCAATACATTCTGTCAATTTTGTCACTAAACATAAAATCATAAATAAGTCCCTTTTTATTATCTTTATAAAGTATATTTTATAGTTATATTTTTTTAATTTCAAAAGTTAACTTTGTAGACATTTGATTTAGTTATCACCCATTATATAATATTCTTTTTTTTTGTTTTAAAAAACAAAAAATTCCAATTTATATCGATGTCTTTATGAAAACCAGACGAGAACATGCGTCAAACAGGATCGTATAGAATGCGCATGCGCCATCACATATTTGGTAATGCCAACAAAAGATTTTAATAAACTCAAACAAAATTTTTATTAAATACTACAAAATTATTTTATAATTTAAACTGTTTTTTGGTAATTCTAACTCTGAAATTTGACAAAGCCAACAAAAAATCATTAACAAAACTATTTTGTTATGATTACATTGCTATTTTTTCAGTGTACTTTTTTCTATAATTTTCAATTATAGACATTTTCTTCTATATTCTGTCAATATAATTTTATCAGTTTCCATCAACTATGTTTATCTTTAGTAGATTTTTAACTTTCTTGACTTTTAAAAGTAACTAACTTTAAATTAATGTTCTAAATGCATTGAATTTTTAACTGCAATTTTCTCAACTTAATTGCATCCATTTTTAAACAGTTTCTCAGACTTTACAACACTCTCGTTAATTATTTATAAACTTTATAATATTAAAATGAATTATTTACAGAATAAATTTTATTTCGCAATTTTCTTCTCTTTATAAAAGTTGTACAATTTTTTGTTTCTCGATAATTTGCAATGTAAATTACAAACTGTTAATATCTAATCTACAATAAATATGATAATTATAAAAAAGTATACACAAAAAATGAATTATTACATAAATTATATGTACTTAATAGTATTAACGTCTATTCTCTATTGAATATAAACTCAATTTAGATAACTAAAAATTAACAAAATAAAATTATTTTCAAATTCGATTCTCTAGACAACTGACAAATACACATCCCGTCTCGTGGAATGTTTCCCGTTAAAAGTGTCGGTTGTATTTAAAATAAAAATAAATGTTATTTTTAAAATTGCGAGAAAAGAAATAAAACGACTATTCTCGAAATGAGTCAGTGGTAATATTTAAATCTTTGCCAGCGTATAGTGTGTAAACAAAACAAAAAGAAAGAAAGAAAGAAAAAGTCCAAGATTTAAAAATCTTTAACTCAGCGTTTTATATTTCAAGTTGTCCCGGCGAATTGAAGAGAGATAATGAAATCCTGATGAAAAATCTCTTAAATAAGAAAATGTAAATTTAAAATTAAAATTAAGGTGACCTGATTGGAGAAGGCGGAAAAAAAAACGTAGATATTTGAAAACGTAATAATTAACTCGACCTTAGCAGTCATAAATCTGGGGCGAATTTAATTTACTTGGCAAGCCAATTCCATTAAAGCCGGCCATTCGCCCTGGCAGTTGATTTAATAAAATTTTTGGTAGATTTCATTTATTATTCTATACTGACAAACCCAAGATGATAAATTGCACCCGGCAGATTTTCCATTAATAAAATATAACAGTGAACAAAATATAAAAGGAGCCGGGAGGAGGGAGGCAACGCAGCGGGCGCACTTTTTAATGCATTAATTTTCCGCGTCCTCGATTTTTCTCTCTCTTGATTTTTTATCCGGCTTTTTTTTTTTTTTTTGTTTAAACAGCACCACGAGAGGGTCGTCGCAGTAAATTTCCACTATTTTCTAATTTCTTTCCGCCGATGCATGCACGACCCACCCGGTGGTAATTCACGCACCGGGGTAGACGCAAGACACAGACACGTAAGCGTAGGTGCAAAAGCACGCCGTGCAAACACACTGGTGCGGGGGCGAATGCTAATATTAAAAGTAATATTTCTGGGGCCGTCCGCCGAGCGGTGGCGGCGGCGACTACCCAACTCTTTCCCTCTTCCCCTTTCTCTCTCTCTCTCTCTCTCTCTGTCTCTCGCAACCCCTGCCCCTCTCGCCCCACTGTTCTCCAGCTCCAGCCTTCACCCCGACTCTATTTATTTTTAATATAAATTAAACAATTTATTTTCCGCTCGAGTCGAGCTGCAGGCAGGACCGAAATAGAGAAATAATGCCCGGCGCGCAATATCGAATGAAATATCGCTCGACGCCATA
Organism: Ganaspis brasiliensis; assembly: GCA_037103525.1. Taxonomy (NCBI): domain Eukaryota; kingdom Metazoa; phylum Arthropoda; class Insecta; order Hymenoptera; family Figitidae; genus Ganaspis; species Ganaspis brasiliensis. The sequence goes on along the minus strand of JAZKLR010000325.1, from coordinate 140,281 downwards.
ACGCTCGTTCTCGGCTGCTGGTGCTCTCCTCTTACTACTGCTACTGGCAAGGAAAATACCTCGCTCTTGTAATCTGCAATCAGGCGCTGCTTAAGAGGTGCAAGCAAAGAAATAATCAAATCCGGGAGAAAACTGATTTTTCTACTTTTATGGCAACATCTTTCTTCAATTTGGGCAAGGTACTTTACTCCGGGCGATGGAAAATGGGGCAAACAACTTTTCTAGGTTAGAAAAACTTTTTTTTTTGTATAATCTACTAGAAACTATTTTCACGGAAATGGAGGGAGTAACCTAACCTGTAAATCTGAATTAGTCAAATTTAGAGGGTGGATGAATGTAGTTTAGACTTGATTATCTCTCGGAGTTAAAAAATGTAATGCAATATTGTTAGAGTTTGAAATAATTAGTAAATATTGTTAGAGTTGGGCGGTTATGGTAATTTATAACCGGTCTGAGGTTTTTTAAAAAACAGGTTTAGTAATCGGTTTTCGGTATAATAACCCTAACCGGTTTAACAGGTTATAACGGGTTATTTTAAAAAAATCCGAATAAACGGTTATTGAAAAAATCCGAATAAAACCGGTTATTGAAAAAAAAAAAACGATTCAATGTTGAAAAGTAATTTTAAAATTGAATTTAATATTAAAATTAAATATTAAGTTAATTTGGGCAAGGTACTTTACTCCGGGCGATGGAAAATGGGGCAAACAACTTTTCTAGGTTAGAAAAACTTTTTTTTTTGTATAATCTACTAGAAACTATTTTCACGGAAATGGAGGGAGTAACCTAACCTGTAAATCTGAATTAGTCAAATTTAGTGGGTGGATGAATGTAGTTTACACTTGATTATCTCTCGGAGTTAAAAAATGTAATGCAATATTGTTAGAGTTTGAAATAATTAGTAAATATTGTTAGAGTTTGACGGTTATGGAAATTTATAACCGGTTTGAGGTTTTTTAAAAAACAGGTTTAATAATCGGTTTTTGGTATAATAACCCTAACCGGTTTAATAGGTTATAACGGGTTATTTTAAAAAAATCCGAATAACCGGTTATTGAAAAAATCCGAATAAAACCGGTTATTGAAAAAAAAAAACGATTCAATGTTGAAAAGTAATTTTAAAATTGAATTTAATATTAAAATTAAATATTAAGTTAATTTGGGCAAGGTACTTTACTCCGGGCGATGGAAAACGGGGCAAACAACTTTTCTAGGTTAGAAAAACTTTTTTTTTTGTATAATCTACTAGAAACTATTTTCACGGAAATGGAGGGAGTAACCTAACCTGTAAATCTGAATTAGTCAAATTTAGTGGGTGGATGAATGTAGTTTAGACTTGATTATCTCTTGGAGTTAAAAAATGTAATGCAATATTGTTAGAGTTTGAAATAATTAGTAAATATTGTTAGAGTTTGACGGTTATGGAAATTTATAACCGGTTTGAGGTTTTTTAAAAAACAGGTTTAATAATCGGTTTTTGGTATAATAACCCTAACCGGTTAAATAGGTTATAACGGGTTATTTTAAAAAAATCCGAATAACCGGTTATTGAAAAAATCTGAATAAAACCGGTTATTGAAAAAAAAAAAAAACGATTCAATGTTGAAAAGTAATTTTAAAATTGAATTTAATATTAAAATTAAATATTAAGTTAATTTGGGCAAGGTACTTTACTCCGGGCGATGGAAAACGGGGCAAACAACTTTTCTAGGTTAGAAAAACTTTTTTTTTTGTATAATCTACTAGAAACTATTTTCACGGAAATGGAGGGAGTAACCTAACCTGTAAATCTGAATTAGTCAAATTTAGTGGGTGGATGAATGTAGTTTACACTTGATTATCTCTCGGAGTTAAAAAATGTAATGCAATATTGTTAGAGTTTGAAATAATTAGTAAATATTGTTAGAGTTTGACGGTTATGGAAATTTATAACCGGTTTGAGGTTTTTTAAAAAACAGGTTTAATAATCGGTTTTTGGTATAATAACCCTAACCGGTTTAATAGGTTATAACGGGTTATTTTAAAAAAATCCGAATAACCGGTTATTGAAAAAATCCGAATAAAACCGGTTATTGAAAAAAAAAAACGATTCAATGTTGAAAAGTAATTTTAAAATTGAATTTAATATTAAAATTAAATATTAAGTTAATTTGGGCAAGGTACTTTACTCCGGGCGATGGAAAACGGGGCAAACAACTTTTCTAGGTTAGAAAAACTTTTTTTTTGTATAATCTACTAGAAACTATTTTCACGGAAATGGAGGGAGTAACCTAACCTGTAAATCTGAATTAGTCAAATTTAGTGGGTGGATGAATGTAGTTTAGACTTGATTATCTCTCGGAGTTAAAAAATGTAATGCAATATTGTTAGAGTTTGAAATAATTAGTAAATATTGTTAGAGTTTGACGGTTATGGAAATTTATAACCGGTTTGAGGTTTTTTAAAAAACAGGTTTAATAATCGGTTTTTGGTATAATAACCCTAACCGGTTTAATAGGTTATAACGGGTTATTTTAAAAAAATCCGAATAACCGGTTATTGAAAAAATCTGAATAAAACCGGTTATTGAAAAAAAAAAAAACGATTCAATGTTGAAAAGTAATTTTAAAATTGAATTTAATATTAAAATTAAATATTAAGTTAATTTGGGCAAGGTACTTTACTCCGGGCGATGGAAAACGGGGCAAACAACTTTTCTAGGTTAGAAAAACTTTTTTTTGTATAATGTACTAGAAACTATTTTCCCGGAAATCGAGGGAGTAACCTAACCTCTAAATCTGAATCGGTCAAATTTAGAGGGTGGATGAATGTAGTTTAGACTTGATTATCTCTCGGAGTTAAAAAAAAGTCATGCAATATTGTTACAGTTTGAATTAATTAGTAAATATTGTGTAGGTCTGGGCAGTTATGGAAATTTATAACCGGCTTGAGGTTTTATAAAAAACAGGTTTAATAATCGGTTTTTGGTATAATAACCCTAACCTGTTTAACAGGTTATAACGGGTTATTTTGAAAAAATCCGAATAACCGGTTATTGAAAAAATCTGAATAAAAACGGTTATTGAAAAAAAAAAACGATTTAATAAATTGAAAGTAAATTAATTTTAAAATTGAATTCAAGATTAAAATTAAATATTAAGTTTGCGTTTAGAAAAAAGAATGTGAAGAAGTAATTTTTAAAAACACTTTTAAAACACAATGGGGTTTTTTACTTTAAATTTTTCTACTCAAAAGAAAAATTAACCTTTTTACTGCTTAATCTTAATACTTCATTTTATTCTTAAATATAATTTTAAATTTAATTCAGTTCTTTTTCAATAACCGGTTTTATTTGGGTTTTTTCAATAAACGGTTATTCGGTTTTTCAAAATAACTGGTTATCAGGTTTTTTCAAAATAACCGGTTATCCGATTTTTCAAAACAACCGGTTTAACCTGAAGAACCGGTTAAGGCGGTTTAATCGAAAAGCAAATAACCGGTTCTCCAAAATTAGCATTACTGGAAACCGGTTTTTTGAAAAAATCGGTTAACCGGTTTTCCGCACAGGCTTAAATATTGGTTTACGGTACATTACCAAGGAAAAGAAAACTTATTAAATTAGCGTCTTAGCGAATCAGAGATTTTGAAAATTCGGATTGACGGCTAACGTTTTTAATCGGAATGTGTAATTTGAATTTACCGTATTTATCTAACAATAAGCTGAATCCGAATTCGAAGTCGGAATTGCTAGATTAGTTCTACTTTTTGAGATAATCTCAAAAGTATTTTCAAAATACAAATCAAAACAAAAATTTTTTTCTTTTTTACCGGGACACTTTTCTTACGTATTTTGCTCCGCAAAATCCGAATCCGGAGTCAGAGTTACTAAATCGGCTAAGCTTTTTGAGATAATCTTGAAAAACTGCTCAAAAACACGAAAAAAAAAAATTTTTTTTTGTCCGGGACACTATACTAGGGTTTTGCTACGTAATTTTCTCTGCTTAGTTCGAATCCAAGGTCAAAATGATCAGAATAGCTACATTTTTTTTTATAATATCAAAAAAAGGATGTTTTCGTGTTTTTGATCAGTTTTTTGAGATTATCTCAAAAAGTTTAATCAATCTGGTATTTCTAACTTCGGATTCAGATTCAGCGGAGAACTTGCGAAAATAACTCTTAGAGGATGTTTTTAAAGGATGTTTATTTAATATTTTTATTTTACTTTTATCCAATGATATCTGGAAAAAATTCTACAAGCCTGTACAAGTATCAGAAATTTTTTAAATTGTTTATAAAGAATAATTCCTAACTTGTGAAAATAATGCTTAGGGGATGATTTTTAAAACATATTTTTTAGTATGATTTTACTTTGATTGATTGACATTTTTAAAGAATTCTATAGCATGTAGAGGGGGCAGAAATGCTTTTAGTTAAATTCACAATAAATAATTTCAAATTTGCGAAAAAATTCTAAGGGTATGTTTTTAAGGGATGTATTTAAATATTTTAAATTTAACTTTGATCTAATGATATTTGGAAAGAATTCTACAAGCCTATAGAGGTGACAGAATTTCTTTAAATTGATTTTACAAAAAATAATTCCTAACTTGTGAAATTAATATTCAGGGGATGATTCTTATAATATGTTTTTTAATATTATTTTACTTTGATTGGTTGACGTTCTGAAAGGATTCTATAGCATGTTTAGAAGGTAGAAATGTTTTTAGTTGAATTCACAATGAATAATTTCTAATTTGCAAAAAGAATTCTTAAGGTATGTAGTTAAGGGATGTTTTTTAAGGTATATTTTAAAAATATTTTTTATTTTACTTCGATTCAATATGTATGAAAAGAATTCTACAAGCCTGCACAAGTGACAGAAATTTTTTAAATTGATTTTACAAAGAGTAATTTCTAACTTATGAAAATAATTCTTAGGGGATGATTTTTAAAATTTGTTTTTTAATATCTTTAGTATTAATTTCATCGATTGACATTTTGAAAGAATTTTATAGCATATAGAGGGGGCAGAAATGTTTTTAGTTTAATTTACAATGAATAATTACTAACTTGCGAAATGAACTCTTAAGGGATATTTTTTGGATATATTTCATTTTACTCTGATTCACTGATATCTGGAAATAATTATATAAAACTGAATTTCTTTAAATTTATTTGACAAAGAATAATTCCTAACTTGTGAAAGTAATGCTTAGGGATATTTTTAATATTATTTTACTTTAATTGCTGGACATTCTGAAAGGATTCTATAACATGTAGAGGAGGCAAAAATATTTTTAGTTGAATTCACAATGAATAATTACTAGCTTGCAAAAAGAACTCTTAGGAGATGTTTTTAAGGGATGTTTTTTTTGGATATTATTTATTTTAATTTAAGTCGGTGATCTCTTAAAAGAATTCTACAAGTCTGCACAAGTGACAGAAATGTTTAAAATTGATTTTACAAAGAATAATTTCTAACTTGTGAAAGTAATACTCAGGGGATGATTTTTAAAAGATGTTTTTTAGTATGATTTTACTTTGATTGATTGACATTTTGAAAGGATTCTATAGAATGTAGGGGGGGGGGGCAGAAATGTTTTTAGTTAAATTCAAAATTAATAATTTCTAATTGCGAAAAGAATTCTTAGGGTATGTTTTGAAGGGATGTTTTTTAAGGTATGTTCTTTTAATATTTTTTATTTTATTTTTATGTAATGATGTTTGGAGAGAATTCTACATGCCTGCACAGGTGACAGAAATGTTTTAAATTTATTTTACAAAGAATAATTCGTAACTTGTAAAAGTATTTCTTAGGGGATGATTTTCCAAAAATGTTTTTTAGTATCTTCAACACTACTTTCATCGATTGACATTCTGAGAGAATTTTATAGCATATAGAGAAGAGAGAAATTTTTTAGTTGAATTCACAATGAAAAATGAATAATTCCTAACTTGCGAAAAGAACTCTTAAGGGATGTATTTAAGGGATGTTTTTTGGGTATTTTTCATTTCACTCTGATTCACTGATATCTGGAAAAAATTGTACAAGACTGAATTTCTTTAAATTTATTTGACAAGGAATAATTCCTAACTTGTGAAAGTAATTCTTAGGGGTGATTTTTAAGGGATGTTTTTTATTATGATTTTACTTTGATAAGTTGACATTTTGAAAGGATTCTATAGCATGTAGAGGATGCAGAAATGATTTTAATTAAATTCACAATGAATAATTTATAATTTGCTAAATGAATTCTTAGGGTATTTTTTTAAGGAAAGTTTTTAAGGGGAGTTTTTTGAATTTTTTTTATTTTACTTTGATGTAATTGTATCTGGATAGAATTCTACAAGCCTGCACAAGTGACAGAGATTTATTAAATTGATTTTACAAATAATAATTCCCAACTTGTGAAAGTAATGCTTAGGGATGATTTTTAAGAGATGTTTTTTATTATGATTATATTTTGATTGGTTGACATTTTGAAAGGATTCTACACTGAGAAAAATATATAGTCATATCAACAAAAATTTGGTTGACGGGGTAGAGGGGTAGTTGTAGAGGGGGCAGAAGTGTTTTTAGTTCAATTCACATTGAATAATTTCTAAATTGCGAAAAGAATTCTTAGGGTATGTTTTTAAGGGTCGTTTTTTGAATATTTTTTATTTTACTTTGATCCAATGATATCTGGAAAGAATTGTATAGCCTGCAGAGTCGCAACATTTTTTAAAGTTGATTTCACAAATAATAATTCTTAACTTGTGAAAATAATGCTTAGGGGACGATTTTAAATGCATGTTTTTTTATTATAAGGGGTGCGAGGTCTAAGGATTATTTATTTAAAATGTCATAAACGTTTTTCTATGAAAATGGGGGCCAATTTGACATTACCATTTTTTCTTAACACACTCTCATGTCATCCGGCGATCCAAATTTTGTGTGTAGTGACAACAGCGCCGCCTTCGTGTGGGCATCAAACTATCCAGTGTGCCAGTTCCATTACTGATTGGTCCAGCTTCACTTATCAATAACTTTTCAATCCTTTCTCGGATTAAATTTTCTCTCAGGAACTTTTAATTCACTTTCTTCCAAAGATCACAAAAAATACAACCTCATACCCAAGTGTATATCCATAACTCTAAAAATTCGAGCTAACAACAATTAGTCTCAGTTTTTTCTGTACATAAAGCATTTTTAAAATCACACTATTAGCGAAGGAAAAAAGAAGTAGAACTGAATTAAAGGAGCGGCGATTGAGGGCAATTCGGAGATTGTATTTCCCTCTGAGAAATCGGAGAAGCCCTCTTTGGGTTCCTGTCTGGCCTGCCTTCTCCCTTCTCAGTCTATCTTACAATATTCGTTTAAAGTGCAGCCAGCTTGCCTACAGGACGTTAATAAATTACGAAAGACGTTTCAAATGTAGCGTAAAATGTAGGTTAGCTCACATCCCCAACCACCGACGGTACCCCCTTACCGGTACGGTAGAACCACCCCCCCTTCATCCCTGAAACTAGGAGACTGCCTACCAGCCACCCTCTCCTATATAATGCACGTAGCGCGAAAGCGAGATGAATGGCAAGATGGCGACGAATATTTCATGAGACGTATTAATATTGCAGCATCTCATCTCACGGATGTATCGAGGTAACATAATGCGAGACTATAGATAGCTTCTTATTAAACCAAGCGGCGCCGCGTTGAGCAACGTCCGCTCTCTGTATGTATTCCTATGACTCCTAAGGCCCACCTCTCTTTGATTCTCTTTTCTGCATCTTTTTTCCATTTCATTTTTTCTCCACTTTACATTGAGTGTCTTCTCTCTGTTTCAGCCGCTTTTTTTTCTCTCTTTTCAATTTGCTTCCTATCATTTTCTTTTTTAAATGTTTCCAACCTTTCCTGATGACACATTTTGTGCAATTTTAAGTATGCATTGAAAATTCTTATTCCTTTTGCGATAAAAAAATATATTTTATTTTCAAAACAAAAAAGAACGAAGACAAATTGTAATTTTAGTTTAGATTAAATTAGATTTTTAATTTAGATTAAATTTCCATTAAGGTACAGATTTATGGAATTTAATTATTGAATGACTTTTCAGGCAATTGGACATTATAATTTGTTTTATTTATTAATGCTCCCGTAACTGAAAATTTATTCCTTTATCCATTTTAGTAAAAACACATTTACTTTGAACGTAAATTGGGTTTTTTTTTCAGAAATAATAAATTGGAAATTAATGTGTTTTTCGTTATATTGGCAATAATTTGATTTTGTACTGAAAATTGCTTACTTTGTCAGAAAATTAGTTTTTTGATGTTAAATTCAATCCTTGATTGAGATAATTTATTTTTTTTAAGTAACATTGCTTGATTTAAATTTCATAAACATTTCTTTCAAATCTATTTTCGTTAAAATTTACGATCAATTCGTTTTAACTAAAGATTGTAACATTTTAATGAAAAAATATAAATATTTTAACATAAATGAATAAAAATTATGACGATAACTACTTATTGAATGTAACAAAAATTTACGAGCTTATTAAATTCAACTTATGAAATGTATCATAATGTAAATTATAATCGAACTTGAAACTTGAATAACCGTTTATGGTATAAAAAGTTAAAAATAGGAGGATACAGAAAAATGGATGGAATTTTTTTTAAATTAAAGTGTTAAAATATTTTGAAGTAAGATTGATATTAATAATATTAATAATAATAATCTTCAGGACTAAGGTAAAAGCACCAGTACCTGGACACTTTTGAAGGGGTGTCAAGTTTAGCGATATTTTGTACTACGATAATTAATTATATTTTACGAAATGTTTGGATTTTCGTTTAACTTACATATAAAGGATTCGAATTAATAATAAATTAATTATAATAAATGTTTTCCTTAAATTAAAAACTTGAAATAAAAATATAGCTTCTTTGCAGCAGAAGTTGGACAGTACGCTATTTGGACGGGCCTAGTAGTTGGACATAAGACCCTATAGTTGGACATTTAGGAAAATACATATTCTATTATAGATTATTTGTTATTATTTATTATTAATACTTTTATTGTCAACTCCTAAATTAATTAGTTAATTAGGTTTTTAATTAATTGATTATTTTATTGATTAATTAGTGTCTGCAAAGTGTCTGTCCATCTACTGGGGTACGTATAAAAAACGTCAGGTAAACTTGGACAGACAACTCAGAGTAGTTTTAAAAGAAACGTCTTAAATAATTTTTTTGCTAAACATTTTGCATCTACGATTAACAAAGTTAATTATACCTAAAAACTGACTATCTGAAGGGTATCTATAAATTTTTTCATTTAGTTTGGAGGAAATTTTAACTCTTTTTTGCTATTGTCCAACTACTGGTCCCAATTTTTGCTTTGTCCAGGTACTGGTGCTTTTACCTTACAACAGTATATACGCAATAATTATTTTTAAAAACATTTTCCTTGTTTTTGACTTATGAATATTTTTAGGTTAAGATACATACCACTAACTTTTAGGGTTATTTTTAAATTTTGCAGAAATTTTTCCGTAATCCCATAAAAATCAACTTTTTAAACTAATTTTACCCCTTTCGGGTTTAGGTTAAACTGCAGTTTAGCGACGTAAGCCTTGTAAGTAGATCAGCTGTTTTCAGAATTGCAACCTAACAAGCGCGCGAAATTTGAAATGTTTTTATATTATTTTCTCAAAAATATAAATTCTACGAAATACCGGAGGGTTACCTTAGATTCTCTTACCTCTGGTATTTCGTAGAATCTATTTCAATATTTTCAAAGTAATTTGAATTTCCCGTTAACTATCATATTTTTTTTAAAAAGGTTGTCATTCTGTTCTACATATTACGAAGACAACTTCAAGGCTTACGTCGCTAAACTGCAGTTTAACCCGGTTTTAATATTCCGTTTTTTGTGACTGGATCACTTAGCAGAATTTTTTCCAGGTTTTCTTAAAAAAACAGCTTTTACAAAAAAATATACCTTGGCTAATAGATGAAAATGATTTTTTTGACTGGTTTACTTTATAGAAATTTTTCCAGGTTTTCTTATAAAATCAGCCTTTACACAATTTATACTTCAGTGACGTATATTAAAAAAAATTCATCTACCCACCATAACCTCAAAATCACTCACTTATCAATTTCCAAAAAGTTGTAGTTTTTGTTGTTGTCAAATGTCAGGATACAATCTTGGAGAAAAGTTAAACATGCCTTTAAAAAAATGTTACTTTAATGTGTAAAAAATTGTAGATTTATTATCCGTAGAGGGAAAAAACGTGCCTTTGTGTTGACATTGTACATTTCACTGAACGCACTTAGCAGAATTTTTGCACGCGTCATTGCGCATGCGTATTCTTCTAATTTCCTTTGCACACGCTTGTCAACGATTCAGAAATAAGTCGCGAAATTCGAAACGATTAAGAATTTTTTATCACTTAATCATTTTATGATTATTTTCAAATAGTATTAAAAGTTAACAACTTTTCTTTTTTGAAATATGAAGAGTGCCTCATTTAAAACTATTTTAATCTGTAATTTGTTTAACCCTTTGCGGCATAGTGGTAACCCAGATTACCACCTTCATTTTTAAGATTTTTGTGAATATCTTCAGTATGCCTTATCCTATCAAAATAGTAAATTATTTTTTATATTTTTCAGTAAATTTACGATTTCAAACTCCGGTTTTGAAGAAAAATGGCATTTTTAATTTACGAGATAAAAATTCATAAAGGTCGAAATTTTCGCATTCTTTAATTTTGATGTTTTTTAGTTCCTTTGATCAAAAAGTCACTATTTGTATCGAAAAAATTGTTTTCTTTGTTTTCAAAAAATGTGTGCAGCAAAGGGTTAAAAAAAAATAACTTTCACTTTTTTCCATTTTTCTCAAAATTGACATTTTATCTGTTAGATCCCCGTTCCACGCGCAGCTTCATATATATGAGGATCTATTTTCAGAAGTTGTAAAGAATGAAACAACTGTTTATAATCAAATAAAATGAAAGCACAATTTCTCTTTACGTTAAGATAAATAATAAAACATCAATTTGTTCATTATAACATGAAGTACGATTAATAATTACCCCTAATAATAACTCGTAAACAATAATTTCTCGTGAATAATTGATAAGTTACAATTAATAATTTTGCATGAAAGGAAGAAATAATATATATCAGAGGGAACTAATTTGACGTCGGGTATAATTTAGTTTTCCATTTGTGCTTTCCACATTGTTCGCTCCCTCCTGTAATTTGTGCATGTTCTAATAAGGTGCAAAGAAAACATATTTTCTGTTTTCTATTCTTTTAAAACGTAAACTAACAATGGATGGACGAATGCAGGGAATGAAACCTTCGCATAAGGTGCAATCAAACATTGATCGGGCTATGCCTCTTGGTACGTACCTACCTATCGAATGCATACCATGGGGTTGCATCGCGCATGCATGCGAGTCCCATGTTTGTGTTTTGAGGGGAACTAACCCCGGTTCCAAGGAATCGATATAGCTTGCCTAACTATGAGGCACGTTTCAATTGCAGACTAACTTGCAACTCAGTTTAAAGTCATTCGGAAATCATTATCGAAATGTACCCCAACATTCCAAACCGATCTGCCAGAAATTCCATTCTGATCGCTCAAAATACAGTTTCAGAGTGGATGCTTATTGGCCAAATTTCCACTAATTTTCCTGCATTACTTTTTTTTATATCTTGACTCTAATTAATTGGGGTGATTCGAAATATCTTCAAGATTCCAGAAATTTTGGAATGACTTTTATGATAATATTGAGGGCCCGGATAGAATAACTGAGTCTACGCTCGCGATTACTGAGTAACACGCAAAACTATTGTCCAAGTGACTAAAATTTTTAAAATACTAGCACATATTGAACGTTTTTTTTTTATTTACAGCTTTTCTCTCCGAAGCACATTTTTAATGATAAAAATTAAAAATCGGGCAAGTGTGGGTCGTACTCGCGCAACGAGGGCTCCCTTCAAGAACTTAAAAATGCATTCAAGGGGAAACTTTTTTTTTGGGTAAATTTTCAATTTTTAGAAAAAAATACTATGATAATAAATTTTAATCATAATTTTTTTACTTTTATTAAAATTTAAGTATCAATTTATGCATTTTTATAAACTCAAGGACTTCCAAACAAATAGACTGAGCTTTTTTATATAATTTTTAATTTTAATGAAACAAAAATTTTTTTAATTTTTTTTTTTTTTAATTTTTAAAGTAAATTGAACATAAAAATACACATTTTCTACAAAAAAGTAATCTGAAACTGTAAAATATTGTAGCTGTTTAAAAAAAAACATTTTTCGGTAAAATTTTAATTTTTTCGAAAAAAATGTCACTAAAACCACAATTTTTATGGTTTTATAAACATTTCTGCATAAAATTAAACATTTCTGTCAATTCTCAACCTTTCAAGATAAATAGGCTGAGGGGTATTTTGTCATTTTTCAATTTTTTATTAATAACTTTTGAAAACTAAGTCCAGTAACGTTCGCTATATGTGACGCTCCGCGAGAGAAGGGACCTATCGCGGGAAAAATCAATTTTCATTTTTTGGTGCTAAAAGATAGTTTTTGAGTTGTTCTTTCATTTCCATGTTTCAAAAAAAATATTTATTAAGTACACTTTTTGTTATAATGCTTCAAACCTAGGCGTGCTAAGTGTATCGCATTTTTTGGATTTTCTTTGAAAGACCGTCTCTTGAAATTGGCTTTTATTGATTTCATTTTTTTTATGGTAATTGATAGTTTTTGAGTTGCTTTTTCAGTTCCAAAAATTAAAATTTAATTCCTGCAATTAGTTTTATTGTTATGAAGATTCAAACAAAGATATGTTAAGCGTCTCGATTTTTCTTCCTTCTCTTTGCCTGTCCGTCCTTTAAAGTTTGCTTTCTCAGCGATAGGTCCCTTCTCTCGCGGAGCGTCACATATTTTTCCTGTAATCTACACGTAAAAATACCCAGATATACCAAGTTTCAAACATCTAAGTCAAATAGGTTGGAAGATAAGGGGAGGGGGGCACGTTTTTTTTTAAAAAATAAAGTTTTTCCTTGACAATGTTTTGACCATCACCTCCAATCACGTTTTCTATATTTTTCCTGTAATCTACACTCGAAAATAAATATATGTATCAAATTTCAATACTCTAGATCAAATAGTTTGAAAGGTAAGGGGAGGGGGGTAAAGACTCATTTTAATGCATTTTTTAAAAAAAAAATTTCATTTTCTTGACAACGCTATGAAATTCACGTTCAATCATGTTTGCTATATTTTTCCTGTAATCTACACGTGAAAATACATATGTATACCAAATTTTAACTCTTTATCTAAAATAGTTTGGGGGGGGGGGGGGGTTATGATTTTGGGCGAAGGACCAACGAGTGAAAACATAAGGGTTCCGTTTTGTCAGTTCGTGTCCGAAACCCTAAAAGAGGAAAAAATAATTTGAAAATCAATTGTCTTTCAAAAAATATATTTCATGATATCTTGGGTCAAATATTATTAAAATTGAATAAAATTTGATATACAACTAAAACATCGCAAATTAAGGGTAGAAAAGATCCTTTTCCAATTTTTGGGATGAAATCAGTATTTGAGACAAAAAATTTGTTGTATTCGCGTGAAACTTATTAGTCGGGGGTCTTCTCCATCTTTTAATTATTTTAATTATTTTTCTTAATTTCCTAAGTTTTTAGTTATTATCTCAAATTTAGAATATTGTTTTCAATTTTCAATTTTTTAAACGATTTTTTAATTATTTTCTTTTGCCTAAAAATAAATTCTGTAAATTTTTTATTATTTTCTCCAATTTCTAATTATTTTCATTCTTTTGGCACCATTTTCAAAAATTTTAATTATTTATTTGAAATTTCAATTATTTTCACCATATTGCAATTATATTTTTAAATTTAAATTATTTTCGACATATTTTTATTCTTTTTTTAATTTTAAATTATTTTTATCATTTTTCAATTATTTTCCTCAATTTATTATTCTCATTTATCATAAAGTTATTTTTTAAGATTTTTAAGTATTTTTTACAAGTTTCAATTATTTTCTTGAATTCCTAATTATTTTCATTTGTTTTCATGATTACAAAAAATTGAAACTATTTTTCTGATATTTCAATTATTTTTAGTCTTCTTTAATTCTTTTCCTTAAGTTTTAATTATGCTCACATTTTTCAATTAATTTCTAAGATTTTCAAGTATTTTTCTCCAATTTCAATTATTTATTCTTTATTTTAAAAAAATTCTGCAATTTTTTCAATTACTTATTTCAAATTTCATTTATTTTTTCCAACTTATCACTGTTTTGATCATATTTCAATTATTTTCTTCAATTTTCAAATTTTAAAGTCATTGTTTAATAATTTTCCCTAATTTTAAATTCTTCTTTCTTTTTTAAATTATTTTCTAATATTTTGAAATATTTTTGTCTCAAATTTCAATAATTTTCTTCAAATTTTAATTATTTTCAATGTTTTTCATAATTTTCAGAATTTTAAACTATTTATCTGATATTTCCATTATTTCATTAAATTTTCAATTACTTAAGCGGTTTTTTTTAATTTACAAAAAAGTTTTTAATTATGTATCTGAAATTTTCATTATTTTACTCAATTTTGAATTAAATCTATGAATTTCTTGTATTTTTTGTATATTCTTATTTTTTGCATTTATTTCTCTTAAATTAAAAATTATTCTCTTCAATTTTAAATTATGTTTATCTTTTTTCATTTATTTTCTCTAATTTTTAATTATTTTCTATTTTCTTTTCAATAAACTTCTAAAAGTTTCAATGTATTTTTTTCTAAAAATTTCTTTAACTTTCCTTTGTTTAAACTATATTAGGTAATTTTTTTCAATTATTTTCTAAAATCTTGATTATTTTCTCAATTTTGAATTATTTATATTATTTTTTCAATGATGTTTTTCAATTCTTAATCATTTTCATTATTTCTCAATTAATTTACTAAATTTTTTAATATTTATCTCAATTTTAATAATTTCTTCCAATTTTCCATTATTGTCCCCAATTTTTCATTATTCTATTTTTTTCAATTTATTTCTAAGATTTTCAACTATTTTTCTCAAATTACATTATTTTCTTTAATTTTAAAACATTTCTATGATTTTTCATATAACTTTCCCCATTTTTTAATTACTTTCATTATTTTTTATCAAGGGGTCATCCATAAACCACGTAGCTTTTTAGGGGGGGGGGAGGGGGGTCAGACTAGAGGCTACTCTAAGAGGAAAAAGTGGCGCTAATGAATAATGTGCTACATAGAAGGATGGGGGGTAAAATTTTTCAAAAAATGGACTACGTGATTAATGGAAGACCCCCAATTAATTTGAAAAATTTGCAATATTTTTTTAAATTTCAATTATTTTTTGTAATCTTTTTTATTTCTAATAATTCTAATAAATTGTTTAATCTAGTGTCAATAATATTTCGCCAACATATCATGATATATTTTTATTGAAAGGCAATTGATTTTCGAATTCTTTTTTTCCACTTATTAATTTTTATTATTAAAAATATGCTTCGGGTAGAAAAGTTGTAAATAAAAAAAAACTTTCTCTATGTGCTAGTATTTAAAAATTTTACGACTTTGAAATTTTAGTCACTTGGACAATAGTTTTACGTGATTTTGAATCATCTCGAGTGTAGAGATTCAGTTATTGTATCCGGGTCCTGAATTATTATTGAGCCGCATTGAGTTTGGAAAAATTTACCTGATTATTAGAACACTTTTTCAAGATGCAAATTTAGAATGAAATATTGGAAAATGTGTACCCTCTAAAAGCAATATTTATCATATTTACTTGATAAATTTATAACGTCAAAGTGCTTCTGTTACGTATATAAATTTCATTACTGTTTCAGCAATAATTATATAGTTAAGCTCTCATTCAAAATCTATAACATTATATTTAGAAATTAAGTTAACAAAGTGTTGGTTACGAAACATATTCACAAGTGGCGGTGTTCCGCCTCCTCGTAATACGGAACGTTACATAAAGCAATGGGGATGAGGGCGATGAAAATTTCTCAGAAAATGCATTATGTAACACGAGCGCCCTTAGAAATATTTCGGCAGACTCCGAGAGCTCTTAATTGCATAGAAACTATCATAATTTACTCTAGATTATAATTTACGAACAAAGTGTGCGCATAATTCATCCCAAATAAGTAAACTTCTAATATAAATTAAAATCTTTATCAAATAATTACAGCGGTTACAGTCCTCGTTTCAACTTGGATATTTCTTAATAATAATTAAATAGTGAATGTAACTTATCAAACAGTAGAGCATTTCTTTATTTAGTTATCCATCTATTTTTTTTTTATTCTCACTTCAAATTGCCTTTTTTTAAAAAAAATTTAATTTATTTATTTTTTTTTTTTTTTAAATAAATCTGCGTTGTAAAATTGAATCAATTAAGACCTGGGAGATAATTAAAATTTTAATGAAATTGAGATAATAATGATATTAATTATTTTAAGTAATACGAGCTTTTTTTAATATGAGAAAATACACATCGCTCGTGTAATTATTTTATTTTTTCATAATTACTAATTTTTACTAATTTACATACTAGAGGTCAATTCTTGCGAGAGGCTCGATTATTTGTTTTTAGTCGGGTATTAAATTAAAATGCATTTATAAATTAACAAATTCTCGTTAAGCCGCGGAAATATTGTGCAATAAAATAAAAAATTTAAAAAAAAAAAAGAATACGCACTGTACTCTCCGGATTTGATGCCACTAGAAATATAATTAGAAGCAGTTTTCAATGTAAAAGCTTATGAATATGTAAACCGGTGATATGAAAAGCTTCATTATAAAAGAAACGGGAATAAAGGACAAATTTTTATTTTTAGTCCGAATTAGAATAAAACAATTAAAATTTTATTTTCGATTCTTTAAATCAAAAATTAATTAATTTTTCCCGAAAAATTGTATTTTACTTCATTTTTATTTTCAAAACACTATCTCCTCGAGAACATTATATTCTTAAAAATGTGATTTATGTATTTTGTAAAAGTTTTAAAATAATCTTTAAAATTAGATCAAACATTGACGCACCTAAAATATTCTATTCATAGTCGCGCTTTTTATTTACACGGAAAAAATACAACGAAAATAAAGACGGTCTTCTTTTATAATTTTAAAAAGTGATGATTGTGTTCAACCTGTTAATGACATTTGTTCATTTAAATTTTGATAAAAGTGAAAATTTGATAAAAAAAAAATTGTAAGATTAGTTGAGTTTATATTAGTTATACCCTCTTGCACTGGTTTATCTTCGCTCAACACTTGTAGCTGGTGAGATTTGCAGAAGAAGATAGAAGAAAGAAGGAAGGTAGAGACCGTGAACTGAGCGAATGTGAAAGCGCCACGGACGCCAGTAAACTTAAATTTACGAAGTGATATACACAGCTAAACATCCGGCAGATATTTAAACTCCAGTATTCCTAAACTTAACAACGACCACCGCTATTTCAAGATCTTTCGGTAAACTCCGTACCATCCATTAAATTTACTCCCAAGTTTTACAAACATTTTTATGTATTATTTGCCGGGAATATTACCTGCAAATATAAAATACAGATTAAATTTTAAGAACAATTTCAAGAAAATAAAAATTTTAGGCAAATTCTACGGAAAACACTTTTTACATTTAATTGACAATTTTTTTACAGTGGAAAATTACCTCTGGAATTTTCGGGAAAATATATATTCTACGAAAATTCCAAGGAATTTTCTAAAATTTTTTGTAGAGATTCCGAAGAATAGAAATTTGAATCAAATTTTGGTAAAACTTTTGTGAATTTTTGGGGGAAAGAAATTCCGGATGAAATTCCCGAGAAACTAACTATTTTCGGATAAACTTTCTTGAATTTTGGGAGAAAATAAATTACGGATGGAACTTCTGGGAAACTAAATATTTTCGGAGAAAAAAATTCTATAGAATTTTTCCGGGAACAAACTCCGTTTCTTATTATTTTGATCGAAACCTGAAAAAAGTAAATTGGAAATTTGGTATTAAAGTTATAGTACGTCGATAGGTTTCACGAAAAGTACTTTTAAAGAACTTTCTTGAAACTTAATAAAATTACCGGCAAATATAAAATACGGATTAAATTTTAAGAAAAATTTCAAGAAAATAAACAGTTTAGGTAAATTCTACGGAAAACACTTTTTAGATTTAATTGACTATTTTTTTACAGTGGACAATTCTTAAAATCTCTTGAAAAAATAAATTCCCTCTGGAATTTTCGGGAAAATATATATTCTACGAAAATTCCACAGGAATTTCAAGGAATTTCCTGAAATTTTTTGTAGAAATTCCGAAGAATAGAAATTTCAACCAAATTTTGGTGAAACTTTCGTGAATTTTCGGGGAAAAGAAATTCCGGATGAAATTCCCGAGAAACTAACTATTTTCGGATAAACTTTCTTGAATTTTGGGAGAAAATAAATTACGGATGGAACTTCTGGGAAACTAAATATTTTCGGAGAAAAAAATTCTATAGAATTTTTCCGGGAACAAACTCCGTTTCTTATTATTTTGATCGAAACCTGAAAAAAGTAAATTGGAAATTTGGTATTAAAGTTATAGTACGTCGATAGGTTTCACGAAAAGTACTTTTAAAGAACTTTCTTGAAACTTAATAAAATTACCGGCAAATATAAAATACGGATTTAATTTTAAGAAAAATTTCAAGAAAATAAATATTTTAGGTAAATTCTACGGAAAACACTTTTTAGATTTAATTGACAATTTTTTTACAGTGGACAATTCTTAAAATCTCTTGAAAAAATAAATTCCCTCTGGAATTTTCGGGAAAATATATATTCTACGAAAATTCCACAGGAATTTTAAGGAATTTCCTGAAATTTTTTGTAGAAATTCCGAAGAATAGAAATTTCAACTAAATTTTGGTGAAACTTTCGTGAAATTTTAGGGAAAAGAAATTCCGGATGAAATTCCCGAGAAACTAACTATTTTCGGATAAACTTTCTTGAATTTTGGGACAAAATAAATTACGGATGAAACTTCTGGGAAACTAAATATTTTCGGAGACAAAAATTCTATAGAATTTTTCCGGGAACAAACTCCGTTTCTTATTATTTTGATCGAAACCTGAAAAAAGTAAATTGGAAATTTGGTATTAAAGTTATAGTACGTCGATAGGTTTCACGAAAAGTACTTTTAAAGAACTTTCTTGAAACTTAATAAAATTACCGGCAAATATAAAATACGGATTTAATTTTAAGAAAAATTTCAAGAAAATAAACATTTTAGGTAAATTCTACGGAAAACACTTTTTAGATTTAATTGACAATTTTTTTACAGTGGACAATTCTTAAAATCTCTTGAAAAAATAAATTCCCTCTGGAATTTTCGGGAAAATATATATTCTACGAAAATTCCACAGGAATTTCAAGGAATTTCCTGAAATTTTTTGTAGAAATTCCGAAGAATAGAAATTTCAACTAAATTTTGGTGAAACTTTCGTGAATTTTCGGGGGAAAGAAATTCCGGATGAAATTCCCGAGAAACTAACTATTTTCGGATAAACTTTCTTGAATTTTGGGAAAAAACAAATTACGGATGGAACTTCCGGGAAACTAAACATTTTCGGAGAAAAAAATTCTATAGAATTTTTCCGAGAACTAACTCCGTTTCTTATTATTTTCATCGAAACTTGAAAAAAGTGGATTTGAAATTTTTTAATAAACTTATAGTACGTCTATAGGTTTCAGGATAAATACTTTTTGAGAAATTCTGTGAAACTTTCATGAAGTAACAGAAAATATAAATTACGAATTAAATTTCAGGGACATTTTCAGGGAAATAAAAATTCTAGGGAAATTTCACAGAAAACACTTTCTACATTTAATTAAAATGTTTTCTTTTGCTGCGAAATATTCTTAGAAATTCTGGGAGAAAAAAATCTCCTCTGAGAATTTTGGGAAACTCTAAACATTTCCGGGAAAATATAAATTCTACGAAAATTCCAAGGAATTTCTTGGAATTTTTTGTGGAAATTCCGAAGAATAGAAATTTAAATTAAATTTTTATGAAACTTTGTAAATTTTTGGGGAAAAGAAATTCCGGATGAAATTTCCGGGAAACTAACTAGTTTCGGATAAACTTTCGTGAATTTTGGGAAAAAACCCATTCCGGTTGGAATTTCCGGGAAACTAAATATTTTCGGTCAAAAAAATTCTACTGATTTTTGATGGGAATTGACTGCTTTTTTTATTATTTTCATCAAAACTTAAAAAAAGTGTATTTTAAATTTTTTATCTAAGTTACGATATGTGGATAGGTTTCACGAAAATTAGTTCCTAAAAATTCCCTTGGAACTTTAATGAAATTACCGAAAAATATAAATTACGAATCAAATTTCAGGGACATTTTCAGGGAAATAAAAATTCTAGGGAAATTTCCAGAAAGCACTTTCTGCATTTGATTAAACTTTTTTTTTGTAGTGGGATATTCCTAGAATCTCCGGAAAACAGAAATTCCCTCTTCAATTTTCGGGAAAATATAAATTATAAGAAAATTGCACAGGAATTCCAAGGAATTTCATGAGAATTTCGTGGAAATTCCGAGAAATAGAAATTCGGATTAAATTTCAGTGAATTTTCGGGAAAAAGAAATTCTTTCTGGAGTTGTTGGAATTAAATAAAAATTTTCTAAAGAATATAAATTTTATCAAATGGAAATTCCGGATGAAATTTCGATGAAACTTTGGAGAATTTTCGGGGAAAAGAAATAGCGAACGGAATTTCCGAAAAACTAAATATTTTCAGAGAAAAAAAATTCTATAGAAATTCAATGGGATAAACCTCTTGACAATTTTGTCTTGAAACATTTAAAGAATTTCCGGAAAAAAAAATTCGGATTGAATTTGGATTAAACTTTCGAGAATTTTTAAGGAAAATAATTCCAGCTGAAATTTCCTGTAAACTAAAAATTTACAGAGGAGTATAAATTCTTCAGAAATTTCACGGAATTAGAATAAAAGTAGATTCTCTTAAAAATTTCCCTAGAAGTTTTATGGAATTTCTGGATTAAATTTCAGTGAAATAATAATTCTCTAGAAATTTCATGGAAATATCTGTCTAATTTTCAGTAGAATTCCTATTTTCAGATAATTTCCGTGCAATCTTTATGCAAATTCTGAAAAAAAAAGATATTTTTTTGAAATTTTTTGTATTTTTTGGAAAAATAATTCCAAGGAAAGGTACTAATTTCTTGATATTTCCGGAAAAAAGAAATTTCGGATTGAATTTCGATTAAACTTTCTAGAATTTTTGGGAAAAATAATTCTTGCTGAAATTATTTGGAACTTTCACAGAGTTTCGAGAAACCGGATGAAATTTAGGTAAAATTTTAGTAAACTTTTGGGTAAATAAAGATTTTACGTAAAACATAAAAAATATAAATTCTAGAAAATCCCACGGGAATTCCACGAAACTATTCTGAAAAAATTTCCCAAAAACTTTTATGGAATTTCCGGGAAATAGAAATTCCTGATTAAATTTCTGTGAAAAAAAAACTTCCCGGAAATTACATGAGAAAATCCGCCTAATTTTCGGTAGAATTTTGCTTTTCAGATAATTTTTGTATAATTTTCATTGTAAATTCTGAAAAAAAATAGAGATAGAATTTTGGTGGAATTTTTTTAATTTTTCGGGGAAATATTTCAATGAAAGTTATTCTTTGCATCTAAAATACAATTTTTTCGGGAAACTAATATTTTCGTAGATTAACTAGGGTATCTTATCTTTTCTCATTTTGTAAAATGGGTTGGAGTTTTTATTTTTTCTCAAATTTTTTTATTTAATTCAAACTTGCTTAATTTTTTTCTCTCAATCTTTTTTATATTTTTCCAATTTTTACACAAATTTACTTTTCTCTTTTATTAGACTTTCTTGATTTCATAGTTTGAAAAAAAATTATCAATTGTTAGAATTTTTTCCTTAACTTTAAAAAATTGTAAGATAAAGACTTTTTAGTGCATTTCCTTACTTCTTTGTAATGCCTGCTACTGAAATATCAAATTTAAAAAAAAAAAAAAGAAAACTTAATAAATTAAGAAAGAAAAAATGTACGTCATCAAGGATAGACGACAAAGTTTCATTTTTAGTTAGAATCTGGTAGTTTAAAGTTAAAAGTTAAATTTAAATTTGTCACAATTTAATCAAAAGTTTCAAGTTTAATATTCTAGATTAACAGTTTTTAATTGAATCGAAAGTTTCAGATTAAATTGCAAGTTAAATTTTGTTCAAAATGTGCAAAAATACGTGTCAAGCGTGAAATAAAGCTACAATTAGTTATCAATAAAGGTCAACATTTATTGATAATTGGATTGGCTAGGTTTTAATGTAATGTGTGTACGATTTCGATTAAATTAAGTCGACAAAGTGCTCGACTCGATTAGATTAATATGGTCGATTAATTCGATGAAAACTAATCCGTTTCTGACTTAAAACGAAATATACGATTCTAATCCAATCTTGTGGAAGTTCTATGATATACTCGGTTCTCGAGAAGAAAATATATATACCAGTAATTCCATTAACGATAATAATACAATCCGGTAGTTGCGAAAATAACAGCGTGAACAAAACCGACACCACGAAACTATCTTGGGAGTGTCGATATACATTTTTTAGAAAATTAAATAAAAAAAAATAAAAATAATAATAATAAAAATTATAACAATTTGCTTTTGGCAATTTTGCAGCAAAATAAATATAACCTGATTTTGCAATCGTTTCCAATTAATTTTCATTTATTTAAATCACCTTTGTTTTGATCCGAATTAAATGTTAATTAGTTTACCTTAATTGAAATCCAAACTAATTAATAGATAGTTAATTTAGTTTTGGTCATATCAATAGAATTTCTACAAATTTTGAAGAAATGAAAACTTTTGTATTGGCTTAATAATTGTTTATATTTTGAAAGATAATTTCTTAGTCACGAATTAAAGTGATACATACTTTTAGGTTATAAAGTGTTTTAATAATAGAAGGGATACCAACCTCGTAATACGAAACTTATTGAAAAGCGCCACTGTCGAAAAAGCGCTAAATTTGAAACCTTGTGAAATTTTACTACCAAAAGTGAATAAAAGACTAGATAAAGAAATCAATTAAAAATATTAAAATTAATCTAAATTATTTATGAAGTATAATTTTGAAATAGTATTATACTCAGACAAATTTAGGTAATTTTTTTTATAAACAATTTTTTTCTAGTAACTAGGTTTTTCTAAATTAGATAAAATTTGTATATTTAATTACTTTATAAAACGGTTTCTATTTTCATATTTCATATAATTAATTTTAAACTTTTTAGAAAAACTGAAAAGCTATAAATGCTACCAACCTGGAAATAGGAAAATTATCTAATTTTTGATTCATAGTTCATAGATTAAAACGGTTAAAACTTAAAAACCTACTTCGTGTTGAAAACAGATAATAATAATAATTAAAGTTTAAAAAATGAAACTGTATTCAATATAAATCGACAAGTAAGTTTAACTTAAAAATACTCAAATTAAATTAACACTTTACACTTTATTCAACTCTTAAAACTTAAAATAACAAAATTTTGACATTTGTCCTAACCTCAAAGTTTGTGACAAACATGTACAATTTTAAATGATTTTATCTTATTATTTTTTATAAAATTTTTTTTCTTTTCAAACAAAAATAGGTCCGATTTCCTTTCTTCTGTTTAATTAATTTTTATATAAATTCAAAGTTGAATAAATGTATTAATACTTGAAGATGAGGTTAAACACGTAGTTTGATAAAATAAACATCTGATTCTTAAAATTCCAATTGTAATAAAAAATGTTTAGAATAAAACTTTAAAAAATTAGAATTTTTGATTTTTTATAGTGGTTTTTTTATAACGAATTGATTGTTTTCATTGTAATTTACGTGGACTTGGTGAAGGGTGAGTAATAATAATAATTTTCATTAATTTCTTTTTATTTGTAAATTTCTTTATTCTCTTTTCTCAATTTTACTAAATTACCGTAAAATAACAATATGTAACGCCTTTTTTTCAATTATCATATAAATATATCATTTGAGGTTAGGATGTTTGTTTGTATCACTCAATAATCGTCATTAGAATTGGTAGCAAATAAATAAATAAATAAATAAATAATAATAACAATTCTCATTAATTTGCTTTTATTACCTTGTAAATTTCTAATTTATTCACGCTTCTTGTTCATATTAAATTATGAAATAATAATTTCATTTTCAATCATCTGTTTATAAGTAAATATATATATTTCATACCAACTCAAAATGCCTATTGCCTCAAATAGCTTCAGACATGGAAAGTTTTCAGTTGTCAATTGCGAGGAAAATATTTTGAAAAATTATAGAAACAATTAGGCTGTTTTTATAGAGTCCCATCGAGAGAATTGTAGATCTGTAAATCGTGTACAGTACGAAGGTATATATCTATGTGGAAAGGTACACAGTTGTAATACATAGTTGAGTAGTCTATCTACACACATGCAAGCTAACACCGTACAAACCTCAAACTAAGTCCACATGTCGACTAACCTAACCTGTGTATCCTTCTCTCTCGTGCTTGAAAGGACACTCCTTTGTACCTCTATTTCCGTCCTTTTAGTGCAGGGAGCGCGCTCTTCCTATGGTCTGTTTAAGCATCCACATGTACATGCAAACAAGCGTCGTTCCTGGTCCACGATTCCATGTGCGTTTTCCACTGAATTGCAGCTTACAACCAGTCTGACACATTATTCACGGGATAATCCATTCCTTATGTGTTGAACCTGAAGAAGGATCGATCTTCCGTAAATCAGACCAAGCATCCAATTCACAAATCTCATTTTAACCAAACAAGATGATTTTTCCTCACAATCTTCTCCCAATTTTATACCCGACAAATTAGAATGAAAAATTCAGTATCAAATCATTTTTCTAATCAGTTTTTCTTTGTTCTATTTCTTTGATCAACAAAAAAACATTGAGTCTGTTTACCAGTGCTCAAGAGTAAGATAAATAAATTATTTTGTTATAATTCACGCTACTGTATAGGCTCATTTTATAAGAAAACCTGGAAATATTTCTGTAAAAGTGACCCAGTCAAAACAACGGAATGTTTAAACCGGACTTTGTTCTATTTCTTTGATCAAGAAAAACATTGAGTCTGTTTACCAGTGCTCAAGAGTAAGGTAAATAAATTATTTTGTTATAATTCATGCTACTGTATAGGCTCATTTTATAAGAAAACCTGGAAAAATTTCTGCAAAAGTGACCCAGACAAAACAACGGAATATTTAAACCGGACTTTGTTCTTTGATCAAAAAAAAAAAACATTGAGTCTGTTTACCAGTGCTCAAGAGTAAGGTAAATAAATTATTTTATTATAATTCGCGCTACTGTAAAGGCTCATTTTATAAGAAAACCTGGAAAAATTTCTGCTAAAGTGACCCAGTCAAAACAACGGAATATTTAAACCGGAATCGGTAAAATTAGTTTAAAAAGTTTGTAAAAAAAAACATTGAGTCTGTTTACCAGTGCTCAAGAGTAAGGTAAATAAATTATTTTGTTATAATTCATGCTACTGTATAGGCTCATTTTATAAGAAAACCTGGAAAAATTTCTGCAAAAGTGACCCATTCAAAACAACGGAATATTTAAACCGGATTTTGTTCTATTTCTTTGATCAAAAACAACATTGAGTCTGTTTACCAGTGCTCAAGAGTAAGGTAAATAAATTATTTTATTATAATTCGCGCTACTGTAAAGGCTCATTTTATAAGAAAACCTGGAAAAATTTCTGCTAAAGTGACCCAGTCAAAACAACGGAATATTTAAACCGGACTCTGTTCTATTTCCATGATCAAAAAAAAAAACATTGAGTCTGTTTACCAGTGCTCAAGAGTAAGGTAAATAAATTATTTTGTTATAATTCATGCTACTGTATAGGCTCATTTTATAAGAAAACCTGGAAAATTTTCTATAAAAGTGACCCAGACAAAACAACGGAATATTTAAACCGGACTTTGTTCTTTGATCAAAAAAAAAACATT
This sequence comes from Ganaspis brasiliensis, assembly GCA_037103525.1. NCBI lineage: Eukaryota > Metazoa > Arthropoda > Insecta > Hymenoptera > Figitidae > Ganaspis > Ganaspis brasiliensis. The sequence continues at coordinate 114,154 of JAZKLR010000325.1, read as the reverse complement.
AAGTCTGTTTACCAGTGCTCAAGAGTAAGGTAAATAAATTATTTTGTTATAATTCACGTTACTGTATAGGCTCATTTTATAAGAAAACCTGGAAAATTTCTGCAAAAGTGACCCAGTCAAAACAACGGAATATTTAAACCGGACTTTGTTCTATTTCTTTGATCAACAAAAAAACATTGAGTTTGTTTACCAGTGATCAAGAGTAAGGTAAATAAATTATTTTGTTATAATTCATGCTACTGTGTAGGCTCATTTTATAAGAAAACCTGGAAAAATGTCTGCAAAAGTGACCCAGTCAAAACAACGGAATATTTAAACCGGACTTTGTTCTAATTCCTTGATCAACAAAAAAATATTGAGTCTGTTTACCAGTGCTCAAGAGTAAGGTAAATAAATTATTTTGTTATAATTCGCGCTACTGTAAAGGCTCATTTTATAAGAAAACCTGGAAAAATTTCTGCTAAAGTGACCCAGTCAAAACAACGGAATATTTAAACCGGAATCGGTAAAATTAGTTTAAAAAGTTTGTTAAGAGTTCTTTACGGAATAATGGAAAAATGTCTACAAGGTGTATCAAAGACAGAAAACTACAAGAAGAATGTGGTTCATTTTTATCAATTACCTGAGGAGTGTATATTTTGTAAAGGCTATTTTTATAAAAAAAAACCCGGACAATTGTTTGCAAAGTAATCCAATTTCAAAAAACGGAATACTAAAACTGAAAACATTACAACCATATATTCAAAAGTTTGTTAAGGTAAAAGCACCAGTACCTGGACAAAGCAAAAATTGGGACCAGTAGTTGGACAATAGCAAAAAAGAGTTAAAATTTCCTCCAAACTAAATGAAAAAATTTATAGATACCCTTCAGATAGTCAGTTTTTAGGTATAATTAAATTTGTTAATCGTAGATGCAAAATGTTTAGCAAAAAAATTATTTAAGACGTTTCTTTTAAAACTACTCTGAGTTGTCTGTCCAAGTTTACCTGACGTTTTTTATACGTACCCCAGTAGATGGACAGACACTTTGCAGACACTAATTAATCAATAAAATAATCAATTGATTAAAAACCTAATTAACTAATTAATTTAGGAGTTGACAATAAAAGTATTAATAATAAATAATAACAAATAATCTATAATAGAATATGTATTTTCCTAAATGTCCAACTATAGGGTCTTATGTCCAACTACTAGGCCCGTCCAAATAGCGTACTGTCCAACTTCTGCTGCAAAGAAGCTATATTTTTATTTCAAGTTTTTAATTTAAGGAAAACATTTATTATAATTAATTTATTATCAATTCGAATCCTTTATATGTAAGTTAAACGAAAATCCAAACATTTCGTAAAATATAATTAATTATCGTAGTACAAAATATCGCTAAACTTGACACCCCTTCAAAAGTGTCCAGGTACTGGTGCTTTTACCTTAAGAGTTCTTTACGAGATACTGGAAAAATTTCTGCATCACAAATCAGACAGATGATTTTTTTTTTTTTTTTAGTATCCAAAGTACTGTTAGATTCCAAAGAACCCCCAAAATTCATTTTCACCTAAATTTATCAAAAACATACAAAACAGCCTCAAGAATTAAAGAACCAAGATTTAACTAGCTAATATAAAGATTTCTATAGATTTATTCATCTATTATTACATTGTCATTGCTGACCTCTACAATCGATTCGAGTAATAATATTTTCAGCGAAATAATTGATTTATAATTAAGTGGCATAACCCAATTACCTTATTCTTATTGAAAGGCCTTCTACATTATTAACAATGCTTTCAGTATTTTCAGACGCTTCATTAATTTTCTGATTATAAAAGTTGCCCTGACATATATTTTATTATTATTCTTATTTTGACCTGGAACAATGGTCGAGGGGATTAAATTAATTGAGTAAAATTGGAAGTGGGACGTTATTAAAGAATGAAAAGGTGACTTTCTCATTAATTAAACTCTTATAAATATATCACAATATAAAGCAACTCTATATAGCATCTATTATTTCTGTTGGATGAAATATGCGCGTGAATTATAATTTTTCATAAACGAGACGGGGCGCAAAATAGAATAATGAGGATGTTTCGTAAATGGTTAAAATCAGAGGTTTAATCCAAACTGTAAAATTGAAAACACACTTCCTGCAGATCCCAGAAATGAAAACAAGATTCTTACTTGAATGGCTGAAATGAAAACAGGCCTCTTGACGCGAGGCAAGATTTATTAATTTTCTTACGCACTCGCCTCTAATCATGTGGAATTTCGTTATGCAATTGATACCAGAGCGTGAGACTTAGCATAAAATGTTGTTGCTTGCTCCTTTTAATTTTGTTACGTGACAGTAGTATAACTTACAATTCCACTTGAATTATAAATCCAAATCTTTTCCGCTGCTAAATTAGTTAAAAATTACCCTCTTGGCAGAGATTTTATTTATATATACATAATCAAGAGAAATCGATCATTACTCGCCTGATTCTTGTAAAGTTTTTTATAAATGCTGAAAATTAATTTAACGAGGTTGCGGAGAAAAAAAAAGTTTTTAATTAATAAGGGACCATTATCGATCGTGTATTTTGTATTTCAATTAATTATTTTCAGTCCGTTTGTTTATTTAAATAATTAGTGTAATAACTCGGATGAATTTAATTATTTTATTCCTGGTTAGAATTTCTCGACTAATTGAGTATTTTATCATTACCGTGTAATTTAAAAATAAAAGTGCTTTTAATTGTTTTGTATTTGAGTTTTATTCGAATTGAATTTTCATTAAAATATAATGTAATTTAATTATATCAGAATTGAAAGTAAACCTTACAAATTAGACTATGCTTTGTATTAACCTACACTCTGAACTAAATTACATTTTAAATTAAATATTATTAAATTAAATTCTTAATTAAATTTTTTAATTAAATTGTATTTTAAATTAAATTTTTAAATTAAATTCTTTTTTAAATTGCATTCTTAATTAAATTCTGCCTTAAATTGAACAACATTTTGAATTAAGATATTTTGTTGAATTAAATTACATTTAAAGTAAAAGTAATCATATTTTTATTAAAATTCATTTTAATTACTGTAAATAATTTACGTGAAAATAATTATTTCATTTTCTGATAATGTTATATAAACTGATATAAAATGATTAATTAATAGCTGAATAATAATGACTGAAAGTGGCTTATTATTTTATTCAAAAGAGTAATTATCTTCGTTTATTTTAATTATACATGTAAATGTAATAATTATATAAACAATATAATATAATAAATGCCTTGTCCCTTGAGAATTTCTCCCACTAGTGACGAAAATAGTAATTTTCCCTAGCTGATAATAATAATATTAATAATAATAATATTTCTAATATGGCATATAATTTAAGAATAAATTTCAAGGATCATGTCTTGTGTTGACAAAAAAATAATAATTATAGGAGACCACTATTGAAATCATGAGAAAAAAGTTGATCAGAGTTGTGATCAGATTGGTAGAATGTAATCGGCATGAATCAGGTGGTTATCTTCTATCAATGGTCCTTGTTAGAAAAACAACGCTCACCTGCCAGCCACCTGTAGAGCCCTCCGACCACAATGCAATAGGGCGCTGAAAATAATAAACAAAACTAACCCAATATCAAGATGCTCTTATTCAAATTTATTCAACTCGAGCGAAATACAATCAAGTTTAATTATTTATGCAAATTATTATTATTTTATCAGTTGCATATCTTATGTGATAATATTGTTTTTGGTGGTGATTATATTTATTAAAATAAATCAAATTTTCATATTTATTCTCTTAAAATTATTATCTTGGGCAAAGTTTATGTCGCATCTGTAGATTAATTTTGTTCAATTACTATTAACTGATCTTTTAAATAACATTTAATTGATTTTTTAAATTGAATTCAAGAACTTATTTCCTTTTAATTGCAATCAAGAGTTAATTTTTGTTCAATCACGATTCATAATTATTTTCTTAAGTGAAATCAAGGATTTTTATTCTTAATAGTTAGGTAAATAAGTTATATGTATTTTTAATAATTAGGGCAATAAGTTATATATATATTTTTTTAATAACAAGTTTGAATGATGGAACTAACGATAAATAAATTAATCAATTAGCAACATGAAGATTGCGAGATTCCATTTTATAATTATTTCATGTAACCGAAATTGAAGATCCAGTATCATAATTTTACCGTGATTTTAAAATACTCGAATTTTCAATCGACATAACCTCAATTCGCTCTATTGATCACTTAGTATAATTTCTATTTTTATTCAGTGTAATTTTCATTTTTTTCTAATCTCTTTTCAATATATGATATTAAATGAGATAGATGTCATAAATTCATAAAATCGCATAACCTAAAAATCATTTAATAAACGCAGCATCTATCAGAAAGTGTCTGATATTTTTTTAATAGTTAATTTTGAAGTTGAGTGATTTTTATAATATTATACGGATATATAAAATATACGTCACATAACCTTAAAGTTATTTAATAAAATCAACGTCTGTCAAAATCTTAAACACAAATAATTATATCATTTCTCATACATTCCGTTTCTCATAATACCAACCTAACAATAACAAAATCAAAATTAGATAATTATAATGTGTCCACCATTATTTTCTCATCATTTCTCGAGTCCAGACGTGAAAATTAATTTATTGACAGATTGGAATTTTTTTTATAAAATTGCAAAATTGGTTACTGGAAAATATTAAAAAAAAGTAAATTGGTATTGGGAAATTGGAAAAGTAAAAACATTGGTAAATTAGAAAATTGACAAATTAGAAAAATTGGCAAACTGGTAAATTGAGAATAATTAGAGAAGTGGCTATTGAAAAATTGGAAAATTAAAACATTGAAAAAGTGGTTATTGGAAAAATGTAAAAATTGGAAAATAGGCAAATTAGAAAATGTTTTAAACTGGTAAATTGAGAAATTGGAAATTTGGTTATTGGCAAAGTAAAACATTGGTAAATTGGAAAATTTACCAATTAGAAAAATTGTTAAAGAGAGAGAATTGTCTCTTGGAAAATAAGCAAATTAGAACATTGAAACAGTGCTTATTGGAAAATTGTCAAAGTAAACAAATTGGAAAAATTGGAAAATAGGCAAATTAGAAAGTTTTTTAAACTGGTAAATTGAGAAATTGGCAAATTAGGAAATTAGAAAAGTGTTTATTGTAAAATTGGAGAAATTGATAAATTGGCAAATTAGAAAATTATTTAAACAGGTAACTTGAGAAATTGGAAATTTGGTTATTGGAAAATTTGCAAAGTAAAAAAATTGTTAAATTGAAAAATTAGCAAATTAGAAAAATTGTTCAACCGGTAGTTTAAAAAATTGGAGATTTGGTGATTTGAAAATTGTCAAATTAGGAAATTATAAAAGTTGTTATTGTAATATTGGAGAAATTGGTAAATTGGAAAATTGTTTAAACTGGTAAATTGAGAAATTAGAAATTTGATTATTGGAAAAATTGGTAAACTAGTAAATTGAGAAATTGGAGATTTAGTGATTGGAAAATTGGCAAATTAGGAAAAGTGGTTATTGAAAAATTGGAGAAATTGGTAAATTGGAAAATTGGCAAATTAGGAAATTAGAAAAGTGGTTATTGTAAAATTGGAGAAATTGGCAAATTAGAAAATTGTTTAAACTGGTAAATTGGGAAATTGTCAAACTAGAAAATTGTTTAAACTAGTAAATTGAGAAATTAGAAATTTAGTTATTGGAAAATTTGCAAAGTAAAAAAATTGGTGAATTGGAAAATTAGCAAATTAGAAAAATTGTTAAACCGGTAGTTTAAAAAATTGGAGATTTGGTGATTTGAAAATTGGCAAATTAGGAAATTTTAAAAGTTGTTATTGTAAAATTGGAGAAATTGAAAAATTGGCAAATTAGAAAATGGTTTAAACTGGTAAATTGGGAAATTGTCAAATTAGAAAAGTGTTTAAACTGATAAATTAAGAAATTGGAAATTTGATTATTGGAAAAGTGAAAAAATTGGTAAATTGGAAAATTAGCAAATTAAAAAAATTGGTAAATTAAGAAATTGTATATTAGTTATTGGGAAATCGGTTAATTGGAAAAATAGCAAATTAAAAAATTGTTTAAACTGGTAAATTGAGAAATTGGAAATTTGGTTATTAGGAAATTAAAAAAATTGGTAAATTATAAAATTAGCAAATTAGAAAAATTGGTTTACTGGTAAATTGAGAAATTGGAAATTGGTTATTGGGAAATTAGTAAATTGGAAAATTGTCAAATTAGAAAATTGTTTAAGCTGGTAAATAGGTAAATTGAAAATTTGGTTATTGGTAAATCTGCAAAGTAAAAAAATTTGTAAATTGATATATTAGCAAATTAGAGAAATTAGTAAATTGAGAAATTGGAGATTATTTATTGGGAAATTGGTTAATTGAAAAACTGGCAAATTAAAAAATTGTTGAAACTGTTAAGTAGGTAAATTGGAAATTTGGTTATTGGTAAATTGACAAAGTTAAAAATTGGTAAATTGGCAAATTAGAAAATCGGAAAAGTGGTTATTGAAAAAGTAGAAAGATGGAAAATTTAAAATTTGTTTATTGGAAAATTGACAAATTAGAAATTTTGAAAGCTGGAAAATTGGTAAATTAGAAAAATGTCTAAACTGATAAATTGAGGAATTTGGTTATTGGAAACTTGGAAAAGTAGAAAAATTGATAAATTGGAAAAAAGCAAATTAAAAAACTTGGTAAATTGAGAATTTCAAGATTTGGTTATTGGGAATTGTGAAAATTGGTAAAGTATAAAATTGGACAATTGAAAAATAAAAAAATTGGAGGTATATTATAAATTTATAATATATAACTATTTTCCTATTTGATTAGCAAAAACTTGATACTTTTTTAGTAATTCAGATTTAGAGACTATATTATTTTAATATTCACAAACTCCACAGTTATTTACAATAATACTAATGTATTGCATACACACTGCATTATATTTTCTAATTAACTAAATTAAAAAAAAAACCTTGCGAATTTCGCAATAAATTCCCAGTGAATTAAACTTCTCGATTTAAACAAAATTGAAGAAATGTACCAATCAAAGCAGATCCAATTAAATTAAAACTCTATTATTCTGTAAATTCAATAATAATTTGTCCGAAATTAAATTAACTCCAATGATTAAACCATTTTCCAAACAATTGGATAAAGATAATAAAAAAAAAAATGTGATTGCGTCGCTCGCGAAGGAAGAATTTTTATTAAAGAACACGGGTGTATATGCTATGATTAAAATTATTTCTCGCATGTAACGTAACAATGTGATGATAAGCTTCAATCACATTAAATTATAAAGCGAGTTAATTATTGTTTCAAAGTGTACACATCCTGTCGTTGTGCATGTGTTGGTGTACGTGTGTGAATACGTGTGTGAGTAAAGGAAGTGCATCCCGACGCAGGTTTGCGCCAATATTTTATTCAGTGCGGTCTAATGTTTAAACTATCGCAGTGATAGGGTATCGCGCTTGCGTATATACGTGCAGCAACCTTTGGATAAATAGATTTATTTATTTACGATAAATTTATGTCGACGTGAGCGTTCCCTCGGACAGGATCGGATTGTTTTGCGTTTACACAGTCTGCATGCTGTTGACGTTTTGTGTTATTGGCCACTCATTATCGTTTAACGAATCTCCCATCCAAGTAGTTAGCTCTTTTTTTGCCACGAATGCAGCTTTTTACTGAGACAGCGATGAGCGAGCGGCGCACAACGCAGGGCCGATTTCCAATCGAACTCTCTATACGTATAAACTCGCTTCTGCAGCAGCAGCAGCAGCAGCCTCGACTCGACTCGACGTACCTCAGCGAGTTTTGTTTTTAATTAAATAATTCTCAAGTAAATTAAAGTTTAGATTGAATTCATACCAGCAGTCGCTTTGAACGTTAAGCTTTGAATCTCTACTGCTTTAATTGACGTATTCGAATCGCTTTAGTATTTCATTCTCGGGAATGCATTCATCTATAACGGTCAAATCCATTTGTTCGGATAGAAATTCCAGTTGCAAATTAATTTGATTATACTGATCGAACCACTAATTTCATTAGTTGATCTATTTCAATTCGCCCTGATTAAATTCAGCCTTTTTCCGGTTCCGACCCTCCGGCCTTTTCCGCATTTTTATTCTATCGATCGAGTTTTTCTTCTAAGGCGATTTACATTCTACATTTCGCATTATTCTCCAAGCGCAGTCCTACTTTCTGGTTACGTGTGCAATCTTCCTTTTATTACGTTTATTCCAGTTTTCATTTTAATTCCACTCTAAATTTTACTCTTTTACTTTCAATTTTTAATTACATTTTATACTAAATTGCAAATTAAACTTGAAATTTTATTTTAAATTCAGTTTTTAATTAAATTCTCATTTTAAACTAAAGATTATACGTGCTGAGCTCGACTTAAAATTTCATTTCCAGTTGAATTTAAAGATGTTATATATTTCAGTTTTACAATTTATTTGATATTGGTTTTATCTCTCGTTAGTAGTTCAATAATTAATTGCAAACTTTTTTCGGCAAATTTTAATTTATTATTCATTGCTCATTTTATTTTGCGATTTATTATTATCAAATTTAAATTTTAACCGCTGACGGAAGTTGTGTACTCGATTTTTATTATTCTATTTTTAATTTTATTAGCGCATCTTTGAGTCTCACTTTTTAAATTTTATAACATTAAATATTTATTACATTTAAGGATGAAATGAAGTAAATCATTCTTTCTGCATAATGAAATTTATATTTATAAATGTGCACCCTAAATCTGAATTAGTTAAAAATAACTAATTATTAGTAAAATCGTGGCTGAGTTTTTGCTTCAGTAATTAGCGAAAAATAAATAATTATTTAAAAAAAAATAACTAAAAAGTAGTTAAAATTTGAATAATTAAATTAATAAACAATATTGTATTAAAACACTAGCAACATTAATGCGCACCCAAGCGAGCGACAAGTTTTGCATTGTTGTTGGTCATTTAAAACTATAAATTTTTACAAATTCAAGTAATAGAAATTACGAAATTCAAGAATATATCTGAAAAATGACGAAAATAATTTACAGTTAAAAATAAATTCTAAAAATGACTGTACATAATTACACAATTAAAAGGAATGGTTTCAAAAATTAATCAATGAATATTAAATTTAAACAAAATAGTTGAAAAATTATAGGAATAACTGTTCGAAATAATTGCAAATTGAACAACTGAATTGGGAATTGAAAGAAATAATTGAAATTGAACAAAATTATAAAAAGTTGAAGAAATAAATTGAAAATTTAAGAATTAAATTAAAATTTGAAAAAAATAATTGATAACTGGAACAAAAATTACAAAATGAAAAATATATTCGACAATTGAAAACAAAATTAAAAAAATGTCTAGATTAATACACAACCGAATAAAATATTTTAAAAAATCAAAGAATAATTATAAAATTTTAAGATAATAATTGAACGTTAAAAAAATTGTAGAAAATTGAAGTAATAATTGTTGGAAATAATTGCACATTTAACAAAAGGATTCAAAATCGAAAAAGATAATTAAAATTGAAGAAAATAATTAAGAATTGAAGGAAACAATTAAAAATTGAAGAATTGAATTTAAATTTATGGAATATATTTAAAAATTGAAGAATAGAATTAAAAATTAAAGAAAATAATCGAACAATTAAATTTAAAATTATAGAAACTTAATGATAATCGAAATAATAATAGAAAGGAAGGCGATAATATTGATAAGAACAATTGAATTGAAATTTTAAAACAATTTTGGTGATTGAAGAAAGTAATTGAAAAAATTCGAGAATTATTGAATATTAAGGAATTAATGGAAAATCGATAAAAATAATTGAATATTAAATAAACTATTTGAGAATTGAAGAAAATAATTTATAATTGAAAATAAAATTGTAAATTAACGAATTGAATGGAAATATCAAGAAAATAGTTGATAATTAAAAAATAAAATTACAATGTGACAAAAATAATTAACTATAAAAAAAATCGAAGAATCGTGAGAATAATCGGCATTAGAGAATTTTTTTTTAATTAATGAATAATTATAAAATTGAAGGAGAATAATAAATTCTCAATTAAAAACTGATGAAAATTATGGATAAAATTGTAGAAAACAAATAAAAATTCAATTGTATTGAAATTTCAAAAAAAATAATTGATAATTGAAAGAAAGTTTACAAAATGACCAAAATAATTAAATGGTAAAGAAAATAATTTAGAGATGAAGAAAATAATTCACAATCGAAAGAAAATTTTTTTATTTTTTACTAAATAATTAGTAGAGATATAACTTTTTGAATTAGTGACTGAGTTTTTGCTTTGAAATAAGTTATTTTTAACTAATTCAAATTTAGGGAGTGAAATGAAATGTGTGTACTTTACAAAGAAAAAGGAAATAAAATAAATGTCACTAATGTGTGTTTATTAATTTTTATTAATCTACCATCAAAAACGTAAAACTGCTGATAATTATACATATGTGTACGTCTATATGAAAAGGGCCCAGGTTGTCGATTTTATTTATCGAGATATTCGCATTTTTCTAAAGAAGATTCAGATTTTCGAAATTTTTTTTATTGCTGAAAAACAAACTACGTAATGTCCTTCGTCGAATCATGCATTTACAATAACTTTATAGTAATTAAAAACACAAAGAAATCTTATTTTTAATTTTAAAAATGCATGGGCGCTAATGGAAATCTTGAACTTTAAACTCGTTTTTCTCAAAACTAGGATTTTGATACTTTTAACTTTGAATGCTTATAACTTTGTGAATTTTTCATCTAAAGGGGTCCAAGACCTCTCGAAATGTTCGAAATTTAATAAAGAATATGGTCATATAGATAAGTCCAATAGTGCCAAAGTGGGCCCTTTTCATATGGACGTACACATATAATATTGATGAATAGAAATTATTAATTAAATATTACGACTTTACAATAAATTAATGAAAAAGAAGCATCAATAATTTGGTATTTTACAATAAAATAAAAAACAAATTAATTATTTAAATAGATTGTTTAAAAATAATAAGTTAATATATTTTAAATATATTATTGTTGTTTATCTGTTAACAACTCTATTTACTACAGAAATTGTAATAATAACAAAAAATTTAACTTCAAATAATATATATAATGGGTTTACAAAAAATTAACAAAAAAGAACCACTATTAATAAATTAGAAATTTACAATAAAATAAAAACATATTAATAACAATAATTATTATTTCAAGTAAAACATATATATATATATATATATATATATATATTTCCTTTTTTTGACCTAAATGGCTTTATTAATAATATGAATTATTACGATGGACGCGTTTCGACACAAATTTTGTGTTCTCATCAGATAAACTGTAAATAGATAACATAATAAATAACATAAATAACATAATATAATTTTTATATTACAAAAATATTTTTAAAAAATCTTTATCTTGACTTTTTTTTAATTTAAAATACATAAATTATAAAAATACTTGATACTCAAGTTAAACATTTTTTAGGTGTTATTAAATATTTACATTAAAACATAAAATATGAAAAATAAAATATTGAAAGTCAGCTATCAAATAACATAACCAAAGAATTTTAAGATATTATAAAAATTATGTAAAGTTTCCTTTCATATTAAAAAAACATAAATTTAAATTGATATAATTCATGCTTTGGCAGCACTTTTTTATTTTTTATGTAAGAAGAGAATTTACTGTTAAAATAAAATTATTTGTGACTTTTATTCCATTTTTAAGGAAAGGAAGGTAAAATTTACTTAATTTGTCTATAGCCATTCTAAAAATTTCAAGACTGTTCTGTAATTGAATGTTTTCTTTTGAAATAATTTTATTCTGAATCTTATAATAATAATTATTATTATTTTAGTTCCAGAATTATGTTACATTTTTATATACTGAGAAACTTAATAATGCTAAAATACTGGATTCAAAATAAACATATAATAATAATTATTATTGTTATTATTATTATTATATGTAATTATTATCTAATGAAACTAAAACTGAAACAATAAAATTCTCCGCTTAAAAATTTACAGCATTTTTCATTGGAATATCATTCTTTAATTAAAATAATCCAGGCATCCATGAAAAAAACCATTTTTATGCAAATATGTCGTTATAAAAATTTTATTTCTCCATTATATATGGTGCATTAACATATATGAGAAATTAATCTTTAAATCTACTTCTCTTATAAGTTGTTAGGAATTGATTAACAGAACTGTAATTTATTAAAATCTGATAATGTTTTAACAATCTCATCACATGCAAAGGTATTGGATTATTTTCGAAGAAAAAAGACTGTATCTACAAATATATAGCAACTAATTAATGTCGATAGCTTTGAATAAAAATGAAAAATGTAACTAGTCTGTAATTTTGTTTAATTAACTAATTTTTTCCACGATTTTTCTTAATTATTATTTTCTTTATTCTTTTCATTTTACCCTTATTTTAATTATTCCGACATTATTCATCTAACAAAGTTCTTTTTCCAAGTTTTCTCTTATATTTAAAAGCCATTTTAAATAAACGTAAAACAGCTTTAATATAAATTTCAATATTCATAAAAACATCTTTGATATCATTAAACATTCAAGCAAATATCTTTAATATTTTTTTTTTATTATTGAAATATTGTCAAAGTCTTGGAAAGCAAACGAAATCCACATCGTGAGGAATTATTTTCCCTTGGTGAAAAACGCATCAATTATTCAATGCACATAAGTTAAGTAAGTAAATAAATAAATTTTCTAGACAGTAAAAAATCTTTTATTCCAGCTGAGAGACTCGTAAAGTTTCCTTATTCTGTTTACCGACTAGTTTCCTAAATACAGGGGAAAAAAGAAATCGCCCAAATGGGCAGTAACTCGCCAAGGAATAATTAATGTCACGATCTGTGCTCTGAAAACTCAAACGTGTTTTTGCAGTCAGCTTGGGGCGCGTTTGTATGACAATTAACACGTGTGGTTGAAGTCCAAGCACCGCATCTCTGTTTGCTCTCTCCACGTGACGCAGTCACGCTTCGATCGACACAGCTCCAGGATTTTGTCTTTTTTTTTTTTTTCAATTTTTATCATCGGATAAAAATTCCCGATAATCTTTTCCCAAGCGCAAATCTCTCGCGATGAAAACTTGGCAGAATTTTTAACTATTGTCATCCCATTCGTAGCGGCAACTTAACCACGATTTATTTCATTTTGAATAACAAATATTCTTTAAATACACTTTTCTCATCTTAAGCCGATTTTACTAAATATTTTATATATATTATTTTTATTTTTTATTTTTTATATACTTTTTCCCCATTTCTTTTCATTCCAATCAATTGAATCGACCAGTTAAAAAATAACTGAAGGGATGAAATAAATATTTGAGCAATTTTTCCAAGGGGAAAATTGAATTTTGAGATGAGTGAAACGCCGTCTGAAAAATATGATTGGCTCGGAAATTTTTTGAATCGTGTCACGCATGGATGGCTTAATTTAGTCGGACACGCCTAAAAGCTTTTCCCGTTTTCGGTGGTGCGCGCCCCCTTTAAATTCTGGTAAAATTCTTCTCTCTCGCGACTTGGCGCTGGATTTTGGTCCTCTCTCACTTTCTCGTGCAGACGCTAATTTAGACGAATTTCATTAGAACAAACGAACTTTACTAATCCGCGGTAATCTGATTAGAAATTTGCCGGCGCATCGTAGCGCGCGAAACTCCCTGGCTGGGCTCGTCGCTGTTGACTGAATCCCCGTGCCTATACTTTGGCCTATCCTTGCCGGCAAATATTTGCTAGAATTAGCCTGCAGACGACTTCGTAAATCCGAGCTAAAGGGCCGCTTTCCATGAGAATGCGCCTCGACAGATTCTCTGATAAACTTGACTTACACACATCCCAATGTTGCCATCAATTAGCAAAGTCTTGTATTAATTATTCCCTTTATCATAAAATATTTACTCTGTGCAGCTTTTTTCCTTTACTCTAGCATGATTCTTTAATAATGAAGAAAGTTTACCTAAGATAGTCACTGACAAAAGTTGATGTTCAATATAATGAATTTGTACTTTCAAATTTTGTTGTCAATAATGTTTTCATTCTGCCAAGTTCTCAGAAACCAAATTACAATATTTTTTTCTTCTCTTGAAAGCTCACTACAGGTGAGACGCACAAAATATATTCTTAGAGGATTGTTGGATGTTGTATCATTTCAACTTGAAATAAAATAACTTTTTAATAATATTCTAAATTTTCTAAATTTGGAATACCCTTTAATTGATTCTTTTAAAATCAATGTAAGGTTATTCAAATTACAAATTATATTAAATAATAAATTTTTATAAAATATATATATTCTATTTTATTTGTGGATCTACTGGGAGTAATTATTATACAACCCAGTGATTCACCAATAATAATAAATTATAATAATAATCGTAAAGAAAAATTCTTTCTTTATTATTGTTATTTAATTATAAAATTATAAAATTCTAATTTATTAAAATCACATCTGAAGAAATAAACATATATCAAAGTATTGCCTATCATTTGTAACATTGGTTATATTAAAATTTTAATTTATTAAAGTTCTGTTTACGGGAGTAATTATTATACAACCCGGCAGAATTTAGTAAAGATTAAAGTTATAAAAGTAAAGCAATACCTTTTTCACAAGGCTCTGCAGTCTAGGTGCATTTGTAGAAATAACCTAGTACTGTTCGAGAAATTGGTAAATCGAAAAATGTCCTAAATCCTCCAATTAGAATAGGATAGTAAATTAATAAAGGTATTACCCAGAATTTATTTTATACTTATTTTATTTAGCTCAGGGAAATTTATACCCACAATTTCAGCTTAAGTAGGTAAAAATTAATATTTAAATGAAGTTTTGAGTTTGAATTTATAATTTAATTTTGTTATTTTATTTTTAGATTTACAAGCGATTTTACAAACAAACAAAAAATTGAATAAACGAATAGTTTCACATATTTTATTTGGATTTTTTTTATAAATTGAAGTGAGTAATAAAATTAAATTTATTTAAGAAATATTTAAAGCTGAATGAAAACGAGTTTGAGAAAATAACAATTAAAGTTAATATTTATAATTTGCAATAATAGAAGGAGATAAGTATTTGTTTGTATTTTGTATAAGCTTGAAACCAATAAAAATTGAACAGAATAAGTAGATTTAACTTCTAACAATTTATAATTTAATTTTTAATTTAAAATGATATTTTATTTACAGATTCTTTAAACAATCAATGATGATTTCTGCATTATTTGATTTTATAAAATAAATTACAAAAAATCATAATGTGACATAGATTATCAATATAACAGAATTTTAATTGCCCAGAGACCAAATTACAAAAATGTTTATGAGCTTAGGGGGCCCTTGATCAACCCTAATAGGGTAGATGTACCATTTTTGGCTAATTATCTCTTTTTTATTTTATTAATTTCTACGAGTGCAAGGTATAAAGTTATTAAATTCTCATTATAAAAGGTGATTATATTAATGAAATTTTTTTGGTTATTTATTAGTTATGTTTAAATTACACATTACCAATAAAATATTTTATTTAAAATGCCTTTTTTCTATAAAAAAGAGGGGGCCAAAATAGGAACATTTTTTTATTTAATTATCTAGTTTTGGCCATGCTTTTAAATAATTTTCTAAAATTTTTTTAATTTTAGAAAAAATTATATTATAATTAAATATTTTAATAGAAATAAATACTAAATTTAATTCTGAGTAAATAATCATTAAAATTTATTAATACTTAACACTTTAATAAATCTTAATACACAAACAATGATATAAAGTTTTTTTGTATAGGTTACACGTTTTTTGGTTATTATGTAATTTATACTATTTTAAATTATGTTTCTTTTAGAAACAAATGTTTCAAATAAGAGGAACCAAATATTTTTGAATAAAAAACTTAGGTAATAAAACTTTCTGAAGTAATTTGTTAAATAAAGTTACGCGTGTTTTTCATATTTATCAAAGTAAAAATGCTATAAAGCCTATAGAAAATGATGCAATATCCATCAAAAAAGTGAGTTAAATGTTATTTAAATAAACAATATTAATAATATTAACTTGTCTAAAGCATTTGTTAATGATTTTTAAGCATTACTGCAATGTAATATTTTTTCCAAAAGAGTATTTTAATTAAAAATAATTGTATATTGCAATTTGTACTTGTTATAATGATCTACAAATATTATAAATACCTTTGAAATTATCCTTTCGACCTGATTAATTAATGACATTTCAACAAATGTTTTTTTTTCATGTTTTATTATGCGCTTTTTTGTAATTCTTTTTTTTTAAATAGAATTATAGATGATTAATATTTTGTATAAAAGTACAAAATAATGTTTTTTATCCAGATTTGATGATTTTATATTAATTTTTAAAACTGGCCAAAAGCGGTGTAAATAGGGAACCAAAACTGGAGCACAGATGGCTAAAACTAGTAAAATTCAATTTTAGAAATATTTATTAACTTATTTTATAATCTGTATTTTTCTTGCTTTTATTGATAACAAAATCAAAAACTAGAAACTTCAATTAATCTATTGGCATGCATCAGTTATTCATTATATGTATTTATTCTAAAAATAAATGTGTTAGATTGTTCGTAAATTCTAAAGTTGGCAAAAACAGTACATCCACCCTAGACCTTAAAAAAATAATTCCAAAAACTTTACTAATTGCAATAATTTTAAGTTTGACTAAATTAAACAACGCGCGCTTAGTCGCGATTAGTTTCTACATCTTGTGTTATCAACAATTATAAATATTTTAAATATGATATTAAAAAATAAATTTATATAAACCTATAAATAAATAAAAAAAAAAAATTATTCAGGGCAAAATTTATAAAATTTAAAAACTAAAAAAAAGCAAAAAATAATTGAAATTAAACAAAATATTTCAAAATTTTGCAAATTAATTGAAAAAAAATAATGAAATCAATTACAAATTGGGGAAAGTAATTTAAAAAAGCATAGAAATGTTTTAAAAATAAAATGAAAAATTTGAATAACGAAAAATTAGAGAAAATAATTGTATATTAAAAAATAAATTATTGAAAATTGAAAAAAATATTAAAATTTTTGAAAATAATTGCAAAAATTACATAATATATTTTAAATAAAGGAAAGTTAAAGAAAATTTCAGAAAAATACTTAAAATTTTTAGAAGTTTCTTGATAGAAAAAAGAAAATAATTAAAAATTAGATAAAATAAATTAAAAAAGATAAACGTAATTTAAAATTGAAGAGAACAATTTTTAATTAAAAATATTTAATTAATTTTTATCATTTTTAAATTATATTTAAACAGATTTCCTGAATTTTCAGTCCGTCATCTCAGATTTCAATTATTTTCTTCAATTTTTATAATTTTTTAATTCTTTCCTACAATTCATACATATTTGTATTATTATTTCATTAATTTTATAAAATGTCCATTATTTTCATCAAATTTTAATTATTACGTTCAATTTAAATTATTATTTCTACTTATTAAATATTTTCATTTTGATTTTCAATTAATTTTGTCCATCGTTTATTTATTGTGTTCATTTCATTTACAGTTATTTTATTAAATTTCAAAAATGTTTTGTAATTTTATTACTTATTTTTCATGAATTTTATTTATTTTCTGAATTTGTCAATTATTTCTATAATTTGGAAAATATTTTCTCCAATTTTAAGTTTTAAAAAGTATTTTTCATTCACTTTCTACATTTTTAATTTAATTATCTCAAATTTCAGTTATTTGTATTATTTTTCAATTATTTCCATCATTTTTAAATTAATTTCTTTAATTTTTCAATATTCTTCTTAAAATTATAATTTTTAAAATTATTTTTCAACTGATTTACTAAACCTTTAATTCTTTATTTCAAATTACAATTAATTAAAAACAATTTTAATGAATTTTAGAATTTTTAAATTATTTTTTTCAAATTTACAATTACTTTCGGAATTTTGTAATTAATTCCATAAATTTTTAATTATTTGTGTCAAATTAAAATTATTTTTAAAATTGAACGAAAGTAATTGAAAATTGAAGAAAATAATATAAAAAATATTATAAATAATTGAAAATTGAATGAAATAATTTAAATGTTAGATAAATAGTTTAAAATTTTGAAAATTATAAAACAAATGAACAAAAATTGAAAATTTAAAGAGATAAATTTTAGAAAATAATTGAAAAATGATTTTAAAATTTGAAACTTGAAGAAAATATTTGAAATATAATAAAAACAATGATAAGTTGTAAAAAATAAATGACATTTGAGAAAAATAATTGAAAAAATTACGAAAATTTTTTTCAATAAAAAAATAATTGAAATTTAAGAAAAATAGATTAAGATCTTAAAAATTAATTGAAAAAATTAGAATAATTCATCAAAATTGAAGAAAATAATTGAATTTTTAGAAAAATACTTATAAAACTTAAAAAATAACTTTAGAAAATAAGAATAATAATTAACAATCGAGAACAATAATTGAAAAATGATAAAATTAATTCATAATTGAAAAAAATAATTGAAATATGCTGAAAATAATTTAAGATTGAGAAAAATAATTTAAATATGATAAATTGTAAACAGTAAATAAAATTTTAGGGAAATAGTTGAAAAATTGTAGAATATATGTTTAAGGAAAGAAAATAATTACAAAATTACTTTAAAAATTTTAGTTAAAGAAAATAATTATAAAATCGAAGAAATAATCTAAAATTGATGAAAATAATTTTAGAAACATACTAAAAAATCTTAGACAATAATAAATTTTAGAAAATGATAATAATAATTAACAATCCGGGAAAATAATGCAAAATTGAAAAAAAAAATTGAAATATGCTAAAAATAACTTAAGATTGAGAAAAAAATTGAAATATGATGAATATAAATTAAATATGAAAAATTTATAACAGTGAATACAATTTGAGAGAAATAATTGAAAAAACCATGAAATATATATTTAAAGAAATAAAATAATTACAATTACTTGAAAGTTATGACAAAATAATAGAAATAATTAGAAATTAAACACTCTATTATACACTCTTTCAAATTATTTTTCAACTATTTTTCTGAATATTTAATTATTCTCATCATTTATATTTCAATTATCATCTTGAATTTTTAATTATTTCTAAAGTTCTGCATTCATTTTCTATAATTTTGAATTATTATTTTGCAGTTTTTAATTACTTTTCACAATTTGTAGTTATTTTCCTTTTTTTTTTATTAATTTGAAATTTTTGTAATTATATTTTTTTATCCTACAACTTTGTAATTTTGTCCTACCCAAATAAAATAATCGAGGTTCTACTGTATATAATTAATTTCTCTTTATTTACGAAGTTTTCAAAGTACCCTAAAAGTTCCCTATTTTTGTATATTCAGTCCCTTATTTCTCCTAAAATATCTCCCCTAATATTTTCTGTGCATATTTCATTCATCAATATTTTATAAACTAAAAAAATGCAGTTTTACGCCAAACAATAAAATAACAATAACTTTTGAAGATGACTACAAGAAATCGAAGAATCGTGCGTGAACGAAACTTATAAATAATGTAATCGTCGGCTTGACAAAACTCTTCAAGTTTTCCACATCGGAAACAAAAAGTGTCCTCGGGCATCGTCTTCGCCACGAAACTTTGACTATTTTTCCACGATATCCATGCTTGAAACAAGTCATCCAAAGTTCTCTGCTCAAATAAAACTTTACTCGCGACAAGATTCCCTACCTTTTGCTTCACAGCTTCAACTTGTGCGTTGCTCCAAATAAATATTTTTCCAAACTAAATCATCTCACTTTTCTTCTTCTCCGTCCCTTTAAAATAAACAACAACTAATCAAACAAAGAGGAAAAGTTTGCAGAAAAATTGCACGGAAATTCTAGGTTGATAATTTTTTCAACTTTTGTGTAGAGGACATTTTTCTGTTGTAAATTTAAATTTAATAAAAATTAATTTAAAATGCATAAGAAGATAATAGAAAAAGTAAAGAAAAAAAAATAGAAGAGAACACAATTATAAATGTCCAGTTCATTTATTATTATTTATCACTATAAATAATAAAAGACGACCCAGATCTTGATAAATAAGATTGCAAAGCTGGGAAAAAGTTTTCTAGAATAAAAGAGCGTACGAGAGTAGATAAAGATAGAAACTTATTAAAGGAAACTGTAATCTCTAGACGGAAAATAAAATAAGACGTAAAATTTGAAAAATGATAACAGAGCCAAAGAAAGTAGAACGGAAGAAATAAAAAATAATGGCGAAGATAAAAGTAAAACGATAATTTACATTTAAACACTAATAATATATTAAGAGAAAATAATAGAATCGCGAAGAAGGGAATCTTAAATATTTTATAATGGTAGCACATTAAAAATAATTGGGAAAAATGTGCGTCATTTAAATAAATTTTAACGATTACAATTTGTATTCTAATTTATGTCACAGCCATGCAAATGCTAAAGCTGCAAAATGAATGGAATCTGAAAAAATGAATATAATCGAAACAATGGAATGGAAAAGTTAATAAAATGCTGCGAGAAAAAATATACAGATATTAAAATAAAATAAAAGTTAAACATTGATAAATAAAAAAATGCAATGGAAGATAAATAAATATATGGAAAACGTAGAATAAATAAAAATAATGAATATGAATAAAAAGATAAAAAACATACCAAATTGGAAAAGAATGAAGCGAATGTCACAAAAATATGTTTGTAAAATAAGTTACGTGGACAATAGTCCATATATGTGGTCATTTGCTAAAAATCATGTAGAATTATCTAAAAGTCCAGACTAAAAAACGAGGGCCATAAAGTGTGTATGTTATGTAGTGCGATGTACATTATTCATTGTTTCGTGTCCTCTGAACGCTCCATATCGTCGAGAATATAGCCCTTATTGTTATACGCGGTTCCAGTTGACGTTTGCATTGACGAGAAAATTGCGAGACCAACTAATTCTACTCCCTCGATCTTTTCTTGTCGTCTCTTCCTCGAAAAAAAATTACTATCTACATATGTCTTCTACTTTTTTTCCCACTTTTGATGGACATTACATCTGTCCGACTATACGCATAAAAAATAATTCCCTGACATTAAAATTATAGTATATAGTATTTCAACTATGGACCTATTACAAAATTTCCACAAAAGATTTTGCCTCTTTTACCAAATGTTGCTTTTCAGTCGCAGAGCAGTGAATTAATGGGAAAAATTATACAAAATCGAAAATTGATTAAGACACACGTTTTATGGAATGTCTCACGGACGCTGTGCGCAAAGTTAAGAGAAACTTATTGAACTTTTACTCGCGAATATGTATGTACATTCCCATGAAAGTAAGTTTCAAGTATCGTAACTATTCAGACTTCTTGACAAAGTGAAACTTATACTTAAGTTGGTAAATATATATGGGCTTGTGCCCAACTTAGAAATAGCACCGAGCATTTTCAGTGTCTGAAATATTTATCACGTAAAAAGGCGTTTATGCAAACGCCCCTCAAGCGTGACCCAGGGGTGGGCCAAATTACACGAAAAAAAAAGAGAATAATCTGTGTACTTTGTCGCAGTTACAGTCACCCTCATTCTTCTTTCATGAAACCGTGTATTCTTTTTACGATAAAGAAAAAACGTATCTTTTCTTGACAACTTCTATTCTTGCATTCAATTAGTTATTTCTAGAATGTCAAGATTGTTAAAAATTTCTACTGAAATTTTTCGTTACTTGTGACGGTAATTGTTTTTTGTCACAGGTGATGGGAAATTTTACTGTTTTAGATATTAAACATAGTGCGCATGCGCGAGGATAATGGGAATGTAAACTGACATCATGTCAGAAATTATTTTATATATTGATATTTAGAAAATTCTGTTATAATTATCAGGTAATTCACACAACACAACTTATTGTCTCGATATTGACTTAATATTTTCAATAAACATGCAATATAGAGACAAAATTCGTGAATTTTAAAATATTTTTGGTAGTTCACATAACCTAAAAGTCAGTTTTATAAAAAGGTCTGTCAAGATCTTCACAGCATAGAATTATCATTTCTTAAACATTCCATTTCCCATAACGCCAATGTAGAAGAAGAAAATTCAAAATTAAGTAATCGAAAAACTACAGATACATTATGATTGAATAATTTGAATTTCTTAGTGTTGCGTTAATATTGTGAAAAATGGAAATAACTTGTTTCTGTTAGATTGGTATTATGAGAAATAGAATGTATGAAAAATGATTATTTTTTGTTTTGAGGATTCTGACAGATGTTATTTTTATCAAATGACTTTTAGGTTATGTGATTGTACGGATATAGAAAATATATCCTAATTAATAATTCTAATAAAGTGAAAATATGACAAATAACATCTAGAGCAATTTGAAGTTAAGTAATAAGTAAATAATTATTACTATTAACAAGAATTTGAGTAAATTTTCGAAATGAATATTGTTCAAAATAAATATTATATCGAATAGAGATTAGAAATAAATAAAATTTATCTTGAATGAAAATTCTGTTAGATAAAAATTATAATAAGTGATCAATAGAGCAAATTATGTCGGTTACAAATTCGTATATTTTAAAACTACTGTAAATTTTTATTTTGGATCTTAAATTTTAGTTGAATAAAATTTACAGGGTTGCTTCGTTTTAAAAATTTAAAAATTCCATGACATTTCCAGGTTTTCCAGAATAATAAAAAAATTGAAGAAAAATCTGAAAAATGGCGAAAATAATAAAGAATTGAAAGAGAATAACTGAAAATTGAAAAAATCGTAGGAAATAATTAAAAAAATTTAGGAAAACAATTGAAAATTAAAGAAAATTATTAATAATTGTAAGAAATAATTTTAAAATGACGAGAATAATTGAAAAATTTAAAGAAAATATTTAAAAAATGACAAAAACAATTGACAATTAAAAACGAAATTCTACAAATAATGATTAGATTAATAGACAACTGAAAAAAATAATAAACAAAATTAAACAAAAAAAATTATGATAACTATAAAAATAATTGTTGTAAATAATTACCTACAAATTGAAAAACTGGGTTGAAAATTGCAAAAAATTGAAATTTAAGAATGAAATTGAAATTTAAAGAATAATTTCTTTTTAATAAAGAAGAAAATAATTGAAAACTGAAGAATGAATTGAAATTTGAACAATGTAAATGAAAAATTTTTGATTTAAATTCAAATTTAAAAAATAATTGATGATTAAAAAAAGGTGAGAATTATTGAATATTGAATAAACTAATTGAAAATTGAAGACTGCAATTTCAAATAATAATTGAGAAGTGAAGAAAATAATTAATTCTTGAAGAATTAAATTAAATATTAAGGAATTAAATTAAAATTTTAAAAAAATACTTGACAAATGAAAAAAAATAGAAAACTGTCGAGAATAATCGATAACAGAATAAAATAATTTTAAAAATTAAAGAATAATTATAAAATTTAAGAAAAATAATTGTAAATTGAAAAATTTCTAGAAAATAATAGAAAATCGCAGAAAAAAAATTAATAATTAAAATAAATAATTTAAAAATGACCAGAATAAATTAAAAATTAAAGAAAATATCTGAAAATTAAGAAAATAATAGACATTTGAAAACAAAATTCGAAAAATGACTAGATTAATAGGCAACAAAACAAAAAAAAATTTAAAAATTAAAGAATTATAAATTTTTGAAAGAATAATTGAAAAAATTGTAGGAAATAATTGTAAATTATGAAAAATAATGAATAATTGTGGAAAATAATTTAGGTATAATTAAAAGAAATAATTAAAAAATGACAAGAATAATAATTGGAGAAAATATTAAAAATTGAAGAAATAAATTGAAGATTATAGAATTAAATTGGAAATGTAAAAAAATAATTGATAATTAAAAGAAAAATTACTAATGGCAAAAATAATTAAATATAAAGAAAATTACTTGAAAATTGAATAACAAGTACAAAAAAATTGAAAATGGCTAGAATAATCCACAATAGAACAAAATTATTGAAAAAATTACAGAAAAATTATAAAAATTAAGGAGAATATTAAGTTGTCAATTAAAAACTGAAGAAAATTATAGAAAAATTTTTAGAAAATAAATAAAAATTGAAGAAGATAATAAAAGAATTGTATTGAAATTTAAAAAAAAATATTGATAATTGAAAAAGGACGAGAATTATTGAACATTGAATAAAATAATTGAAAATTGAAGAAAATAATTGAGAATATAAGAAAATAATTAAAAATAGAGAAAATAAATTGAAAAATTAAAGAATTAAATTGAAATGTGGAAAAAATAATTGATAATTGAAAGAAAAATTACAAAATGACGAAAATAAATATTATTTAATATTTATTATTATTTATTTATTTATGGAAATTTTTCTATTAAATGTTTAAAAAAAATTTTTAATGAGGTTTAGTTGCAATTTTTTAGTCAGTATTTTTTATAGTTTAAGGCTAACTCAAGGATGGGACTTCCTTAAAAATAGTTAAAAAAGTGAAATATTTCAAGTGAAAAAGGTAGATTATGGTAAGACAGTCACTGTACAGAAATTTAATCGTGATCTTTATATACATTTTACTGAACAACAGAAATATAACAAAAGAACAAAATAATTATAAAAATCCGTGAATAACTTATATTGATTTAATTTAAATTAAAAGCAAACGAAATTTGTGAAAATATAACAAATTTTAATAAAAATAGACCTAAATCTATAACTTAAGTACTACGGTCTTACCATAATTTACCTTTTTCACTTAAAATATTCCTCTCTCTTAAACCTATTTTTTTAAGAGAAGGCTTAATAATTATATGTTATTTCAATAATTATATTTATTATTTCCATTTATATCTATTAATGTGATAAGTTTTTAAATGAAATTCTACTTTATTATCTTTATTATTTTACTTTATTTTCTTGAAAACCTTTATAGACTACTTTTATTTTATTATTTATTATTATACTCTAATATTTAGAGATATTTTAAAAAAACAGGTATTATAGACATCTTACATAATTTTTGTTCACAAAACTACAAATTATAGCTTTATATAAAAGTCAGAATAATTAAAAAAAAAATTATTTATATTATAAAACTTAATTTTTAAACGTGAGTTTTTATATCAACATTATTATAAATTTAACGAAGTAAATGATGAACATAAAATTTTGAACGTTCAAATGAACAAAATTATTGTTTGAACATTTTTTATAATTAAATTTGCCCAAAAAGTATAAAGTTTTAAATACCTACAAATTAATTGAGATATTATTAAGTATTAAATAATCTTTTTATATTTCATGTTGCAAAAGTTATTTTATAAAATATTTCCCTGGAAAAAAAGTTTCGTTTAAATAAACGTTCAGAACTTCTGAAACATATTAAATGTAAAATAATATAATTTAAATTAACAAAGAATTTGATTAATATAATTAGTTTTTTGAGTTAATTTACTTAAAATATAATTCATATTCACTTTATTTGTTTAAAAATTAATTATAATAATTATAGGATTAAAACGCGCCTATGCGCGCATTTTATTATATCTGCATTTTAAATATAAAACCACCAATTGAAACAATTAAAATAAATTTCAATTAATTAATATTCAACGACTCAAAAAACAAAATGATTAGTTTATTCAACAATAACTAAAAAAGAGCGTTCCTGGAAACGAGTAATAAAATCAATTTTCCCATTTAGATGATGAAAATCCTCAATGGAAAATAAAGAAAAGTCTACAATTGAGTTATTATAAAAGAAATTCCCTCCCCATTATTATTTCGCCCAGTGCGAAAACAAATATTGACAATTGTGAACAAATAAAAGTGCATTCTCGCAAGTTTGCTAGGTACATCGGCATTATTGCGCTACCTCGGCAAACACCTTCTTTTCGCCGAAAGGCACAGGAAAGAGAAATAGAGCGGGTAGCTGTGAAAGAGAAAAGTAAATTTCATACAGAGTTGAATCTGACTAAAAAAAAAAAAAAAGTAAAAATAATAAGAAGTCAAGATAGTCGAAGAGGTGGTTGGCAGTCGGGTGGGGGTAGAAAGGGTGAAAAGAGGAAAGGGGGGGGAGGGAGTGAAGAAAGCGAAAATGAACGAGGCACGATTTTAGTGACGGTAACGAGAGCTTTGCGGATGAAACCCTTAAAAATTAATTTGAAAAGTCGTTGTACGAGGAATGGGAAGGGGGAGTGGAAAATACCAAGTTCCGGAAACAGGATTGTATGAGAAAAATTTGCGCAGGGAAAAAACTTTTCAAATGAGCCAACTTTGAGTGTGTCTTTCGTTTTGAACGGCCTCGCCAGGCCCTTCTCGAAAAGCTCGCATATTAGCAAAGTTGTCGCTGGGCTGCTTTCGGCTTTCCCATATTACCAAAGTAGATGCACACTTAAGACTCAAGGGATACAGAATTTCGAGTTTCACGTTTTCTCTGATCCACCCTCTCAACTTTTCGAGGATGAATATCGTGTCTACCAAGGTACAATGTCTCGTGATCAAGAATTAGTCGACTCTTGAAATTTCCTCAAATTTAACCTTCTTCAGAATCAGAAAACAATCTTTTATTTTTTTAGTGTAATGTGGGGTAAGATGAACTGCTTACTTGCATTGCTTGAAAAACATTTGATTAATCATGATATTATTAAAAAAAAAAGAAATTTATATATCTCACTTGTAAAAGCTTACACCCTGCAGAAATTTTTCCATTACCCAAATCTTAACAAACTTTTTAAACTAATTTAACCGTAAGTATTCCGTTTTTTCTGACTGGGTGACTTTGCTGATAATTTTCCAGGTTTTTTATAAAATAGCCTTTATAATGATAATTATAATTTTGATATTTTCCAGGTTTTCTTATAAAATAGACTTTACAAAATATACATACCTCAGCTAATAGATGAAAATGAACCAAATTCGACTTGCAGTTTTTCGTCACTGATGCACCTTGTAAAAATGTTTCCATTATTCTGTAAAGAACTTTTCACAAACTTTTTAAACTAATTTCACTGATTCCGGTCTTTCTACTGGTTCACTTTGTACAAATTTTTCCAGGTTTTCTTATAAAAACAGCTTTTACAAAACATACGTCAGTGGCACATTATAATATTTTCATAAAAAAGTGCCACAGTGAAAAATGTTTAAATTTGTTTCTCTCTCTCTTCTTTCAATTTTTTAAACAAGAGGATCTTTTTTAAAAAAGACAATTAAATCTGAAAACTAAAGAAAATTAAATTTCCCAATTAAAGAAAATTAAATTCACAAATTATAAGAGAATCAAATTTATGACGTTCTTTTTCGCGAAATATTAAAAATTATTAAAATAAACTCATTTCAGGGAAATGTGAAGCGAAACGAATTGAATCTATTTTTTCCTCGTGAAAAGTAGAGTGTACGACAACAATTTATGAGAAAAATTCTCAACTTTTTTTTTTCGGACATATGATCTGATTAACATATTTTTCAAGATGATAATATTATTTTTAGCTCTTTTGTTGAATCGATTCGAGAAACCTTCAACTTAAAGCTGCAAATATCACTCTTTAGAATCAGACTAGTTTGAAACTTTATTTTTCCTCACGTGAGTTCAACTTCTGAATTGCTATGTTATTGCGAAGTAATTTCACAGTACATATTTGTATACCACATTCAGTAGAAAGTTTCTCTGAATGTGTTGTGCGGAAACTTTGCGGGATAACAAAAATAGTTTCGTCTACTGGAAAAAGTAGCAAATCTCCTTTATCAAATAAAATGCCTCGCAATCTTTAATATTCCAGTTGCTGCAAAAAAAAAGTGTTTTTATACGACTCTCTTTTATAAGATTATACAACAAATACAATTGCGAAAATTTTTTACACAAAAAGCCACACACAACTTTTGGACAAAATTGAAGAATTTTTTATAAGCTGTAATACAAGTTTGATTATAAATAAAATGGAACTTTGAACACACAAAATATACAGTACATTCAGAAACCGAAGATAATGTTTTTAAAAAATTTGCGTACTTTTTAATATTAAAAATATTGATAATTAATAAGCGTAAAAAAATAAAACGAAAAGTTTTTTACAATAATTGAATATTTTTAATAGGTTTTGAGTTATTAAGCAATAAAGATAAATGAGCGGGGACCTCGCCGCGTGCTTCCCTTCTCGCCCGTAAAGACTCCGCCTATCGCGCGTTATTGGCTATCTTTATTGCTCAATAACTTAAAACCTATTCAAAATATTTAATTAACGTAAAAGACTTTAAATTTTGTTTTTTCACGCTTGTTCTGTTCCTTTAATGTGCACAAAAACACTCTAGATAAATATGTAATTTTAAAAGTAAACCAATTCGTCTGGCACAATGTCTGCAAAAAAATTGAATATCAAATAGAATATAAAAATTCTGAGATTAATGAAATCTTATTGTTTGTTTCAGGCCAAGTTGTTGGAATCGTCCCACGCTTGGCTCGGTGCCTCCACCTCCAGTATAGCAGGTGAGTTTTAAATACTTTTACAACGTCCATTCTCGAATTTCCAGTGGCTTGATTCGATTTCCAAGCTCGTAAAACAAACGGAAATTAAAACCGAGAAATTTGACATCGGCATTTACGTAGCATTATTACCATTTTTATTATTCTATACACATTTATTATTGTACCTTTTAGTTTCTTTCTTTTCACGAAAATCGTATTTTCCCTAATTTCGGAATTTTTAAATAAAATAATGTGTTTTTTTTTCTCTCATTTCGGCCACACGAGCATTTTAATATCAGAGTATAGAGGTTTTTTTTTACTTTGGAATTTGTTGATGAAATGTGTGATAATAAATAATATTCGCTAGAAAAATGGAGAAAATACGTCGAATCCGCTACTTGCTACAAGTTTATTATTCTTCGGTGCCACGATAAAAGTCAGGAATGCGTTTAACATTAACGAAGAAAACTATGCAGAGAGTTAATAGCCACTGATAACAATGCGCTCGTGATTTGTGCTTTGAACACGCCATTCAAAGAGGAAACGAAAGAAAGAGAACAAGAAAAGGCACAGGGGTCTTCTACAGAATGTTGCCAGGACTTTAGATCCTTCCTATAAACATGTAAATATTCTCCAAGATTTTTTACTCGGTCATTTTTTAAATTCTAAATGCATACTATCAAGTTTGTATTAACACAGAAAAAACCTGGACTCATATTTCATGCAGGAAAGCTTAACTGATTTAAATTTGGCGCTTTTTTGATAGTGGCGCCGATACTTTTAGTTTTTTTAGATTGGTACCCCTGCTACCATTAAAACACACGCCTATAACCTAGAAATATTCAGAGTATTAAAGCGCGACGACAAGCAATTATCTTTCAAAATGAACAAACTATATGTTATTTATATCAGATAATTATCATATTTCTTGTATCTTGTATTTCTACATTGTTGAGGAGCAAGTTTTCAAAAGTTGATAAATCCATATTTTGTACGCGAAAATTGAAGAAATGCAGTTTTTCACATAACCCTAAAAGTTAGTTATACAAAATTTGGAAACGTTTTAGTCTTTATCGTTTTTATTGATTTGAAACCGAAGTTCACATTTTGTCAAATATATTAAGCGTGCAACCTAATTAATAACTTGTTTTATCGTGGTAAGTCTCGAATTGATATTTTTGCGTGTTTTAATCAGACTTCATGAAAGATCTTTATAAGTGTTTAAAAAGTTTAAGAGAAGCTGCGACATGTATGAAATTATTATTATTATTATTGTAAAATTGCTTTGTATGCTTCCCATAATTATCTTTGACTGCGGGATATATTATGAAATAAATTTTTCGATCCCAGGTTTTTTCTGTGAACAATAATACGAACCGCGTGAAAATAAAATTTATATGTACTCGCAAGTAAAATCACAGAATTAAAACTCTACTAAACTGGATCGAAGTCTAAATAAAAAAAGAAATTGGAACTAAAATTTAAATTGGACAAAATGAAATTTGAATTAGATTAAATGCAAATTGGATTAAATGTGAATTAAATTTAAATTAAACTAAATAACCAAGTTAAATTAGAACCAGGCTAACTTCAGTATAGTTTAATTTAAAATAAATTAAGCTTAAAGCAAATCAAATTAAACTTAATTTATATCATGATTAAAACAAAGTTGAAAATTATCAGGAAATGAACCAAGTTGAAATTGAATGAGAAATAAACATTCAAGGATTTTATTTAAAGACCTGTACTATTGATTTTTGGATTTATATGTGTAGCTACTATATACGTTACCTTTTTATTTGTAAAAAAAATATCGGTTAAAGTTGTTCTTCGCGCCTCGAGTTCTTTATTCGGAGAATTTAATTACTTTCTTTTCCCTTCTCTTTCTTTGGTTTCTTTGGTTCTATATGGTTTCACGGAGATTATTTTTCCAAGGGAGAAGTATCAATAAATGACTGTTTTTCGTGCTCAAGAAAATTATTTCTTTTTCACGGGTTAATTAAAAATCTCCAAATGAAAAAAAAAAGTCTGGAGTCAAAAAAATCTTTAGATTAAAGCAAAAAATGTCAAGGCATGGTAGGATATTATTGTTGCCTTTCTCTGATCTTTTTTTGACTTATTTTAATTGAGCTTTGCATATGAAATTCTTAAGCAAGTTTTAGCTTTTATGCTGAGTGTAATTTTGAAAAAGCGAGTTGTATAATTTTTTGTGATATCAAAGAGATGTAGAAGGGGCATATAAAGGGAGAAGTGAGCATTATAAGTATCGAAGAAAACCCCTTCTTTCGTGTCAGCTAATCGTGGGTAATACATAGGTCGTAAGGTGATACTTGACCGTTGGAAACCAGGCTTTAAAGCGTTGTAACGCGCGTCAAAGCATAAATTGCGATGTATATAAGCGGCGTTAATTACTCCGTAGTGCGACGCCGGTGAAGCTTTCAGTACAACATATATATATATATATACAGCGTGAATTTTAGTGACACCTTCCTGATCCTCAAATCCAAGACAAATTTCTCAAATTACGCATTAATACAGAAAATCGGCATTTAAATTCTCAAATTTTTGTTCTTTAATTAAATTCCAACATTCACTATTGTTAATTAAGTAAATTATTAAAATAAATATTCGTTAATTAAAATTTACGATTTGCAATAAAATAATAAATAATAAAAAAATGATTTATTTATATTTTTATTATAGTATATCGAAAAAAAATATTCTTCATGCAGTGTTGCCGGATTAAAATTTTTTTTGCAAATTTTAAGAATTTTTACAGACGATATGAATATTTCAAAAAATTGAAGTATCATTCAAATAATTTTAAGATTTTATAAAAACCAAAATTTTTTTTCTCTATTTTCTTCTCTAGTTTTATCTACTTCCTTCCCCTTTGAGTACGGCACAAGTTACCAATAATATTGTAGGTTATGTACAGTTCCATTTAGCTGTCATAATAAAAAACTACAATTTTATATTTTCTCTTTTATTTTTCAAAGAAAATGAGACTTCTTTGATTAAAACTGCATGATTCTTACAAATTAGGTAAATAATTTAAAGGGAAAAAATTTGGTTGTCTGCAAAATTGTTTAAGCAATTATAATTTTCTGCTTTTCTATCTTTCTAAAACTTGATATTTTTTCTTACAAAGAATATTATTAATAATAATATTTTAAATATTTAAAAGCCAGTTTAATAATTTTTTCCGATGAATTGTTTGTTGAAGAAATACCTCAATTTAAAATATATCTTGCACTATCATAACCTCTTATTTTCACAAAAAATTCCACTACTTCAAAGTTTTTGAAACAAGAAATAAAATCTGAAAATTGGAGAAGTTTTATTTCATGGATTCGAAGATTTTTGAAGTATTTTTTTTTAATTTAATAATAAATTACGTCACACTTTAGGGGAGAAGGGGGATTCAGAGAATAATATAAATATATATATAAATTTATAAAATTTTATAGGTCTAAAAATGTGACATAGAGGGGGGGGGGGGGCAAAACTAAATAATAAAAATTTGTGCAACGTAATTTATGGACAACCCCTTACGGAAAATAGCTAGAAAGGAAAAAAACTACTAGAAATTTAAAAAATCACAACAAAGTGGAAATAATAATTTTTAAAAATAAGAAGTAATTAGAAAAGTTACTAGAAAGCGAAAAAATAACTAAAAATTGAAAAAAGAAATAAAGCTATGCAAGACAAATGGAAACTTGTCAAATAACTTGGAAACAATAAAAAAAAAATCTATAGAATAAATAAATAATTGAAATTGAATAAAAATAACTAGAAAATTAGACAAACTAACTAGAAAATGAAGCAAATAACTAAAATTGATGGGAAATAAATAGTAAATTAGAAAAAATAACTGGAATGAAAAAAAAATCTTGATATTAAAAAAGGCAACACAAAAGGAAGGAAAATTTACCAAAAAGAGAAAAATAACTAGTGATTTTCACTAACAAGTCGAAGTTTTATTAGAATTGAAGAAAAAAATTATAAAATAAAATACAATTATTAGCAAGTGAAAAAAAATTAATGAAAAATAAATAGTAAATTAGAAAAAATAACTGTAATGAAAAAAAATCTTGACATTAAAAAAAGGTGACACAAAATTAAGGAAAATTTACTAGAAAGTAAAAAAGATTTTCATTCAAAAGTCAAAGTTTATTTAAAATTGAAGAAAAAAGTTATAAAATAAAGTACAATTATTAACAAGTGAGAGAATTTAAGAAATATAACTAAATTTTTTTTTAAATTACTAGTAAGTAACTAAAAAAATATGATATAACTAGTAATTGAAGAAAATAGCAATAAATTGGTAAAAGAAAACTAAACATTCAAAGGAATCACTGAAATAAAAATATTTGTCTTCAAATAATTTCTTATCAAAAACAAATTAAATTTAAAATTCGAAGAAGATTTTTAATTTCAGTATCAGGCAACACTGAGAGTCAGGATTGTAAAATAAATTTTTGTTTAAGTATAAAAAAAACCGTAACATAACTTGAAATTTTTCTTATTTTTTTTAGATTTTCTCATCTTTTTTTGCAATGTTTACTACAGTTTTTCGATTTTTTCTCGAATTATTTTTTTCATAAAAGAAATAGAAATTTTGTCTCTTCATTCTTTTTAATTTTTCTTGATTTTTTGTTAATTATTTTTTAAAATTTTTTTGCAGAATGTTTACTTATATTTTATATATATACATGTATATTTTTGTTTTCTCACTATTTAATATACCTAGAACTAAATTCAATATTTATTCAAAAAAATTCAAATAAATTAAATCAATAAAATTTGTAATTAAATTCAATTTTCTGTATTGATGCTTCCAAAACTATTTTACCGTCTAACCAAACACACTTAACAATTTTTTCGTCATTTTTAACAATTTTTCTCCTGGCGTTCTATAAACTTTGTCTCTTATTCTCTACAATATTTTCTTGACTATTTTTTACCTTTTTTTAATCCCCATTTTCTATAATTCTCTCCTTAACAATTCCCCCCCCCCCCCCATCAAAGGTTCTTAAGGCTTCAAAATATTCTCTAAAACAACATAATATTCTCTGATAAGCATTCTAATAATGTCATTTATGCAGTGACAATTAAGTACTTTAATGGGCTCGAGATTTATATATAAAAAATAAAATATAAAGAAAATAAGTAAACAGATAAAGATGTGAAATCACTTGTGGCCTTTGGTCCGAAATGGAAATAAAACAAGACTGTTACAAACAAAAAACCGCTGACAAGTTGTACCTCAAGTATTTACTTTGAGTAATTTTTTGTGTTCATTTTTTTAATACATTGCTTCCTCACAGAAATTACTTAATTTGTGTATTTAATATTTATATCATTAAAATTAAGAAATCAGATAAATTCTCTGAAAAAATAATTTTAAAAAGTCCTAAAGATTAGATTTAAAAGTATTTTCGATTCTTTAAACATCAGTAGGTTTTGTTTAATGGATTGCAAAGAAATCTCAAATATGTCAATTGGTGGGTTTATGAATTGTCTACAAAATGGGTAAGAAGTATTTTTTATAAAATTTATGTAAGATGCAAAAAAAAAAACTAAGAAAATTAATTTTTCTAACAATTTTCAATTTCTTGAAATTTGATAACTGAACAGGATTACACTAAAAGGTTCGAAAATAGCTTATTTTAATGTGTTTTTAATCACCTACAAGTTGATGAAAATATATCAAAACAAGCTATACAATATAAAAATAAAAGGGTGTACTTCCAAATGAGCGATACCTCAGATTTTGATGCCAAGTATATAATCCTGATTATTTTGACTCGCTGATTACGAGAATGATAATAAAAATTGGCGCAAATTTGTTTTTCATGGTAAAAAACACAAAAACCCCAAGAAAAAATAAGTTTTTTTGCATTTATCTTTAAAAGTATTAAAAATATAAAAAAAATTTCAGACAAAAATTGTAGGCCTCATAATCATACATGTTTATGTATGGAATACATTTTCTCATAAAAACCAATATATTTATGGGCTATTCTATTTCAAACCGTTCCACTAGCAAAAGACTATCGCGTGAAAAGGATTTTTTAAATCGGTTTAATTGGATTAAAACTAAATTAAAAATAAAATGTAATAGGC
This sequence comes from Ganaspis brasiliensis, assembly GCA_037103525.1. Taxonomy (NCBI): domain Eukaryota; kingdom Metazoa; phylum Arthropoda; class Insecta; order Hymenoptera; family Figitidae; genus Ganaspis; species Ganaspis brasiliensis. The sequence goes on along the minus strand of JAZKLR010000325.1, from coordinate 79,380 downwards.
GAATTTGAAAGAGAATTTCTCAAACTTTAAAATGATATTAAACTTTTTTTAAAAAATTTTTAATTCCATGTGAAATTTTAGGTTTAAAAATTTCAAACATTAATATCTCAAAACACCCCCTCTTGGAATTCGATGTAACTTACACTAAAATAATGTTTAAAATATATATTTTTACTATGTAAAGACCATAATGGACGTTTCACTGGTTTTAGAAAAAAAAATTATTTAAAAGATCAATTTATTTAATCTGACATTAATTTGTAGTCGCGTAGTATAACCATTCTCATGGTAGAATTCGTTTGTTTTTCTTTTTCTATTAATATTGATATGTCAAATGAAATAAAATGGTTTTTTATTAAAATTTATTTCTACAAACTCCATGAAAAGTCTATTATGGTTTTTACATAGTAAAAAATAGAAATTTTAAACATTATTTTAGTATAAGTTACATCGAATTCCAAGAGGGGGTGTTTTGAGATATTAATGTTTGAAAATTTTAAATCTAAAATTTTACATGAAATTGAAATTTTTTTAAAAAAAGTTTAGTATTATTTTAAAGCTTGAGAAATTCTCTTTCAAATTCGCCTATTACATTTTATTTTTAATTTAGTTTTATTCAAATTAAACCGATTTAAAAAATCCTTTTCACGCGATAGTCTTTTGCTAGTGAAACGGTTTGAAATAGAATAGCCCTTATAGAAAAATGCAAAAATCTTTGGCATTGTAAAAATTGTGTTTTTTACTCTGTTAAAGGCGTCTTTATTTAATAGAAATAATAAAATAAAATAATAGAATATTATTTTATTATTACTCTCTAAATCTGAATGAATGGCTTTCCACTAATGAATTAGAGAAAAATCGCTCACTATTAAATAGTCAATATTTCACTAATGTTAAGTAGAAAACTACTAATTATTAGTAAAAAAAACTAACTGAAATTCGCTATTTCAATTAGTAGATATTTCACTTTCAAATTATTAGTTTTCTACTAAACATTAGTGAAATATTCACTATTTAACAGTCACCGATTTTTCGCTAATTCATTAGTGGAAAACCACTAATTCAGATTAAGAGAGTATATAATATAAAAATATTATATATTAAGTTATTATTATATATATTTTATATATAAATAGTCACCTTAAATTTTAGTCAAGACCATTAAAACTTTAATTCAGAAGGTGAAGAGAAAGGGTTAAAAGGATTACTACACTGAGAGACTTTTAATTACAGTTCTTGCTTTTTTCAATTTCTATATTTGTAATAAAACGTAAGAATTTAGGGATAATCGAGGTTCGATCATAATAGTTCTTTTAAAAAAAAGAGATTGTGTTACCTTGTTTTTTATTATTGTAATTTCGTGAGAAAAAAATTAATATATATAATTAGAATAAGTATTATTTGAGGTTAGAAAAAAGTAAATGTGAAAAAGCGATATTAATTTTTAACACATTTTGATCTATTTATTATGGCATGTCTAAAATTTTATTAGACTTTTTCTAGGACAGTTTTTCGAGCAGCCATATGTCTCATGAGTCTCATACACTTCTCAAACCACATGAAACTTTTGCTAGTTAGTATATAAGGAAAGTTTAAAACACTCTTTTCTAGCGACGCGCGCGATTATTCGATGTCATCGAAATGTTATATGTTTGTAGCTTAGGATTAAAAGTGTGCGTAATGTATATATCATATAGTATAGGTTGTTCGTTACACAGATTTCATCAAATACCACTATAAAGATACAGAATACTTGTAACTATACAAATATCAAAGACGAACTTGCATCTGTATCTCTGACCTGTCAAACAAATACTGCCATTTTTCTTTTTACTGCGCGCGCACCCCATGATTCTAAGTTTCTAACACGCGTTTTATAATTCTTGCAATTCTTTATTTTCATCTCTCTTAAATTCTTTAGAGGTAATATAATTATGTGTCTTATGAAGTATATAACACTTTTACTACTTTTTATCAAAAAGACAACTGTTGCATCTAAAACGTCTTTTCTTAAACAGTGTATTAGTTTTTATAACCACATCTCGATTATCCCTAAACTCTTAAATTTTATTGTACATAATAATAAGCAATAAAGCAGATATTAAAATCAAAAGTTTCTCAGTGTACTTTTTTAGGGTTTAATTAACCACGAATATAGTTAACTTTACCATTTCAATGGTTAAATTAACCATTTTTGTTGGTTACTATAACCAAAATGTAAAAAGTATACTCACTTTTGTTTTTTCAATGGCGAGACATATATTTTTGACTTTAATAGTCTTGCTTCATTTACCATTTCGAATCAAAGACCACAAGTGGTTTCACATCTCTATCTGATAATTATAGGGTCATTGGAAAAAAAAATACAAAAATACACGGTAACAAAGTAAATAGAAATGCGCGTAAATTTAGAAAAAAAAGAGGAATTGGAGCTAGTAGGTATCTGCTGATTTTTAGCTGACTACTCGAACCTGCTGAAGCTGAAGGCACCAACCTGGACCAGGCACGATCTCCAGGAAGCAATTGAGGCTGTGGTCACTCAGAAAATGCGCTTCACTCAAGCCTCGACCAAATATGGAATTCCAAAGGGCACTCTCTACGACAACATCCTCGGCAAATCGAAAAGAATGATGGTACTCGAGGAAGCTGGTCTCAATGCCAGCGATGAATCTGCCGTCCTTGAATTTTGCTGTGATACCAGCATTCATCCTTATAATCGACGGACCAAAAAATCCCTCAACACAATACTCAATTTTGTCGAAAAAATCAGACGAGAAAGAGATCCGAATTTTATGTTTACTGGTCTCTCGGGTTTTCGGTGGTGGTGGGCATTCTGCAAAAAGCATTCCATAGTCTCTCTCTATTTCAATGATGATAACGAGCACGATTGAAATTTGTCTTTCCAAATTCCAACGAAGAAAGGACATTTCAAAAGTTTAAAAATTCAAAAATGTATGTGATACAATGAAAAAAAAAATTAATTTAATTAATTAAAAAGATTGAAAAAAATATCTCGTGATTTAGTCATTTATTGAGCTTTTACTAATGGAGATAGTAGTTACAAACAAATTAATAAAAGTTATTGTATATTATGAACAATTCGACGCCTCTCGTTGATAAAATGCTTATTCAATTGTCAAAAATATATAATTCTAATTCAAAGCTCAGTTCAATATGAAGCTACTTCATTGTCCGTGTAATATGATTCCAATTCAATGTTCAGAATAATAAAATGCTAACTCAAAATTTAGTTTAAAATAATTATAATTTAATTTCACGTGTAATAAATATTAAAATATCAATTATACTATTATATTATTTTATGCTTTTTCATTTTTAGGTGTAAAAATAATATAAATTTTTCAATTATAATCAATAATTTAATTACTGATATTTCTAGTTTATAAATAAGTAACATAAAATTAAGAAACATCTTTATAATAATAAAATTAAGATCTTAAACATTTAGATTTAGGATTTTTTAAAAAACAAGTTTTTTATTCTTTTAAATAAAAAAAAAACAACATTTTAGGCAGATTTTTGTATAATTAATTGTAGATTATTATAAATATTTTAAATGCTTGATATTGAAAATATAATTTTTAGTAATTCTTTATAAATGATAAACTAAAAAAAATTAATAATAAATGTTATTAATTATAGAAATTAAATTTTAAATATCAAGCATTTAAAGTATTTATAACATAGAACAATAATACTAAGAATTATTTAAAATGTTGATACTTTTAAAAATAAGTTAAATTGGTTTTAAATTTAAAAAGTTTAAGATCTAAATTTTATGGTACTTGTTTATAAACTAGAAATATAAATAATATAAATAATTGGAAAATTTTTATTACTTTTACACCTAAAAATGAAAAAGCATAAAATAATATAACAGTTTAATTGATATTTTAATATTTAATGTACGAAAATTTAAACTACACAGTTAAAAATTTTGTGTATTTGTGTAGAAAACAGTCCTTGTTAAATTTTTTGTGTTAAAAATTAACATTTTTCGTGTGTTGATTTTACACATTCTTCAAATGTCATTTGATTCTTGAACATAACCTCAAATTTTTTAGTAGTAACTCTGTAATTTATGTTTATTTTTTTGTTGCAAAAGCATAAATTCCTTATTGAAAATTCATTTTAACTTGCAAAAGATAAAATACAATAGTAATTGCATAAAATATACACGCTTTAAATTATTATAATGCGCAAAATAAGAGGTTATAATTTGTGTACAAAATTCAACAAATTCTTTTCTGTTGAATTAACACAAAGTTTTGAGTGGACCGTTTGGGACATGTGAAAAATGTTAAATTTAACACAAAATTTTTTACTGTGTATAATTATTTTAAACGAAATTTTGAGTTAGCATTATATTATTCTAAACATTGAATAGGAATCATATTTCACGGATCATGAATTAGCTTCATAGCTTCATACTGAACTGAGCTTTGAATTAGAATTATATATTTTTGACAATTGAATAAGCGTTTTATCAACGGGAGGCGTCGAATTATTAATATTTATTAAATTTTTGCAGGCAAATTGATTTGTAACGCGTTATTAAGAAAGGAATTTAAGAAGAAAAACATTTTAGGTTATGTTTGTGATTTTTGGAATGAAATTACACAAAGAGGATCAACTCGAAATATAAACCATTTATGTTTTAGTGTTCATTCGGTCCAAGTTTTTTAATAAAAATTAATTTTAATTTTACATATAATTAAAAAGGAACTTTTAATCAAGATAAAAGTATAACTGAACATAACCTAACATTTTTAGCTTCTTAGGTCCCTTTTTTCGTAACGCGTCACATTTAATTATTAATTATATAAAAATGTCTAAAAATAATTCCAAGGAAGTGATTAATATTAATTAAATTGTTATTAACTCTATGAGTTAATTAGTTATTAATAGTTAACATTTTTGCACACAAAATTCATAATATATTATGAAAAATAAATTCAATACAATAATAATAAAAAAACGATAACAAAAGGTTCAGTGTAATTTTCCAATTAAAAATACATTGGCAAGATAAAAAATTAAAAAAGGAATGGAATTAAAGATTTCAAATTATAGAAACGCTTTAAACATTCAATTTAATAGATTAAAAATGTAATTAGAAATGAATTCTTATCAAATCGACTTTGCAGTTAAATTAAGTGTTCAGAAAAAATTGATAAGAAATAATCTATCGTGCTTTCTGATAAGCGATTAGTACAACTCATTTGGGAATATAAACATACCGGAAGAAATCGTTTCTTGTGCTAACTGAACTATTACACTCAATGTTAATAAAATATTCGATACAACATTCAATTTCCGTATTTTTTAATTAGTGACTCTCGGTTCCTTTCGAGTGTAATTAAAACGATATTTTTACAGCTTGATTAAAAAATTTCATTTCAAACAATTGCTTAAATAAATTAAAGTAAATAATTTTTAGTGCTGTTTATATCAATAAATGATGGTAATTAATTATCATATTATAAATTTTAACCCACGTAGAAATATTCCATGAAAGTAACCCTTGGAAATTCCATTTGGAATTTTTTTGGAACATAAGTAAAATTTTTGAGAACTGAAATTACACGGGAACTTTGGAAAAGTTTATCAAAAATAGGAACTCTACGGAAAAATCAAAATAAAATTTATTTTTCAATTAAATTGCAGTAATCCACGAATTTTTTCTTCATATATATGGAATTACGAAATATATGTATTTTATATTACATTTATGAAAAACAGAAATTTTATGAAAATTCCATGGAAATCCCAAGAAATTTTCGTAAAATTTTTAGACAAAATTTTATGAAACTGTATAGAATTCCAAAAAATATCAATTCTTTGGGAACTCCATAGATATTCCATTTAATTTTTGTTAAATTTCTAGAAAAAATTATTTCTATGAAAGTCCACGTAAATTTCTCGGAAATAGAAATTTTCAAAAATGTAATGCAAATTCCGTGAAACTCTTATGAAATTAATACAAAAATAAAATTCTATGAAAATTCCAACAAATTTTTGAAAATTTTGAAAAATTCCTATGAATTAAAACTCTATAAAATTACAAAGGAGTTTTGCAGAAATACCATGAAAAATTCCATAAAACTTTCATAAAATTAATGGAAAAATGAAATTCCATGGAAATTCCATTGAAATTATAAGTAATTTTTGTGAATTTTTTTTGACAAAAATTTATAAAATCTCATAAAAAATCAAAAAAATATAAATTCTTCGGGAATTTAATAGACATTTCATTTATTTTTTTTAAAATTGTTGATAAAAATTAATTTAGTAGAAAAATTAAATTCTACGAAAAATCCCTTGCTTTTTTTAAAAATTTGTATAAAAATTAAAATTTTGGGAAATGTTTGTGAAATTTCTGGAAATATTAAATTCTTTTAAATTCCAGGAAATTTGGGCAGAAATAATATGAAAATTTTGATAAAATTAATGAGAATCCCGTAAAGATTCAAAGTTCTGAAAAATTTTCATGGAAATTCGAATTCTGTGAAACGTTTCAGTTATTTCTGAAAATTAGAAATTTTATGAAAATTCCCGGAAATTTCTGTAAAATAATATTTCTTCGAAGAATCCTATGGAAATTTCCTGGTATTTTTATTTTAACAAGTTTCACCGAATTTTTGTTACATATTAGTAAAATTCTTTGGAAACCAAAAATTCTATACAAAATCCCCGGAAATTTCCGGACAATAAAAAATTTTCCACAATTTCATGTAAATTACGTGAAACTTTTGTAAAATTAATAGAAAAATGAAATTTTACGAAAATTCCCTGACTTTTTTAAGAACTTGTATAAAAATTTTAATTTTGTGTAATTTCTGAAAATTAACACTTTTATGAAATTGTACGAAAATTTTGCAGAAATTACATGAAAATTCCATGGAACTTTCATAACATTAATAGAAAAATGAAATTTCTAGAAGTTAACACTACCATGAAATTGCACAAAAATTTTGCAGAAACTACATGTAAATTCCATGAAACTTTCATAAAATTAATAGAAAAATGAAATTCCATGAAAATTATAACCAATTTTTGTGAAATTTTTTGACAATAATTTATGGAATCTTATAAAAAATCCAAAAAATATAAAAATTTAAACTTTGTAGAATTTTTGTGAAATTTTTGGAAATTAAAAATTCTATGGATTTTCAAAATTTGTGCAGAAATTATATGACAATTCTATGAAAATTTAATGGGAATTCCGTGAAATATTCAAAGTTCTTAAAAATTTTCATGGAAATTCAAATTCTGCAAAACTTTTGAGAAACTTCTGAAAATTAATATTTCTGTGCAATTTCACGTAAATTCCTGTAAACTAAATTTTTTTCGAAAAATTCTACAGTTTTAAAAAATTTCACAGAATTTTTGTGACATATTCGTGGAATTTTTGGAAATTGAAAATTCTATAAAAATTCCACGGTAATTTCTAAAACATAGAAAGTTTTCCAAAACTTCATGGAAATTTTCGCACAACTTTTGGAAAATAAAAATACTAAATAAATACTGAAAAATAACAATTCCATGAAATTTCACGTTAATTTCTGAAAAGTAGAATCCATTTGAAAAGTTTCGTACAATTTTCCAAAAATATTAGCAAAATTTCTACAAATGAGAAATTCTACGGAAATTCCATGGTAATGTGTAGAAAATATTATTCAATAGTTATTCCACGAAATTACATAAAAAAATTTCATGGAATCGTTTCTAGAATTAGATATTTAAAATTCTACATAAAATATAAATTTTCCAAAAAAAATTTTTTGGAAAAAGTGATCCCGTAGAACTTTGTTTAATTTATAAAAAAAATGTCTAGGGGGTATTTCGTAGAATCTTCCTGAATAGAAATTAACGTAGACGAAATCTTATCTTATCTCAAAATAATTGCTCTACTTAAATTCATTAGCATAACTAATTTAGTCAATTTGATTATTGACCTTTTTTAAATTTATAATTTTTATTTTACTTTTTTATTTACACTACTTTTTGAATCTAATTAATAATGATTACGAATATAATGTCTGCAATAGAAAAATCAAAATTAAATGCTGCAATTTATTAAAATAAATCTCTAAATTATATAGAATGATAAAAGTAAAAATTTTAATTTAATAACAAATTATTAATTCAATTCGAATATCAAACTAGTTATTCAGTGCGAATAACAAATTAATAATTCAGTACATATAATAAATCATTGATTGTTTATAATAAGAACAAAAAGAACATTGTAAATAGAAGCATGATGTTTAAATTTATAGACTTGATAATGTCTTTTCTTCGTTTGGAGAAGGCGAAGCTCATCTTTGTCCTTGGGAACGCGTTTAGATTAGTAATTAGTGCCTTTTATTATAAAAATCGTCTTCCATCGATAAGATTTATGAAGTGATCAGTTCCTGTCCGTATATTCCATTTCATTTCATTCCATCTCATTTAACTCGGCCCGACGAAGCCAACAATTGTAAATATAGTTGCGCACACTATTCGTCGCTAATTCGACATTAATTCTAAGTAGAGCAATATTCCATTCGGTCAGGGACGAAAATCAAAATTTAAAATTAAAATAATTACATTAGATTATTTAATTATCTGTGAAATTCTATGTGAATATTTCTTTTTGATATAACCAATTTTTATATCCTAATATTAACTTTATTTTAAGAGATTTAATTTAATTGAAATTAAATTTTTAAAAACTGTTTTAATGTAAATCGTCCTTGACCAAAACCAGACTGCACGGAGAAACATGATCTTATAATTATTTTTAAAAACTGACTTTAGAAAATTATTCCACAAGTTATTTAATTACTATTATTATAAAAATAGCGAAATTTATGACTCAATGCTCAATGGAAAAAAATAATATGGGTTAGGTTAATTACTATTTATGTAAATAAATAATAATTAAGAATATCTAAACATTTTCTTTAAAATGTTGTCTTTGTGAAAAAGAGTATTTTGAATCAAACAAAAAGAATGAAGAAACTTTGTTTCTCGCACGATTAAAGTATTGCACGAGAATTAAAAAGTGCGCATTTCTTGTATTTTATATTTAATTATTTATTTAATCATTAATAATCAAAAATTTTTTGCGAATTAATTTTTCTTTCGACTGACGTAATCAGACCCATTAAGATTGTTAGTGGCGCCTTCAAAATATCGCAATCTCAATATTTTTATGACTATGCGCTCTCAAATCGAGGTATTTATCTCAATATATTGCTCAAAACTGATTTTATATACTCAAGTGCTTTTTATTCTACGAAAAGATTCTTAAGAATTTATTTTAAATTTGTTCTAAATAAGAATCATTAAACGAAACGAATTTTACTAACTTGATATTTACATAATATTATTTAAGGTTTTTATTCCAGATCTAAGCTTTAAAAATGTGCTAAAAACATTTTGTTTGTATTTTTCTAAGAAAATTTAAAAATTGTATTAAAAAAAAAAATTGTATTTTATTAATTATACAAAATTAATAATGATTAAATTATTAGGTAACGGATTTATTATTTATTAAATTAATAACAAATGCACATTTAGTTGTTAAACTGATAATCATCGATTTATTAATTATTCAGTGTTTAATTGTTATATATACTAAATTAAGAATTGTTAAATAAACTCTTTCAATTGCTAATTGTTAAATTATTAATTATTATATTTTTAATAATAACATTATTGACTATTACATTTTAAATTATTACATTTTTAATTATTACATTATAAATTATTAATCCATAAAAATTATTAACAACATTTCTCCGTGCATTCGTAATTATGGGACCAAATTCTTGTGTTCCTTTGAAAAAAAACTAGCTCAAGATTCGTAAAGTAATTAAGAGACTCGATTAATCCTAAATTTAGACGAAGCTAGATTTTTTAACTTTACCCTCATTCACTATCTCGTTTTCATTTTTCATTTGTAATGACTATTTATAAAACTCACTGAACATATCGATTTCGCTTGACCTCTTTTTATTTTTAACGTTAGAAAAAAATTCAAGCTTTATAAAATTTACATTCTTAGCATAATACATTCCTCGCGGCTGTTAATTTGCCAAGTCATAAACAGTATTGCTTTAAAATACTGGGAAATTATAATAACCATTCTTTTTTTTCTTTAAAAAAGCGTCGTTATTCTTATATTGTTTGTATTGCTGTATTTATCAGCCTTTTATCAAGTTACTCTATAATTATTGATAATTTACTAATATTTGTGAAACTGGTGCTTGACTGAGAGAAATTGATTTTGATAATTGTCCATTGGTGCGAACTTCTATATTCAAACGTGTGATTTTGAGTGATAATGATAATTCTTTTCATTTTTTTCTGATCTTCGACAATGAAATTCACCTTTCTACTAATTGTAAACTTTTTGGCATCTTTAATTTTAAGAAACTTTGGTAATTATGGAGAGTTTAGGTTAAATTTACCCAGTAAATAAAAAGAAATGGAGCTTCCAGGTCCCTTTGTTAAATTTTGTTAATTGGAACTTTTTATTTTTTTAAATCAATTGAGAAGAGGCTTTATAGTGTATAAAAACATCTTACGTGACGATATTTGTGAATTATTATCCCTGAGATGAGGTGAAGACTTTTTTTATGAAAAAAAAAACAATTTTTAGCGTGACCTGTCATTTCTCCTATGCAGGGTAGGGTAGTTAGACAATAGTTATTGTAGAACCATTTACCAACAGTCGATTAATTTTGGCGGCAAACATTCATTTTTCAAATATTACTCTTGTTCTTTTTAAATAAAATATAAGTAAATTACTATTATTTTAAGTAATATTTAAATTATTATTAGTAGTAGTAGTAATTAAACTTTTACTTAAAGCGATTACAATTTTATTTTTATTTGCAAAAAAGAGTGTAATATTTAAAAAACTTCCATTGAAAGTTTCAAAATTACATGAAACTTTGGATGGAGGGAATACAATTTAAATTTCGCGCCTGCGCGTCTTTCTGTCAAGTAAGGGAAGGTTAGGTTTACCCTTGTATTTTCGCCATATTGTCTAAAGACAAGTTAACCTAAAAATTAGTTTTAAAAAACGTCTACAACCTCATCCCAGAGATAATAATTCATAAATATCGTCACGTAAGTTGTTTTAAACTCTTTAAAGCTTGTTGTTCAAAGAAATAAATCTCTGAAAGTTCCAGTTAGCAAAATGTGACAGAAACTTTTACATTTTAAGCAGAGTTTATGAGGTGAACTTGAGCATTAAAAAGAAAAAACATTATAAAATTGTACAAGGACCAGAAGAAATGAAAAGATTAATAATTGTAAAAAGTTAATGTGTGAAACTGAGTGGTTTAAAAAGAGACATTCTTTGATCTGAAGAGGCATGTGATGAAATCGCTCGATAAAAAATCGATCACGAATTTTTTTGTCAAGTGATACAATATAAATACAAATTAAATGAGCAATTATCGCGCAAAGATAAGAGCTAATCGACTTTTGATTCAGGAGAAGTGAGCATTTTCAAGTCTCGCTTGTGAGACGAGATAAAATAATGATTTTCCAGAGAGCAATTAGTTAATTAGTCTCGTCTAATGCCAACGATGGTCTCGTACCGAACACAAACGACGCAGCGCTTCTCTACACGTGTTTTTCAATTAATTGTATTAATCATTAAATTGTAGGAGCCCTAATTAGACTCAATAACTTAACTGTTAAATAATCGTTCCGGATCGAGGCCATCATGTTGTGTACTCGATGCTCACCATTCATGCCAATCGAGGCACCTTTTATTGTTTAAACAATTTTAAACACGTTATATTTAAATTAAAACACTATTTTTTACAAGCGTCTGCCTCATTTTGTCAAATATTTCGTGTTCAAATTAATTTTATCTAGTTCTAGTTCAGAAACTTCTTTCATTTATATTATACGATTGTTCCTCGATTAAATATAAATATTGTTTTTCACTGGAATTTTATTTTATTTCGAAATTTATTTGCCGAATAATTTACCCCCCTAATGATAAGACCATTTTCTGTATAAATTATTTTATTTACGTAAATTTACTAAAAGAAATTTTAACTAAAGTTTTTACAATATATTTTATCGAAAAGTCAATTTTAGCTCAATTACTTATTTTTGTTATATATAAAAACTGTCTACAGTAAAATCGTAAAATTGGACGAACTTAAAATCTCCATAAATAATGACTCTGTCCTCCAAATGTAGAGCGAATATAAATATTTATTTATTTATTTTAATATTTCTGTATTTTTTTCTAGAGTTTTCTTTTGTTTTCAGCCGACCTTCACTCCAAGATACCACCACGTATTGTATAATAAACTTTATATCTCTCTCTCTATATATATAAATATCTATATAAAAGTATAATTACATTTAATTCGATCGATAATTGGCCACTGACGATAAAAAGTAATCCTCGGGTAGTTTTGTCGAGACCCAATAGGCCTTAATAGGTCTTAATTATGGTACGAGCCTTGAATTCATTGTTTTGTCCAGCATTATAATTAATTACCAGCCAAGAAAAAAAAAATTGGAAAAGAGAATAATATAGACGTAAAGTCGCGGTTAATTAAAATTTTGCTTGACATTTATAAAACGTACGTATGTATTTTGATTTTAATGAGATTATATTGTAATCAAGTTTTTGTGAGAATCTTCAAGTGCTAATGGCATTCCCTTTTCTTTTTCATGGGGGGACGTTACAACAGACAGCTACCAGTACCAGCTGCAGTCCATGTGGCAAAAGTGTTGGAACACCAATCAGAATCTGGTGCACAACCTTCGTTTCCGAGAACGCGGACCACTCAAGTCCTGGAGGCCTGAAACCATGGCGGAGGCGATCTTTAGTGTTCTCAAGGAGGGACTGTCCCTAAGTCAGGCTGCCAGGTGCGTTCAAAAATTACATTTTTAAATATCCTCTCCATCTGTCCACCATAAAAATCCTCTTCTTTTAAAAACCATTACTCATTTTATGAATTTCTTAATGAGAATTCTTTTATTCATTGCACGAGATCAAAGATATCCACAATTATTTCTCTCGTAAAAAATTTTACTGCACTCTTATTAGAATTTAAGGAAATAAATTAAAGAAGTCTTCTACTGTGACAATTCCTGTAAAAGATTTCGAAAGTGAACAAGTTTTAAACGGCAAACATTTATTTTTGGGTACTTATCATTTTGACACAAAAGTTTCCGTGACAATTGTTATATTGCACTCCGAAGATGAATTTTTTATAATAATAAATTTTAATAATAATAAAATGAATAAATATTTTGTACTCCTACTAAAATCAAAGATTTTGAAGTCTTATTTATTAAATAATTGATTTTAATACATTAAATTAATATTAAAAGACTTAATTAATCCAGTAAATTCAATTATTCAATAATTTAAACTTGAAAATCTTTTGATTTTAGTAGGAGTACAATATATAAGAATTGACACGAAAAATGTTGTGTAGAAGTGATACGGATTCTTATTTTTTATCTATTAGCATTTATTGATCGAACAGAGCCACAAAAAAAGTTTTTTTGCGAATGAACCAACTTTTATAGAAAAGGCTCATAGAAAATATGACAGAAGAAAATGACAGAATAAATAACACAAGAAGTTATTAAAGATATAGTATCAATTTCACTTAAACTTCTTGAATTTAACAATGACACTAAAATTACCATAGAATAACAAACTGTAAAGATAGTTTGTGGCGCGTCGAAAAAAACGCACGCTTTTGATTGGCCCGTAATATTTCCAGAAATTTCCTAGCCAATCAGACACTTGAATCCATTTTTAACGGAAAGTTACATATCTATTTGTATCATGTCATTCTATGGTCGTTCTACTGTCATTGTAAACCAACCTAAATCTTATTAATTCTTTTCGTCAAAATGATTTTTCAAGTTCTAGCTTATTTATATAACCCAGAATCCTATTTAATTTCAACTTCTGTTTTTTGTGTGTTATTTTGAAAATTACGATTCATGTTACGGCAGTCAGTAATAAATGGCATAATATTATAAATTATAAATTTTAAAATACACGGTAAAATTTAGAAAACGATATATGTATGTAAAATTTTGTTGATTTCGCTGTGTTTCGAACAAAAAAATTAAAATTAGCATGTGTTTTTTATTACAAAAATGTATGTTTTTGAGGTTAGAAAAAAACAGAAACAAATTTTTAAATTTTTACCTCGGATTCAGATTTAGCGACCGAATTTAACAAAAATACGAATTTTCATTGGCAAAAATTAATTCTTATTGACATTTATGTTGAATTCAATTTTTGCGAAGTTCATTTTTTTAAGTAGACTTCCTCGGCTTAATGTTTGGATTCAATGCAAATTTGGTTAAATTATTTTTATTTAATATAAAATTTGTGTCAGCAGATTAAACTTTTGTTAAATAAGAAATCTGTTAAATAACAATTTAGATAAATAAAAAAGCTAAATAACAATAATAATAAACAATAAAATAAATCTTTAAGAAATTTTCCACTCTGAAAAATAATTTAAATTAATTATTAATAACTTTTGCAAATATTTTTAAATTCTTATAAAAGTTGCCAAAGTTAAAAAAAAATGTTGCGAAAATCATTAATCATTTATTAAAATATTGAAAAAAAACTATAAAATTAAATTTTTTCAAATATTGCAAAACAATTTAAATTATTACAAAAAACTTTGAATTTTTAATCATGTTTCGAAAATAGTTGGAAACTTATAAAAATACTACGAATCTAATTTTAAAAATAAGTTAAAGTTATTTAAATCATTAATTATTTTATTCAGAATTATTTTCTATTTGGTGATATCCTGAAAATATTAAAAAATTTATCAGAATATTTAAAAAATAATTTTAATATTGCACTAACATTCTTCATATTGTATAAAATCTTAAACTATTGCAAAAATGTCCAATTATCAGATGAATTTTAATCAAATTTTTGTAATGTTAAAATAGTTAGCTGTTGAATTCTTTAAAATATTGTAATTATGATTAAAAAACTTCCTGAGTAATTAAATAATAAGTAAATCCTATAAATAACACAAAAATTATTTAAAATTTCCTAAATAATTAAGTAGGTAATTAAATATTTCATAAATCGTTTAAATAGTACAAAAATGTTAGAAATGTTCAATTTTACTAAAATAGAAACAATTATTTCAAGTCGTATTTTTTTTCGAAACACAAGAAAAATTCTAATTTAAATTCCGCGGTGACCATAAATTTGTCTTTAATTTCCAACCTAATTTTCAAATAAACTATTGTTCCTTTATTGATAATTACATTTTTATGACGTTTTTAATTATCAAAATTCTCATTAAAAGTAGCTCAAAGAATACAACAGAAATCCAATTAAAAATTCTTTAACTTATTACATTGTTTTCCAGTTCCATTTTTGCTGATTACAAAGAGTTTTAATTTTCTTTGATTCAAAATATTAATGCAAGACAAATGAATGCTATAAAGCATCATGCCTTGTAAGATCATAAGTTTCGTGTGCAATAAAACATTTTTATTTAAAAATCGTGCAATAATCTCATTCGCTATTTTTAATTGCTTTAGATTCTGAAATGAAATATTTCACATTTAAACTTCATTCCAATTTTTAAGTGAGTCTTTATCATTTTAGAATTGCACTGAAATTTTCGTTTTCTTGTTTTTGAGAATTTTAACATTTGATAAAATTTTTAAAACATAATTTGCATTTAACTTTTTTAATACTTTTCTAAATTTTACTTGATTGTAAAAAAAAGGAAAAGAAAAAAGGAAATTTTCAAGAAATTTTTTAACTTTTAGAGGCACATAACCTATAACGTGGTATTTTATTTTTGCCACATTTTATAATTTTTTTTACTTGAAGAACACACATACCTAGGATAAATTTTCATTCAGCTAAATTTGTGCCTATTTATTCAGAGTTGCCACAGGTCAGGGAATTCAGGGAAATCAGGGAAAAGTCAGGGAAACAGAAATGGGTCAGGGAAGTCAGGGAATTGTCAGGGATTTTCATAAAAAATACTGGAAAAATGCAAAGACTCTCTAAAAAAGATAAAAAATTATATTTTTCTGAAATTTACTAAGTAGAGAAATTTACTAAAAAAATTTCGGAAGTCATATTTTAAACATACTAAAAATAAATAATGTTTGCAATCAGAAAAATGATTATATTTCACAATTTATCAATTTTTAACAATTCTTTTCTATTATGATTCCAACTAAAATTTTCAACATTTTCATTACTTTTCAATTATTTTCATTATTTTTCAATTTCTTCGTTAAGTCTTAAATTTACTTTACGAAAATTTCAATTATCTTTTTTTCAATTTACCATTATTTTCATCATAATGCAATTACTTTCTTCCACTGCATTTAAAATATATTTTTTGTCTCAATTTTTAATTATTTTAATTATACTTCAATTAATTTTCTCAAATTTAAAATTTTAATTCATTACCTCAACTTTAAATTGCTTTCTTTAATTTTTAATAAATATTCAAGGATTTCATTTTGCAAGTATTTATTCCAATTCTTCAGCATTTTTATTATTTTTCGATTCATTTTCTAAAATTTCAGTTGCCTATTGATTCTAATTTTAAGATCATTTTTCAATTATTTTTTGTTTTTTAAATAATTTTTGTAATTTTTTCAATTATTGTCCCAAACTTAAATTATTTTTAAATGATTTTTCATTAATTTTCTTTTTATGCAATATTATTTTCTTTAACTTTTAATTAATTTTATTCAGTTCCAATTATTTTCCCATTTTATTGGTAGTAAAAACATTTTCTCCAAATTTTCGAATTTTTGTTTTTTTTCATTATTGATCACAATTTCTAAAATTGTGGTCAAAATTTTAATTTATTTCTATTATTCAATATATATTCTGGAATTCTTTTCAATTAATTTCTGAGATTTTCAATAATTTTATTGAAAGCTCAATTATTTACTTCCATTTCATAGATATTTTGTAATTTTTTCAATTATTTTCGTCAAATTTACATTATGATATTTAATTTTCTATTATTAATATATTTTTCAATTATTTTCCCAAACTTTTAATTATTTTCATTTTTTTCAATTAATCTCTAACATTTCCAGTTATTTTCCCCAATTTTTAAAAATTCTCATTTCTTCAAATAATTTATAATATTATCAAGTATTTTTCTCAGCTTTCAATTAGTTTCTTCAATTTGAGAATATTTCTGTGATTTTTAAATCATTTTCCCCAATTTTTAATTGTTTTCATCAGGTACTTTTCAATGAATTTGCAAAATTTGTAATTATTTTAATTTTCCCCAGTATTTGAAGTCCAACTACACATTTTCAAATCTGCAATTTTTTAAATTTCAATTATATTATCTTCAATTTCTTTTTCCAATTCTAAAATGTTATTTATAAATAAAACTGTAAATATTATATTAAAAATATTTATAATTGACGCTAACACAAGTCTTAGAAACTAATCGCGCGCTAGCGTGCGTTGTATAATCTAGTTTTTATAGTAAATATACGAAAAATTGGTTTTAGAAACTCAATAGAGGTCAGGGAAAAAGAAAAAAATTGGTCTGGAAATCAGGGAAAAGTCAGGGAAAATTTTTATAAAATATTTGTGGCAACCCTGTTATTGGCAAATACTACCCAGAAAAATTAATTTTTTCTACTTTTTGTTTTAAATTCTATGTCAGTTTATTAAAAATACTATCCAAAGTACGCCATATTGGTTTAGGTCACGCCCCCATGCTGGATTTTAAATTACGAAGAGAAAAATTGTGGTTTAGATAAGAGAAAGCAATTAGTTTAAAAAGCCAATTGTGCGGAATATTTAATTAATTAATTTTTTTATTTTTCAGAAAATACGACATCCCATATCCCACCTTCGTTTTGTACGCAAATCGAGTGCACAATATGCTTGGACCCAGTGCCGACGGAGGAGCTGGTGAGTGTTAGTTGCCATATTCAGTATGTTTTGACGTCAGGTCTGACAGACACTTCCTTTCCTCACCTGATATTTCCTAGAGCAATGACCTTTTACTCGCACTAGAAACTTAGCGGTATAATAAATCATTATAATAATGACGATAACAGTCAACAATAAACATATAATCTTTTTAAAACTCTGAATTACAACTGGGAAAGCAATAATTTTTATTGCTTCTGTGTTTTTAAACGTCTTTTTTATATTTTATTTTAAGAATTCATGAAACATAAAGATAATATACGATTACTCTGTCTTTTAAAAGATTCATATAATTTGTCTGAATTCTTATAAAATTGTTATTTTTATAACTCGACATTATTACCTCCGATTAAAATCACTTTTACAAAGCAAGAATCGAAAAATTCTGAATTTTGTTTATTAAATAAATTTATTTGTTTAAAAAAAAATCCAACTAATAAAATTTCGAATAAAGGAGATAAAAAATTCGGACAAATTTCCGTTAAATGGTCAATCGGTTTCATAATTTCCCGTAAATTAAATATTTCACGGATTAAAATTTCGGGAAAATAAATGTAATTTATATATCTGTATAAAAAGCAATTCTCTGAAAAATTACCAATTTGATTTTCTTTGAAAGTTGCGAGACTTTTATCTGGAGATCATGAATGGTATTTAATTAAAGAAACAGGTAATTTGTGAAATTTATGTTTGGTGGCATTAAAGTTAATTTGACGGAACAAATGAAAAAAATGACGATATCGCTTCTAGTGCAAAAACTCGTAGCACGACATTTGGAGTGCGAGGAGGTCAGAGCCTTCTGGTAGATTTAGCCGCGCTCGTAAAAGACGCTATTACATCGAGCCTCAAACTCATACGACTCGTGTATTAGGGCTCGTTTTCCTTTGCGGTTACTCGATTTGACAGCCATTGTGTTTACGCAGGTCGCTTTAATTCGTTATTTTATTGTTTGTTGGACGTTATCGTGGACGCTTTTAAACCGCGTTAACAGTCTCGACTATCTTTAACTTTCTGATCCACGTGCGTGGTCCTTTCTATTCCAATTGATCCCTTCTTCCATCACTAAACAACCCAAACTTCCAAATTTATTAATTTTCTGACGTTCAAGATCAGCTGATAATAAGAAACTTTAAACAATAAGTGAGAAACGCCACCAAACAAGAGTTTTGTGGCTATTACACTAATGAGTTTTTATCAATATCATTAAAATTTGTTTGAACTCCATTTTAATTATTTTATAAAACTGTTAACAAATAGTCAGATACTGACGAGAAATCGTTAAGAACTGTTAAAACTGATTAGACAATGTTTAAAACAAATTTAAATACGTTTTGTACTCTTTGGAATTGTATAGAGATGATTAGAACAATTTATAAATACTTAAAACTATTTGGAACCGGTTTCAAACTGGTTTAAAAATGTATGAAACTGCTTAGAACTAATTGAAAACTATTTATAACAAGTATGACAATGTTTGGTACCGTTTAGAGCATTTTGGAACTAGTTAAAACTGTAAACAACAAGTTTAAAGACGTTTTATACAGTTTAGAACTAAAAAAAATTATTTGGAAAAAATAAAACAACATAAAACTGGTGAGAACCAGTTTAGAAGTGATTCAAAACTGTTTATAACAAATTCAAAGACGTTTAACACTGTTCAGAACTATATAAAACTGTTTGGAACAAGTTCTAAGGCATTTGGTACAGTTCAAAACTATATAAAACTGTTTAAAACAAGTTTGCAGCCGTTTGGTATTGTCTAAGACAATACACAACTAATTAGTACAATTTAAAACTACTTAAAACTGTTTCTACCAGTTTAAAACTATCTAAAACTGCTGAGAATTGATATAAAACTGTTTATAACAAATTCCAATAAATTAAGCACTTCTGAGGACTATATAAGACTGTTTAAAACAAGTTTAAAGACGTTAAGTACTGTTTAGGAGTATATAGAGCTCAATAGAACCATTGTGAACTAGTAAAAACTGTTTAGAACAAGTTCAAAAGCGCTTGGTACTGTTCAAAACTATATGAAACTGTTTAGAATAATTTCGAACTACTGGAAACTATTTAAAACAAGTTTAAAGCCATTTGGTATTGTTTAAAACAAGATATAAATAATTAGAACAGTTTAAAATTACTTAAAACTTTTTATAACTAGTTTAAAACTATCAAGAACTGCTTAGAACTAATATAAAACTGTTTATAACAAATTCAAATAAGTTAAGCACTTCTGAGGACTATATTATAAGAATGTTTAAAATAAGTTTAAAGACGTTAAGTTCTGTTTAGAACTATATAAAGCTAATTAAAACAAATTAGAACTACTTGAAACTGTTACGAACCATTTTGAAACTTGTTTAAAACTGTTTGAAACTACTTTAAATTGTTTGAAACCACTTTAAACAATTAGGAACCACTTAAAACTGTTTAGAACTTATTTAAAATTTGCTTAAAACTGCTTAGAACTGATTCAAAGCTATTTATAACAAGTTTCAAAACGTTTAGTGCCGTTTAGAACAATATAAAACTATTAGGACAATTTAGAACTAGTTTAAAATCGTTTGGAACTGTTTAAAACAATATATCTAATTAGAACAATTTAAAACCACTTGCAACTGTTTAGAACCAGTTTATAACTGTCCAAAACTGCTTAGAACTAATTTAAATCTGATTATAGCAAGTCCATAGAAGTTAAATTCTTTTCAGAACAATTTGGAACCACTTAAAACTGTTTAGAACTAGTATAAAACTTGCTTAAACTGTTAGACCAGACTGAAGACTTTTTAAAGAATATTTAAATGGTTTAAATCTGTTTACAAACGTATTTAAACCTGTTTTAAAAATTATTCATGACTACTTAAAACTATTTAGAACATATTTAAAAATGTGTAAGACATGTTTAAACTAATTTAAAACTTTTAATCACTAGTTTTTAACTGTTTAGTACTGTTTCAAACTAAAAAACAATGTTATAACTTGCTTAAAATTATTAGAATTTTTTAAAAACAAATTAGAATTTTCTTTATTTTACAGAACTGGTTCAAACCTAGATAGAACTATTTGAATAACATACATAAAACTGTTTAAACCTCGCTCAAAACTGTTCAGAACTTAATTCAAAACTGCTTAAAGTGGTTAGAGACTGTTTATATTTTTTTGAAATTGTTTATAACTTGTTTATAACTAATAAAATCTTTTTAAAACTGGTTAAAATCTGTTTTCAGCTATTCAGAAGTAAAAAAAAACTGTTCAGAAGTAAAAAAAAACTGTTCAGAACCTCCTACTTGTAAAAGCTAGTGCAAAATGGTTTTTAATTGGTTTAAAACAGCTTAGAACCGGTTTAATACTGGTTGTTACTAGTTTAAAACTGTTTATAATTTTTTAGAACTACTTAAAACTGTTCAAAACTTCTTTTAAAATGTTAAGAATTTAATTAAAACTGTTCAGAACTAATTTAAAACCGCTCATAACTAGTTCAAAACTGTTTATTTAGAAATTGTTGAAGTTGCTCAGATCTGATTTAAGACCCTATAACTAGTTCGAACCTGTTTTGAATGGTTTTTGACTTGTTAAAATCGTTCAAAAATGTTTGGAAACTGTTACCATTACTCAGAACTGACTTAAGTCTGTTTATGATTAGTTCAAAACTATTTTGAACTGTTTAGGATAAGTTAAAACTGGTTAAAACTGTTGAGGACTAGTTCAAAACTGTTGAAAACAGATTTACAGAAGTAGTTTAAACATATTCTTAAAGTTTTAAAAAAGTTAAAACTGTTTAGAACCTGTGAAAGTTCTTTAAAACTGATTTAGGTTTGTTTATATAACTAGTTCAAAACTGTTCTAAACGATTCTGGACTTGTTTAAATTATTGAAAACTGGTTTAGAACTTGTGAAAATTATTCAGAACTGATTTCAGACTGTTTATAAATTTTTTTTTGGGCGTGTTTAAATTTTTGGAATTGATTTGGAATCTTTTAGAATTGTTCAGAACTGAATTGTGACTGTTTATAGCCAGTTTAAAACAGTTTCCTAAAGTTTTTGAATAGTTAAAACAGTTTAGAACCTGTTAAAGTTGTTCAAAACTGATTTAAGATTATTTATAACTAGTTCAAAACTGTTCTGAACGGTTTTAGACTTGTTCCAGTTATTGAAAACTGATTTGGAAATTATTAAACTTTTTTAGAACTGATTTGAAACTGTTTGTAAGTAGGTTAAAACAGTTTCCTAAAGTTTTGGTCTAGTTGAAACTGTTTTTGGACGTGTTTAAATTCCTGGAATTGATTTGGAACCTGTTATAATTGTTCAGAACTGATTTGGGATTGTTTATAGCTAGTTTAAAATAGTTTCTTAAAGTTTTGGAATAGTTAAAACTGTTTATACCCTGTTAAAGTTGTTCAAAACTGATTTGAGTCTATTTATAACTAGTTCAAAACTGTTTTGAACTGTTTTGGACTGGTTGAAATTATTGAAAACTGGTTTGGAACTTGTTAAAATTGTTCTGAACTGATTTGAGACTGTTTATAAGTAGTTTAAAGCGTTTTTCTAAAGTTGTTGACTAGCTACTCAACAACTTTAGAGAAATGTTTATAGTTAAAAAACTATAGTTGAAACTGTATTTGGACGTGTTTAAATTCTTGAAAATGATTTCGAACCTGTTAGAATTGTTCAGAACTAATTTGTGACTATTTACAGCTACACGGTGGTCTTGAAGCAACTTTGAATGAAGGGTCTTAGCACATCATTTTTTTTTGCTGATTTGGGTTATTTGCATCATAAATAGTGTGTAAAAAATTTATAGTCCATAACTTGCCGAGCCGTTTTTGAGAAAACTCATTTAAAAAAAAAATTACTCGTCTTCTATTAAAAATATAACTCTTTCACATCGAATTATGAATTTGAGGATTGAATTTAATTAAATTTAATTTTTTTACACTGCAACACCTGTTTTGTGCGTATGCTAGCATGTTGTGTATAATACTAACGTCCACATGTTAAAGGAGCATAGAGGCAGTCGGTAACGCCTAAACAAAAAGTTTTACTCGATTTTTTTGTAAGAAAAGAAATAATTCTTTTCTGTTTTAAATTTTCGCATACTATTTATTAACATTGGAAGAACATTTCGGAATTTTTTTGTTGAAAAATAATAAAAATTATAAGTGCTATAACGAATTTAGTGTTGCTCCTGAGAAAAAAGTATCCTACCAGTGAAGATAATAAGTCCCGTTAAGATCATCCGAAATCAAAAAACCAAAAATTATTATTTGTTAGTAGATTAGTTTCTTTACCACTTGAACGATGCACATTTAAAAATAAAATTTTAATCTTTAATAGTGCTTTGAAGTAAGAATCGTGATTTTTGTTTAAAAAATGAACCATTTTATTTTCTTAAAACAAATTGTATACGTTGTAAGAAAAAGTCTTCTGTTCAAGTTCAAGCTGAGTATGTATAAAATATGTGTAGAAAATTTCAAAATGATCGGTGCACTATTTTTTAAGATATGGTCTCCACCAACTCTGAACATGTGGTTTTGAGAAAAGCGCGTTTAACCTTCGAGCTACCGCAGTGATTTGAAATCAGAATTTTATGTTCAAATCAACTTTTAGAGAGATTTTAGAAATTTTAGAGAATTTTTTTTGTATCGATTTAAAAATTTTGTGACAACATTTCTAAGATACTGTACTTTAATACAAAAAAAATAGAAAAAACTCGATTTTTTAAATTTTATGACCGCCTATGCTCCCTCAAGACACTTATTTTTGTCAACTTATGTAAATTATACAAGTTACAATACAGGAAAAATATAAAGAATTTGCCATATAGTCACCATTTGAAAAAAAAATTAATAAATAAGAGTAATTTTTTTTAAAAATGAGTTTTCTTAAAAACGGCTCGGCAAGTTATGGACAATAAATTTTTTTCACACTATTTATGATGTAAATAACCCAAATCAGCAAAAAAAAATGATGTGCTAAAACCCTTCATTCAAAGTTGCTTCAAGACCACCGTGGCTAGTTTAAAACAGTTTTCTAAAGTTTTGCAAAAGTTAAAACTGTTTAAAACTGTTAAGAACTGTTAAAGTTGTTCAAAACTGTTCTAAACTGTTTTTGGACTTGTTTAAATTATTAAAAACTGGTTTCGAACTTGTTAAAATTGTGCAGAACTGATTTGAAACTGTTTGTAAGTAGGTTAAACAGTTTTCTAAAGTTTTGGACTAGTTGAAACTGTTTTTGGACGTGTTTTAATTCCTGGAATTGATTTGGAACCTGTTATAATTGTTCAGAACTGATTTGTGATTGTTTATAGCTAGTTTAAAACAGTTTCCTAAAGTTTTACAATAGTTAAATCTGTTTAAAACATGTTAAAAATTGTTCAAAACTGATTAAAGCTTGTTTATAAGTAGCTCAAAACTATTCTGAACGGTTCTTGACTTATTAAATTATTGAAAACTGGTTCGGAATTCGTTAAAATTGTTCAAAACTGATTTGAGACTGTTTATAAGTTGTTTAAAACATTTTTCTAAAGTTTTTGACTAGTTGAAACTGTTTTTGGACATGTTTCGATTTTTGGGAACGGTTTGAAACCTGTAAGAATTCTTCAGAACTGATTTGTGACTGTTTATAGTTAGTTTAAAATAGTTTCCTAAAGTTGTAGAATAGTTAAAACTATTTGAACCTTTTTAGAACCTATTAAAGTTTTTCAAAACTGATTTAAGTTTGTTTATAACTAGTTAAAAACTGTTCTGAACGGTTTTGTACTTTTTTAAATGATTGAAATCGGGTTTGGAACTTGTTAAAATTGTTCTGAACTGATTTGAGACTGTTTATAAGTATTTTAAAACAGTTTTCTAAAGTTTTTGTCCACTTAAAACTGTTTTTGGACATGTTTAGATTTTTGGGAACTGTTTGCAACCTGTTAATTGTCCAATACTGATTTGTGACTGTCTGCAACTAGCTCAAAAATGTTCGGAACTGGTCAGGACTAGTTAAAACTGTTTAGAATCTGTTTAAAACAGTTTCCTAAAATTTTGGACTTATTAAAACTGATTAGAACCTGTTAAGGTGTTCAAAACTGATTTGAGATAGTTTATAACTAGTTGAAAACAGCTGGAAACTGTTTTGGACTTGTTAAAATTGTTTGGAATAGTTTGGAACCTGTTAAAATTGTTTAGAACTGATTTGAAACTGCTTATTTCTAATTCAAAACTGTTCAAAACTGATTTGCGACTGTTTAAAACAATTCACTAAAGTTTCGGACTAGTTAAAACTGTGTAAAACTTGTTAAAAACTGTTTAAAATTTTCTATGAGAGTCGGAACTAGAAGTACACATCTATTGATTACGGACGGACGGATGGACGGAGAGACAAACATTAAAATAATTTTCTAAAATATTTGGACCTCGGCCTCTAAACCCTAAAAATGAAACAATCCACTGCTCCCCACTCACCCCTAAATCAAAGAATACACCAAAAATCAAATAAAAAGATTCTCTAAGTTTCATTTTTTGTCGATTTGGGCTCTTTGAAGCTAAATTTGAATCTTCTTGAGTCTTTAAAATGGATATATTGTCAATTTAATCAATAATTTGATAATTTACAGATCTCCGACCGAAGGGAAGGGGAAGGCCGCAGAGGATTTTGCTGGGAGTTTGGCCCGATGAACACATTCGTGGAGTAATTCGAGCTGTCGTTTTTCGTGACGGACACTCACCTCATTTGATTAAAGACGAACCAACCACGATGTATCCTAGTTTAGCAAATTACGCTGCCTGCAATGGACCGGAAGGAGCAGTTAGTCCTGGTGCAGCTGCAGCAGCTGCAGTCGCAGCAGTCGCACAAGGTAAGTTTTTATTCGCATTTGTACATATTTCACATTAAATATGAGTTCCAAGTACTTTTAGATAACTTTCGAGGGTGACGTCGAGTAGTTCATGTTCTGCTTTTTAATTTCGTGATAAATATAAACTTTAATTGAGGTTTAAACCTGGCTCGATTTTATCTCAGGAAGCAAGTCACTTTCAGATTTTATCATAACAATACGTTCTTTTTCATTACAAGGTTTTGAAATTTTTCTCTTCTTGAAAATAAAGTCAATTTAAAATGATCTATTACACTGTTAAAAATAACCACTAGAATTTTCTGTAACAGCAGTTTTTTCTAAGGTCACACGTGACGGGAAATTCCTATACCGTAATAGAAATAAAACATAACGCGCATGCGCGTAGTTGATACGCATGCGCGTGACTTAAATTTTTGTTAGAAATTTTTTTTTCTGTATCGCTATTTGGAAAATTTTGTTACAATTGTAATATAAAAGATTTTTGACAGTGTAAAAATAGTTTTTTACAGCAAAATTGCTAAATAAAATTAATTAATCGATATTTAATTTTCGAATTTGTTCTTAAATTTTGATAAAGTATACATTTAATAAAATATTTGATACGAAGAGCGCTCAACTTTAAATTGTAACTCGAGTTTACACACGTAGCTTTAATAATTAATTAAATATAAAGCGACTGAAATGATTAAAGTTGTTTTTATTTCCGCCACAGAGAATTATAGAAGACGAAGTCCTAAGGAGAAAGTGAAACTATCATTTGAAGGCAACCACATGTTTGACATTCAAGGTACATATTTCGATCAAGTGAAAATAAATATTTTATTTGTTATTATTTATTTATCTGTGTGAAATTCTTTAATTTTCATTATACTTTTGCAATTTTATGTGGCATCTTTCTAGATATTGTCAATGCTGTTTGTTTTATTATTTTTTCTCGCTAGATTTAATTAAATTTATGCTTCATGTGCATACAAGAGTTGCAAATCTTTTGTAGTAAAAGCGCTGCTTGCACGATGCTTTTAATTATGATTTTTGTAATTTAACTTTTTTTTTTTAACCAATGGCTGCTGTTGACATTACGGGCTGTATAATTTAATGAATAAATATATATTTCAGGAATCACAGACTGTCACCTTTTCACCTTTTTCAATTTTCATCACTTATTTCACCTATTTCGTTAATTTGTCACCTGTTTAATCAATTTTGGCCATTTCTCATCTATTTTTATACTTTTAAAATCTAAGTCTCAATTTACCAAATTTTAATTCTGATTTAAATCAATCTCAATTTTAATTAATCAAAACACTTAATAATGATAATTTTAATCGATTCTAAATTTAATTTATCTGCTTTTCAATCGACCTAAATTTCAATTTATTGCGATTTTAATCAACCTTAAAGTTAAATGATCCAAACTTCAATTTATGCAAATTTTAATCAATTAAAATTTCAATTAGTCAAAATTAAAATGAATTCCATTTTTTATTAGTTCAAACTTGCATTGATGAAAATTTTAATCAGTTCTAAATTCAATTCATTCAAATTTGAATTAATATTACTTTCGATTAATTTTAATTATAATCGACCTTAAATTCAATCTATCCAAACTAATAATATAACGAAATTTTAATTTCTATAAATTTTAATCATATTTCTAAATCTATTTCATTTTAATTTTTAAAAGACCCTGTGATCTATAATATTACAAATTTGTATTAATTTATTTTATATATAAATATTATTATACAAATGTTTTCTATAATTTTCTGTATGAAAAAATAACACTTCTCTGGATTTTTGAAAACTTGAAATTCAAATTACAATGCATATATGTTGAAAATACTTTTTATGTGTGAAATACTGATGTTACTCGTTACAGAAAAATTAGAGAGACACACGAAAAAAAATTAGTCTAATTATTTTACTTTTTGAGGTAAAAATATAACATTTTAATGCAATGTTTTTTAGTGAAAATGTGAGAAATTTTAATTCCAACAAAATAAAGAATTAAAATTTACATTAGAATGAGCACTTTTTACATTCAGGTGCAATTTTCTAGTTTTTGGTTAAATTTTCTAAAATGGTGCTTAATTTATCTATTTAAAATTTTGTCAAACTTTTCACTTATTTTGATAATTTATTACGCTTTTCAGCTTCTTAAAATTGTTATTTTTTCAAATTTCAATGTATTCAGATCTTATTGTTATTATTATTAATTATTTATCCAAATGTTAATAAATACCTATAAGTTATTTATTTTGCATGTTAATTAATTTTATGTAATAATTAATTGTTGTTGTCTTTTTTGTAACTTATATACAGAAAATAATTCACGTTCTGTATTAAAAAAAATAATTAATAACTTTTATTAAAGTATTTGACAATTCAGGGATAATTTTGCCAAGAAGAAAAATTCTCAAATAATAAATTTTAAACTCTGTACAATTTACATCGAATTTTCTACAAGCAGTATTGAAGTTTAGAATTATTTAGTAATGCTTCAAATAGTTAAAATTTCTCTATTTTATTGCAAATTAAGAGGTAATTTTTTAAAGCTATATTGAGGAATTATTCTAAGCAATCAAAAAGTTGTTTTTAAAGTTATTTTTTCCAATGATTTCAATAGCAATAAAATATGTATATTTAAATACAAAATAAAATAGAATAAGCCAAATAATATTTTGACTATTTTAAAATTTGTACTTTTTTAATAAAATGAAATATCATCCATTTATAATTTTTTTTAAATTATGTTTTAGTATTTAAAAAAAAAACTAACGAATTTAAATTTAAATTTTTACTAATTTTGTTCTTTTTGAAAAAACTTTGGCTACTAAAAATTTAAAACAATACCAATATTTTAGGTTTTTATTTAAAAATCCATTTATTTATTTTTTTATAAATTTAAAAAGTTATAAATTATTTCAAAATTCTCAACTAATGCGAAAAAAAATGCAGATCTAATAATACTTTCTTTTTGGTGATTCTGGAAATTGTTTAAATTAGCCGAAAAAAGAGGTTATGTTTCACTCATATTTAGTTTGATTTTTCATTTTTGAAATATCTCGAAAAGTTCTTCAAAAAAGGAACTTATACTTAATTTCTAATTTATTTTCTAAGATTTTTAAATATTTTCCTCAAATTTCAAATTATTTTCATCAATTTTTAATTATTTTCCATTTTTTTCATAACTTTAAAAATTTTAAACTATTTATCTGACATTTCAATTACCTATTTAATTCAATTTTCAATTATTTATATTATTCTTTTTTGACTTTCTTCAGTTTTCAATTACTTACGTTCTTTTTTATAATTCTATAAATTTTTCAATTATTCATCTGAAATTTTAATTATTTTATTCAATTTTCAATTATATTTGTGATCATCTTGTGTAGTTTATGATGTGTATTCTGTATTATTTGCAATTATTTCTCTTAAATTAAAAATTGTTCTGTATTTTTTAAATTATGTTTATCTTTTTCCATTTCTTTTCTCTAATTTTTAATTATTTTCTTTTTTTTCCAATGAACTTCTAAAAGTTTCATGTCTTTTTTTGAAAATAAAAATTTTGATAGTATGTTACAAAAAGTTAAAATATATTTTTTTAAAGTTTTTTGAACAAAATATATTTAAACTTCTATTCAAACCTAATTTATTCCAAACTTCTATTGATAACAATTCCTTATTCTTAAAATTTCTTCAAACAATACGAAAATCAATTAATAACAAAACATTCTTCAAAATTTTTATCAATACAAATTTTAATTTTTCAGAATTAAAAAATTCCCAACTTCTATTGATTTTCAATCTTTAACCTGCAAAAATTAAATTAAATTAACAATTTTGAACTTGTTTTTATTAATATGAATTTAAATATCTTCAAACTTTAATTAGTATGAACTGTGAATTATTCAAATTTCAATAATAATAAACTTAAATAATTATTAAAAACTTTTAATGGTTCAAATTTTAATCAATTCATGTTTAAATTATTATAAACTTGAAATATTTTCAAATTCTAACAATGCATATATTAGGTATTTCAAACTTTAACCAATATATAAAAATTTATAGAAATTTTGAAATTTCAAATCGATTCAAGCTTAAATTTAATTTAAACTTTAATCAATTAATACTTGAAATTATCGAATTGAATCTAAATTCTTTTATTGATTCAAACCTGTATATTGATATAGAATTATTTGAAACATTTCATTAATATCTTAGTTTCTAAAAATTTAAATATCAATTAATTTAAACTTTTGCGCATAAACTTTTAAAGATTTTGTAAAATCCTTAAAAATTAAATAATTTTAATCTATCAAAATAAGTTTAGTCTACTCAAAAAAATATAAATTGTTAAACAGCTTTAAATTTAGCTTTATATTTATATAATGGATTATTTACTGTTGAAATTCACACTAATTCATAAAAAGTGTTTAAATCGACGCCTCCCGTTGATAAAATGCTTATTAAATTGTTAAAAATATATAATTCTAACTCGGAGCTTAGTTCAATATAAAGTTAGTTCGTTGTCTGTACTATATGATTCCTATTCAATGTTCAAGATCATATAATGCTAACTCAAAGTTGCTTTTAATATAATTAAACTTCAAGTATAAACGCAGTAAATTATAAAATGCTAATTAAATTATGATATTGTATAACTCTTTTCTGTCTTCAGATGTAAAAATAATTTAAATTTTCCTGTTTTATATATAATTTAATGCTTAGTAATTTTTATTATAAACAGTAAATTACGTAAAGTTAAGTTTTTAAACTTCTATTATTCATTCACTAGATTAAATTTAATTTAAGATTTAAAACAAAACTAACTAATTTTTAAATATTTTCACCTAAATCCTAAAATATTAAGATTTTAGACAAATCTTTAGTATTATTATTCAAGATTATTATAAGTATTTTAAATGCTTAATATATAAAATATAATTTTTATAACTAATAACATTTATTATTAAACTTATATTTGTTTATCATTTATAAAGAATTACTAAAAATTATATTTTCAATACCAAGCATTTAAATTACTTATAATTTAATATAGAATTAATTATACTAAGATTTGTCTAAAATGTCTATATTTTTAATTAACATATTAAAAAATTAGTTACTTTTTTTAAAAATCCTAAATCTAAATGTTCAAGATCTAAATTTCACGTTATTTGTTTATAAACTAGAAATATCATTATTTAATTTATTGATAATAATTGACAAATTTTTATTGCTTTTAAACCTAAAAATGAAAAAGCATAAAATAATATTATACACTGAAAAAAATTTAGTCGAGAAATTCAACTACCATTGGGTAGTTAAGTGCAAAACAGTTAACGTAATTACATTTTTAATTAATCTAACTGTGTTCGGGTTTTTAATTTTACTACTTTTCTTGTAGTTAAACATTAGTAGTTTAATTTTCTACTTTAAGTAGTTAAATTTTAAAGACAACTACAAAATCTCATTTTATCAACTACTTTATAAGTAGTAACAACTATTTTCGTAGTTATTTTAACTACTTTTTCGAAGTCAATATAACTTTTTAAAGTTGATTGAGAACCTATTGAATTACTCCGGGTAGTTAAAAAGTAGTCAAATTTACTAATTTTTTTTTTAAGTATATTTTATTGGCATTTTAATATTTATTGTACGTAAACTTGAATTTTACTTATTTTAAATGAAACTTTGAGTTAGCATTATATTATTCTGAATATTGAATAGGAATCATATTACAGGGACCACGAACTAGCTTCGAATTAGAATTATATATTTTTGACAATTGAATAAGCATTTTATCAACGGGAGGTGTCAAAATAATTATAGATGAAGAAAACTAACACTTCGTGGTAGCATGTTTTAAGAACGTTCTCCGAGAGTTATACTTTTCTTAGGATTTTCTTTAAATTGTGAGAAAATGTTATTTTATATCTGCCTTCAGTATGGTTAAAATTTTCAGTTGCTAGAAATTAAGATATTCAAGTTCAAATTTTCAATTTTTTATTATTTTTCAGGTAAAATTGAAATTTTGAACCTGAATATCTCAATTTTTAAACGCTCAAGAGTTTCTAAAATTTTAACTAGATAGAAGGCACATACAAAATAACGTTTTCCCACAATTTAAAGAAAATCGATTTTTTCAAGTATAACTCCCGGAGAATGTCCTTCAGCTGTGAATTTTGATAATAACGCATTTACGATCTCTAAAAAATTTGTATTTTTCATGAAAAATATAAACTCATTTCAGGTTAATTTTTTTTCAACGTTCAAAAACGGTTTTTCTTATTTTCACACGATAATTATTTATATTCTGTCAAAAAAACATTGTTATGTTACTTTATTTAATTCCGAAAATCTTATTATAATATGCTAAATTACAATTTTAAGGAGGATAGTTTGAATGAGCTAGACGTGTAGTCAAGGTAAAAACTTTTTTTTCTAAAATGCCAAATATGAAATAAAATGTTTCATGTAAAACTAAATTTTATATTTTTAAACAATATTCCTTGTGTTCCAACATTAAAAAATGTAAGTAATAAAATTTTAAAGAAAAATAGTATTTTTTTTAGAAGCATTTAGAAATCTGTCACACTAACCATGATTTCAATGATAGCTACAGAATTTTCGATTTTAAGTTTATGACTATTATTTGAAAAATATTTTGTTCAGTAACAGTTATTGAAACTTTAACTAAATAAATTTATATTTTATTACAAGTTTTTCTGTGTTAATTCCCTTTTTACGCCAAAAAATTCGTTTTAAAATTTGTCGTTTTATTCGAATCTTCGCGGTATTCAACTTTTTTAGTCTTTTGCTTTGTGTTTTCAACATAAAAAAATTTTTTTTGCAACATTTTAATTTTAGGATAAATAATACTCAACAACTAAACGGTAAATCTTTTGGTCTTTCAAGAGTAATATGATGCTTGAATATTGAATTATTTTTGTTTTAATTTTGAATTAAAACCTAATTGTACATCAAAAGTTATTAAATGATATATTTCAATTTACTAATTTTTTTCGCGTCTGCCATTAGAAAAATGCAAAATATTAAAAAAAAATAGTTAATTTTGGAAGACAAGATCTCAGAAACTATACGGTAAAATTATCTCAAGTTTAGCAATAATGTGCATTAATATTTTAATTATTTTTGCTGAAAATTTCAAACTTGTACCGACAATTAGTGATTTTCAACTAACCTCAGGGTGGCCACAAGATTCAGTTTATCAATTTCCCTGTCATTTCCCTGAAATTTTACTGACTTTACAACGAAATTCCCTGCCAAACATTTTTTTATTCAGAGCAAAGACAAAAATCTGCCAACAACTTAAAAATATACCAATTTTAATATTATTTTTTTAAAAATACTCATAAATGTTTGTACTATAACGCTTAAGTTGGTACTAATAAATCAAAACTTTTAATATTGACTAAAAAGAATGTTAATAACTTTATAAAATATAAAAACTCATTGTTTTAGAGTGATTCCAAGGTATTTCGATATAATCACTTCAAAAATTTTCATAACATACTTAGAATTCGTTTCTTTTGTAAAATTAATTCGTCGCTATTGGCCTATAGTCCTAATACAATTTAGAATGTTTACAAACAATTTTTAGATGGTCTAAACAATAATAAAGCTTAAGTTAGTTTACTAGTTAAGCATTATTATACAAATATTTATAGGTATTTTCAAACAAAGAAAGAATCGATTCATTTTTAAGTTTGTCTAAAGATTTTTGTCAAAAAAATAGTAACTTTGACCGCACTATGGTCCGTCTCAATTTCTTTAATTTCCCTGACAAAAAACTTGTTTCCTGTCATATCCCTGACTTTACTGACAAAAAATTTTTTCCCTGTCATTTCCCTGACTTTACTGACACGTGGCCACCCTGTAACCTCCTTAAAATCTTTTGATAGAAAATTCAAATGATCTACTGTTTGCCATTACCTACTGTTGGGTAGTCTCCCCTAATTATTTTCATTATTTTTTTTCTCAATTAATTTGCAAAATTTTAAATTATTGTAAATTTCAATTACTATTTGCATTTTCTTAAATTCTAAAACTAATAAAATAACTTGTATTTATTTTTAAATATTATATTTAAAATATTTATAATGGTTGATAACATAAGGTGTAGAAACAAAATGCGCGCCAGGGCACGTTGTTTAATCAAGTATTCGTAATATAGCTGGAAAAAAATCTTTATATTATTAAAATAAGAGAATTGCTAATAAAATGTTGATGAAAAAGTTGAAATTAGTAAAAATTAAATGAAAAAAAAACTGTTTTCAGGTCTGAGGCACCAGATGTGCAGTATGGTTGCAGCGGCGCATTCCCAGCAGCACGACATGCTCGCAACGAATCTCTCGACCAGTCTGTCGTCGAATCTCCAAGCAGCAATGCAACAAGCGTCCCAGCACCACAATAACAACAACACCAGTGGTCCTGGAGGCAATAGCAACAATAACAACGGCAACTCACCCCTGAATCTTGGACTGGCGAGTCCCGGCTCGGGTGGACCACCCGAGAGTCCAATGGAGAGTCCTCTGGCGAGTCCTCTCGGGGCCCTCATGGACCCGGGACACATACCCAGCAGTGTCGAGGTCGGCATTGGCGTCAGTGGCATGACCTACAAACCGGCTCGAAGTTTCGTCAGTCCCCGGCCGGAAACCCTCTTCCAGGAGGACATCGCCGATCTCGTCAAGAGTCCCCACAGTCTCAAGGAGAAGGACAAAATTGCAGTGAAACTCGAGCCCCTCACGGACTCTCGGTGCGAATAGTAAGCTATCGGAAGATCCTTAGGACAGTGACACGAGGTGATTGCGATGACCTTGGGTCGTTGGCGCGCTTCCGAATCTCGAGGTCTCGCCATATAGCTCGTAAATCGGGATTCCCCAAGATCAAAGAAGGGTGGGAGACCAGGATCGAAAATACCTTGTCCGAGATTCCTGGCGCTTCTTTCGGATATAAATATATACATACGAGTGCTTATAAAAGTAAGATAATTAAGAAGAGGGTATTATTTACATAAACAAGGAGGACAGCGTCGATTACCAGGCGAGGCTAACAATCAAAAATCAGAGGACGAAACGTAGTTTTAAGGATACGACTTGTAAGTCCCGGTTCTTCTCGTCGCCAGGACTCGACATCGCCCAAAACTGAAAGAAACTCGAGTCCCGGCGATTGGCTGGCGAACGCCAAACAAATCGCTCGCACCCACGTATCGTTTTTTTTTCTATTTTGATTTGATTTTTTTTTTTTTAGATTTTTTTTCTTTCTTAGTAAATACCGTAGAAACCTGGTTGCATGTTGCCTTAGAGCGCTGCACCAATTTCCAGTCTAGATAATCGTGTCGTGTCGATGGACGCATTAAATACGCATATAAATGTAGAGCTGTCGCGGACGCGCGAGGCAAGAGCAAGTACTACGTTATTTATACTTACGCATATACGATACTATACGTTAATGCCAAATGTATAATAGTTTGTAAGAGTTCGCAAGACGATTCAAGGCTAACCGACGCCCTCGTCTACTCATCAGTGATACTGAGCAACGGCCCAACCGGCCCAATTTTCAATGGCCGGCTCGAGCAAAACGCTTTTTCAGAATGCAACCTACCCGCTTGGCCACTGACTCTTCATTCTTAACTTCCATTTTTAAGGATTTTCCCAGCGCTCAATCGAGCTCTCAATTCATCATCTCTTATTCGATTATAGAATTCGGTATTTTCGAGAAATACATTTTTAATGAATACTTGTAATAAATTTAAAGAGACTGATTATTTATTAATCATTTGATAATATACTTATTCATAATTTTAATTAATTGCGCATAATGAATTCTATTTTCTTATATAATTAGGTCAAAGGGTCAACATTGAATGTTGTGTTGAAGAATAGCTTGGTTTAATATTTGTGACGCGATTGAATAGAAAAGGATCTAAGAAGAAACAAATTTTAGGTTATGTCTGTAGTTTTTGGAATGAAAATACACAAAGAGGACGCACCAACAATTGATGTTTAAGTCGTTATTCCATCCAAAATAGTCAATAAAAACTGGTTTCGATTTTACATAATTGAAAAAAAAATTTTTAATCAAGGTAAAATTGTCTTTGAACATAACTTAAATTTTTTTCCTTCTCAGGTCCCTTTCTTCATATTGCGTCACATTTATTTAAAAAGAAATCGGACAGTTGACAATAAATACATAAAAATTGGACTTTTTTTATGTTGTAATTGTACTGAAGAAAAAAACTATTATTTAATATTTTATTATCGGATTAATCAAGGTTCTAGTTAGATAAACGACTGTTAATTTAAACAAAATTAAAACAAAACCGAAAACATTTTAAATTATAAGTTTTCTTTGAAACTAGAGTTTTTTTGTTATATTTAACCTCTTTAAGAAAATTTAATCATTTCGAAAAAACTATATTTTAACAAATTTTCTTTTTTTTGTTAATGACGTTACCGCAAATCAGGCAAATAAAGGAAATTATACCCGGAAAAAAGTCGTTTTCAATCTGAAGAAATTCTTGCTTTGTTTGATTCAAAATAAATTTTTCTGTAAAACAAAAAATGATTCTTTGATTCAAGAACGTATATCTTCGATTCAAATAAATGTTCGTTTATAGAAGTTTTCTCCATTTACATAACCTCAAACTAGAAAATCATTTTTCACCCCAAATAAAAATATTATTGAAATCAATTATTTTGCCAAATTTTAAAAGATCCAGTTGTTCATTTTTCTGAAAAAATTAGGTTGAGCTAAAATTTGTTGTCAAATAATAATTATTTTAAATTTTATGTTTTTGCTTCAAATCTAGTTAAAATCTGTTATTCTCAACAAATTTTGATAAATAAAAGCTCATTTTTCTCGTTAAAACACTATCTATATTTTTATTTGTTGGGTTCTGTTAAAGAATATTTAGTTTAAAAGTTATCAAACAAAAAAAAATTGTTTTTTACCTATTGTTTAAACAAAATAATATTTAACAAAATCTAACAAATAAAATTGTAGAGAATATTTCAACGAAAAAAATAAGCTATTGTTTGTTAACATTAAATAAAAATCACAGATTTTATCTAGATTTAAAGAAAAAGCTTAAAATGTTAAATAATTATTATTTAACAGCAACCTAATTTTTTCTGAAAAATGTACAACTGGATCTTTTAAAATTTAGAGAAATTAATTTTAATAATATTTTTAGTTTGAGGTTATGTCAATGGGGAAAACCTCCTTTATCATAAAAAGTTTTTTCTTAAATCAGAGAAATTCTAATATTGATATGCAGTCAAAGAAAAAATTTCATTTGTTTGACTAATAATAATTTCATTTAAGAAGATTAAATTCAAGTTTTCAAAAAGAAAATTTGTTTAAATAGACAATTTTTTTGAAACAAAAAATTTTGCATTTTTATTGTGAAACTACGTTTAATTCGAAAGAACAAGACAAAGAAAATTGTTTCCTTAAATTAACAAAAACTTTTTTTTTAATGCAATAAAATATCAGGCTTTTTAAAATGAAATCTTTAAAAATAAGAGAAAAGTCAGGGTTTGAAAAAAATTCTTCAGAATGAACAAATTTTTCTTTAAATGATTTATAAATCAAATATCAAATTTTAATGTAAAAAATTCCAAAAACAATACTTGAAATGTTTAAAATTAATTATTCTTATTATTATTATTTATTATTTTCAAGAATTTGTCTAATGAAGTTTCAAGTCAAATTCATTTTCTGTTATTTCCACATGAACAGAAAATTATAAATTTCAAAAACATTAAATAATAGTAAAAATTATTTAAAATAACTTTACAAAAATTTGAGTAGTTTTTAAATCATTTAACTACATTTTTGAAAAGTTGTATTAATTTTGAAGAAAATAAAAGTACCCAAAAAAAATTTGAAGAATATATTTCTAAAAAAAATAATAAACCAAGCTATTTCTTCCAGCGCAAAAAATTCAGTTGGATATAAATTAAAATGATTAAAACAAAAATTAAAAAGATATAATTTAGTGCTTGACCAGGAGAAGTAAAATCCTTAATCGAGGGTTTTTTTTCATTCAACATTCCTAATTATAATTGTATGTTGTAATTTCAAATTAATTAAAAAAAAAAAACATTTCCAAATTTTCAATCTAATCAAGAGATTTCACGAGTCTCCAAAGAATGTCGATAAATATTCCAAAGAATTGTAAATTCCTAAGAATTCCAATTTTACGTATTGCATTTAAAAGAAAAAAGACGTTAACATTCTTTGAAGCGTGAACTCTATAAATATTTGCAAAATTAATGGCTCGGAAGTTATTAATTTAGAGTGAAGAGCCTCTCAAATTGTCGATATCACGGTAAAAGTTTGAATCCTTTCTTCAGAGTGACACGTGCCAAATTGAAGAGACTCGATGACGAATTGTCGATCGTCGCGAGGAAACTTTTTCGTTCTGGTGTTTTGAAAAGTCTTCCTGTATTATAAAATACTCGCGTTATATTTTACGTTGGAGAGGAAGAGGCGTTGTCAAGATAGGGTCCTTCGAAAAGAAGAGATGTAAGGTGAAATATTGAAACTTTTGTGTTTCTAGCTGTGATGTAGAAATGCAAGAATCAAAATTTATAAAGGTCGATTTTTCCTTTATTTTATAAATAATTCTAGACAAATATTCCACCTACATTTCTAAATAAGACTGTAGTGCAAAAGTGAAAACACTAATGTGAATTGTAAACTCTTATTCGTGTAGAATAGATTGTAATATTATTGAATCTTGACTTATTTTTAAGTCATCATCTTATCAAATTTAGCATTTTTTAAAGATGCGATTGTTAATAAGAAAGTATACGAGTAACTAATACCTTTTTTAAACTCTTAGGATTAATAATTTAGTGGCTATGATCACTGAAAAGTTATATACTATTAATTTGTACTTTTTTTTTATTTTCGACAAAATCGTCAATACAATTAGTACAATTCTAAATCCTTTTTGAAGGACTCCGAGCTGAACAAATGTGTATCTAAAATAGAAAAGAAAAAAGAACCAGCTATTAATATCTTTCAAAAAATTGTCAAGACAAAATTATTCTCAGTTAAATAGAACGAAAAGAAACAAAATTGTGACATTAACTTAAAAAAAAAAAGAATGAGTAAAATTAGAATAATAAAAGAGATATTTTGAAAGGGTATTTTTTACCAAACTTTTAAATCCAGAAGTTAAATAAAAGTTTTTAACACCCTCGTTGTGAAAAATGTGTGAGGGTTTTAGTACAAGTTTTGGATTTAAAACAAGAGAATAGCTGGTTTTTTCTAAGGGGTTTATGATTTGCTTTAAAGAAACTTCTTTAAAGTGTGCGTAACGTGCTTTAAAGCTTCTGAAACGCATTCGCTTTGCGAGAGCGACCGTTAAAAAGTTTTTACAAAGGCCAGCGTTTTCTAGTCAACGACGGACGTGCACACGAGTGCACGCGCCATCGGCACGTGTAACTTTCTAGAAAGGTTCAGAGAAATAGGATGGGATTGCTCTTTTATTATTCACAGGGCAGATGTGCTCTAACGATCGATTCCATGCACTGTGAAAGATTATTTTTGTGATTTCTCAAAGAGCAATTGACGATAAAATGATGATCAGCGTCGAGCTATCACCGCTGCTACCGCTACCGATACTTAAAACAAACAAATAAATAAAGAATACAGAGAGACGCAAAAATGTACAAAATTACTAATTATTATCTATGAGGAGAAAGACAATTGGACGACGGAAAAAAAATGTAACAAGGGACTTAGAAAGGCGTTAGCAGTAAAAAAAAAAAAAGAGAGAGAGATCGCTGTACGTTATTAAGTGTAATGATTGCCTTCCTGCCATATTTGGGGTATGCCAAGTATAAAAATTCTAAGGTTTAGGGATTAGAAAGAAACAAATTTAAGACAAAAAAAAACGATGAGTGTGGATTCGCACGGGAGAGAATGCGTGTCAAACTTGTGCTTTTTGAGAAAGGTGTGATCGATTATGAGAGGCTAGGAGAGCTTGAGATGTGTGTGTTTCTTTTCGAAAGATCGTGCTATTTTTCAAAATTTTTTACACCGCCAATTGGATCTAGGATTCCCCGTTCGAGAATCTTCGATCTACCGGAGATCGCACGCGAACACACGAGGCCTTTGCCCACCAATCTTGCTGCTACGTAATATAGTTTTTTCCCCCACGTTCAGAAGTCAATTTTTAATAAGTTCTATTGTAATTTTTAGTCTATTTTAAAACCTCCCTAGTCTTCAAACCGAATTTAGTTATAACTTTTTCCAAATTTTTATTCTAAGTTTGTTTTTCAAATACATGGGAAATTTAATGGAAACTTTATACTTTAATGTAAATTTAAAACGAATTTTAATTTAACTAAAGCTAAATGTAATTAAATTTAATTGAAGTTGAATGTAATTAAATTTAATTCATTTAAAAGACGAGTGTCAACAAGAGCTCCATTGAGCCGCAGTCATAATATTTTATATAATGATTCGTTTTCACAAAATTAATAATAAGTTTTATAATTGGCTGGAATTGGTTTAAAAACAGCTAAAATCAGAAATGCAAATTTTATTTTTAAAACTATAACTTGTAGCAAAAAAAATTAAATATCACATTTTCGCGCGAGTGTCATACAAATTTTTTTGCAACAATCACCATACAGCATTGAAACTTGTTAGCAATATTGGAAACATAACCTCGATATTCTAGTATTAATATTAGAATATTAGGGCAATGTTACTAATGTTGCTTTAAATTTAAATACTGTGGGGAAACTTTAAAATTGGAAAACCGAATTAGAAACAGTCACAGATATAGAAACGTTTATAAAATAAATTTTAGTGAGTAAAGTAATCACTTTACGCACTGTTATAAAAACAGGCACTTTACGCACAGTTTTCCGTGCGTGAAATTCAACTTTAGAACTTAGTGTTGCAAAAATATTATAATTTTAAACACGTACAACTTTGGTATAAACAATTTTTACGAGAAATGAATATTCTTTGAAATGTCTATAAAAAACACAGAACATTGTTATTTGTTAGTTTTCTTTTAATTAGATGAAAATTTACGAATACGAAAAGGGAAACGAAATTCTATTTTGATAAAAAAATCGGTCTTATTGACACTCGTTCTTTATTTGATTGGCATTTAATTTGATAGATTTTAAATAATATATCAGAAGAAATGAACAACCATGAATAATGATGCAGAAATTAATGAATATTTTAATATTCAAATGATATATTTAAGAACAAGTTGTTACTTTTTAACATCATTATTAAAAATTATAAGTTTAATTGAATTTAAATTAAACTTGATTTTAACAGAAAATAAATTATAAAAACTAGTTTTAATTGTGAAAACGTACTTAGTTTTGGCATTACTAATTATAGTAATAAACGATATTAAATATATTAATTATATCATTTATATATTAAATTTATATATTAAATGAGAGATATTTAAAAATATATTTTGTTTTTATTTTATAAATTTCAGGGATCACAGTACCTTTTTTTGTTAAAATAAATAAATAAATTTTTGAAATTGTGTGACAAAAAAGTGTCTAAAACAAGTTTTACATCCAATTAGGAGGAATAAATTTAGAATTTTAAAAAATTTCCCCAAGTAAAAGTTTAGAACAATCAAGATTGAAATAAAATTTGGATCGAATTTGAAATTATGACCTCTCAAAGTTGAAGTTGAGAAAAATTAGAATGAATTAAATTTTCGATCAATCGAATTTGAGGTTGATGTAAATTAAAATCTAGATTGTTTAAAATTTAAATAAATTAAATTCATAGAATCAATATTTGTAAATATTTTCATTAATTAAACCAAGATTTATTAAAACTTTAATTAATTTAAGAATAAATTTTAAAAAATATAAAAATCAATACTTTTTCTATGAGGAATCAGAAGATAAAAATAGGAGACAAAATAAAAAAAAGTTGATTTAGTAAAAATCTGTGATTCTTGTAATTTATATATTTTAAAATAATCATCAAAAAAACATTTTTTTGATCATACGGTAAAAAATTTTAAATAAATAATATATTTTCAGCCTCTTAGAGGATCAAATTTTTTACAATTTCTAAAAATTCATAGAAATGTTAAAAATGTGTTATTTGCCGTTAATATTTTTTTCACGAAATTTTATTTTGAAGCATAAGTTATTAGTTAAAATTTTTAATAGAGCTATTGGTTTAAAAAAAACAACCCCTGGAAAAAGGCTTGTATTAAATAATATAAAACTTCTTAATTAATTTCAATTCTTGATTGTGCACAAAATTATAATATAATAAAAAAGAAATTTAAAAATTAGAAAGGAATTAAAAATAAAAACTTGAATTCAATTTAATGTTTCTCGACATAACCTTAAATATAATTAAAAACAGAAAAAGTTTCAACGTTTAAAAATCGTTAAGGAAAACTGTGATGATCCTATAAAATTCCAAGATTTGCAGTCAACAAATTTTTTAAAATTAAATAAGAAAACATTTTGAAGGGTGTTCAAAAATCATTAAAATCATGTACGTTATATTCGTTTATAGAACATTAAGATGAATTAAAATATAATCACAGCAAATTACGCTATTTTGAACCTAGAAAAATTATGAATTGAGAATAATCATTTCCAATTTTAGATATTAAAAACAAAATTGCACAATCAAATATTGAATGTCATAAAGGTTCATGCATTTTGATATTAAAATTTGAAATTTTAATACTTTTTAATACATGCCTTCTTCCTGGAATTAGAATTGCAGAAATTTTTCATAAAAACGTTTTGACTTAAATTTGTCAGAAAATATAAGAAATGCATTAT
Source organism: Ganaspis brasiliensis (assembly GCA_037103525.1). Taxonomy (NCBI): domain Eukaryota; kingdom Metazoa; phylum Arthropoda; class Insecta; order Hymenoptera; family Figitidae; genus Ganaspis; species Ganaspis brasiliensis. Next base: position 36,689 of record JAZKLR010000325.1, on the reverse strand, counting down.
AAAAGATAGAAAACTGCAATTTCTAACTTTTTTTAAAAAATAACTTTCTTTATCAATAATTTTTTAAAAAACGACTATAACAATTTTTATTTAGAAGCAAAATTTCCCATGTATTTAATTATTATTTTATCTGTAAATAAAAAAATTTGTGATTTTAAATCTTTCGAAATTCTATTCCAAATTTTGTAAAATTTTATTCTAAAATTAATGTACTATTAAATAATTTTATTTACGTTGAAAGTAACTAAAATTTTTAAATTTTTTAAAAGAGAAAATATGTGTTTAATTCGGCAAGGTTGTCGCGTACTAATTAATTAAATAAATCGCGTTAATCCACCGATTATTACGAGGCTTAGAACTTTTCCGCGCTTTTAATGTCGGTCTCTGATTCCGGAGCTCTTGTACGTTTAAGGACGAAAATAAAATTCGAAGTGGCCTTCGCAAGAGTTGAGAAAGATGAGGAAAAGGCAAAAACGCTGCGTTTGTCGCTTCGACTCGAGCGCGCGTTACGAGATTGATATTTTGTTCGTTATCGTCAGTTTTTGTCACAGTGGAAATGGTAAAAGATATTCTTGATACAAATGTTTTTTGTGCGACAAAAAAGAAAATTGATCTAGTACTGCGAACGAGTGAAAGATGATAAGCAAACGAGGGGAGGGCTATTGACAAAATTTTGCAGGAAAGTTTCGTCAAGACGGGATCATTCAAACTAGCCGTGACGTTGTAAAAAGAAATGAGAAAAAAAAAATTAATAAGTGAGACTCGAGGACTGTTTTTGGCGTTTTAAACGTATAGTGTACCTATTATTAATATATTTTTCATTTCCGATCAATTTAAGACTACAAATCTCGGCTGAAGGTATTTTACAATTTAGGCATATATAATGTGTTCAAAAGCTAAAGAGCGAAAGTTGAATTTTGTGAGCGGCAAAACTAAGTAAAAGTTTTTTAAAAAAAAAAAACTCAAAAATGTGTACGGCTAAGTTATAGTGAGAAAGAAAGCGCGCGAGAGCGAAAGAGGACGAGAGTTTAAATTAAATATTGTATAAAGAAATGAAAAAAGTAGAAAGTGCCTTCCAAACGAAAAAAAAAAAATTTTAAAAAGAGTCCCGTAGATCGTGACCACTTGTAAATGAAAGAAAGCGTTCAAAATTTTCGTGTTAGAGGATGTCGAGTTGCTAGTATTATTTTGTTTACTCGTTGCGGACTCGTGTTTGTTTCTTTTTCGTTAATTGTAAAAAATTCAGAGTTTTATAAAAAAAAAGAAGAAAAAAAACAGAGAGAGAGAGAGAGAGAGAGAGAAAAAGAGATACTTTTTTTTTGGAAATGTTTGGAAAGTACCAAAATTCCTCTATTTTTTTATTGTCCAGCAAATAATCGAGTTCGCAAAGGGTTGACAAAAATTTCCGTGTGAATGTATCGAATGAATGAAAATAATAAAGGTCGCGCTTGACTAAACTCGAAATTGAAACTGAAATTTTGAATTTAGTCGAGAGGGCGACATCCGACAAAATTTCTGTTTTGGATATCCACACCGGTAATACCCTGAATGGCATGTCTTTTAAAAGAGGTACTTTTAATTTCGAACAAAGGAGAGGAAGAATAAAAAGTAATTAAGAGTGTAGCGGATGCTTTGAGGATTTCGTTTTCACATTTTTTTATATAACTGTGAAGAGGAAAAAACAAACACCTATATATTACATACCTAAGAAATAAGTGAACAAAAAAAAAAGTATCTAATGCGCTATTATGAATAGAAGATACGGAAAAAAGTATATATATATATTGAAGTATAAATATATATATTATATAAATTGATAAATATAGGTATATTAAAGAAAGGGTTACTGCTGGGTGCGTAAATTGGTAAATTTTTTTTATCGCAAAAAAAAAGGCAAAGAAATCCAAATTGCCAGCAGTTCGTAGAATTTCTATCCCATTGATCGCTAAACAATGATTCTTTTTATCATCGTCTGAGCGATTCCTTTTTTTACGTAGCATTTAGTTGGTAGTGAGATTAAGTCGTCCGAAATATAGGAAACAGATTTTTCGAACAAATTCAGTGACTTTTTCTTTTTTGAAATAGCGATGAGAGATAAATCCCCGCAAGGTAGGCGAACCAAACAGAGCGAATCATCTTGAATTTTTCTGTAGTGGCAAAACGAATCATAAAAGAATGAATATTAGCCATGTACCACAATTTGCATCATAGTTTACAGAATTAAAAAAAAGAAGCCCCCCGAGGCGAGTTTATCGCAAGGAAAAAAAATTGAAGAGCGTTTGAAAGTTGTACATTTAAGAGGTATCGCTCTTTCTAAGAATCACACACAAGGAACGCACAGCGAACGCGCGAACTCGCACCCGATTACGTTTATTCATATTATTGTAAATAGAGAGAATGTACGGCATTGTTCGTTGTGTTGGCGCACGTGTAACATATTTATTATTATTATTATTTTATTTCGTCATCGTTCGCCCCTCGACCGGACGTTGTTAGTGAGTTAAATTCTGTTACTATTATTTATTTCGACGTCCTTGTAGAAGAAAGGGAAACGAGGCACCCGCCCGGCTGTGAATAATTGTATAATACCAAAAAGGAACCTTTTTTTAAGAAAAAGAAAAATTAAAAACACGCGGCTGGTGTCTCTTAGAAATTAAAGTATCGTTGCAATTATTTGCAGACCTTTAATGTAAAACGCGACAATTGATTTGATTATTGTTGGCGTAGAAAAAAAATTGTATGTTATACTTTGTACTTTTCTTTATTTTAAGTTTAGGCTTCATATTCTTCGATAAGGAGAGTTCTCTTTCAGACTTGAGTAGATAGCCCAATTTGTTATTTAAATGAGCGTACCAATAGCGCGTGTCTCAAGACGCGATACATGTGTACTACCTAAGTAAACAAATGATGACTTTTTTTTTTGTTGAGAAAAAGTGGAAAAACAAAATAGCATCGATGCGAGGATGCAGTTACGAGGGAGACGTTACCTTACCTTGCAGACAACCGCCACCCGTTGATTCTTTTATTTATTGTACCGACTCTAGTTCTTAAGGTGACGTTCTACCGAATATGCTATACCTATAAATACACCTTATATATAATGGAGTACATTACCTACCTTACAACCTACCTACAGATCCGTGCGTGCACGGAGGAACAAAACAGAATCACGCAATCATACATTTAAGTTGCTACTTGGCACGTATACCTAAGTAATATACTAACATAAACAGTATGCAATAATAATAAATATGAAAAAATAAATTGCAATCTTTTCTGTTCTCTGGTTTTTTTCCTACAACCATTATCATCCTTTATGCCTTTATCAATTAGTACAATAAGAAAGTACCCGGCAAGAAGGCTGGAATAGAATGTAATTGAAAATTTTAATCCGACTGAATTCCTGATTTGAATCAAAAGCTTAATTTCCAAATCAGCAAAGAAAAACAAGAGTATCCTATTCGTTTTAATTCCAGCTACTCAACATTTAGAAATTATTCCTTTTTACAATGTATAAATAATTTATATTTAGTATTTTAATATTATACTTGTTTTTCATGATTTATAAATTCGGTTTATATACTTATTACCCAAACTCAAAATTGATGTCAGATTTGTAATATCTGTGACTGTTTACGAGATAAGCTGCTATTTCTTTAATTCTAAGTCTTTTTAAAAAAATTTTGGATATCCATAATTGTTAGGACTTTTAGATTTAGAATTTCAAAAAATCAAAATTTTAGCTTGAAAAACAAACAATATTTAATTTTCTTAATTTTAATTAACACTGTACTGCATTTTTCTATTAAAAGAATTGGATGTAATTGGAGAAAATTTTTACCTATTGCTGTCAGTGGAATAGAACCAAAGCATTCCAAGAAGTTCTAGCCAGAATTGAACGTAATTAAAAATGATAATTTGTCATTTCTCTCTACAGAATTCAACTTTAATTTGAATGCGCTATGCGAATGGAGTATAATTCATATTTTCAAAAAATTTATTTTCCTGGATGAATTGAGCTTTGGATTCAAATCAGGAATTAAATTAATTTGAGAAACTTAAAAAGATACGCTCAAATGTATTTCATATAATAAATATATGATAGATGATTGAAGTCTTTTTATTCAAAATATTTGAAAGTCAAGTGATAAATTAGTTACAAAAATCATAGATATCAATAATTAATTGACCTAAAGTCTTTAGATCATGAATTTTTAACAGTGGGAGAAAAAAATATATTTTTTAAAATGTGTACCTCAAAGAACTTATTTGTAAAATTTGAAGCAAAATCTTCGATTAATTAAACTCTTAATTTCTACTTAATTAAAATGATCCTAAATGAATACTTTGTTTTTCCACTAATTTCAAGTCACTCAAAAAATTACCGATATTTACAATTTTTTCTATAAATCAGTATTTACATATGTAATAATAATCCATCACTCAGTGACAATTTTGTACAGATTTTTTCTCTTTTTTTCTGCAGTTAATTATTTTATTACAAATTTTATAAAATTTGGTGACATTTTTACCTTTAAGGGAAATAACTATTTTAGAGTAATTTGGTTTTTGAGAATTCCCGAGTGACAGATTCAGCGAATTAAATTCAATTAGAAATTAAAATAGAAAACCATTTTTACATAATACTTGAATAGCTAGCTTTACAATATTTACTCCATGTATAGACAATTTGTAACATAAATTATCAAATTGCAATTCAATTTTATTTTCTTTCGTCTGGTATCTAACGGTCCAATGATTAAATATCCGAGAAACCAGACAATATATTACAATATAATATATTACAATTTCTCTTAAACGCATAAAATTGTCCAAAGAAACTAAACAATGTTAACCTATTAATTGATGAATCATGAAATTTGATTAATGTTTCATAAATGCACTATACAAAAACTTTTTTATGACTTCTTTTTAAATGCACTTTAAAAATATCCTCGAATTGAAAGAAATATTGCACTTTTTAGAAAAAAAATGTAGGTACTCATAAAAAAGAATTGTAACCAGTTTTTAATTTAGAAAACAACTATCACGAAGAAAATGTTTCTTGAAATCTGAACAGTTAAATTTCAATTTTTACAACGTTGAATTTAACAGAGAAAATGATAGTAATTTGTCAATAAATTCAATTCTTTTTTAAATTATCAAACCTTTTTCACATCGGGAATACTGTTTGGTGAGTTAATTGTTCCTTGTGCAACGGGTGGATTTTGTTGAACCTGTTGTGGATTTCCTGGAACTTGCTGATTCTGTTGTTGTTGTTGTTGTTGTTGCTGCTGCTGATTAACCTGACCCTGTTGATTTACTTGATTCTGTGGTGGCTGCTGATTAACTTGTTGCTGTTGTTGACCTTGAATGGGTTGTTGATTAACTTGTCCTTGTTGTTGTTGGTTAACTTGACCTTGATATTGTGGATTTGGTTGATATTGTTGTTGAGAAGGCTGATATTGTTGTTGAGATGGTTGATATTGTTGTTGAGTTGGCTGATATTGTTGTTGAGATGGTTGAAATTGTGGTTGAGAAGGTTGATAATGCTGTTGAGTTTGTTGGTACTGTTGTTGTCCAGCAACATGAGGAACTTGTCCAGGAACTTGTCCAAATTGTTGTGGCATTTGCTGTTGCGGCATATGCTGTTGTGGCATCTGCTGATATTGTGGCACCTGCTGATATTGCGGCATCTGGTGTTGAGGCATTTGCTGATATTGAGGCATTTGATGTTGTGGCATCTGCTGATAAGGTTGTCCATGGTAAGGAACTTGCTGCTGCATTCCTGGATGTGGCACTTGTCCATATTGCGGTGGGTACTGAAAATTCAAATCATAAATTAATGTTTTGCACGCTCAATTCTTTTTTGTTAATGTTGTACCTGCGAAAGTCAATTTATTACAAAAACATATTATGAATATATTAAGAGCTTATCTCCAGAACATTTAGTCTTTAAATAAATAATCTATTTACAGTCTTCCAATATCAATCCAACAATTGATTCTCTTTAATTAATTAAACTAACTAACTAAACGGGTTTAATATAATTTTAAAAATATTAAATACTGAGTTAAATTAAAATAGGATGAGACTTAAATCTCAGGGCTACCAGCGGACTTTCAGATTGAAAAAAGTGGCTTTTTAATTTTAAAAAGAGAGTAAATAATGAGTTTTTAAGCGAAAAAGTGAGTAAGCAATAAAATAAGTTTAATATTACTGATTAATTGAAAAATTGTATAAAATAATTGAAAAATTAACGATACAATTAAAATGTGAAAAAACTAATTGAATAATGACATAAATAATTGAAAACTGGTGTAAAAGTTAATAAATTCATGACAGTAATAACAAGATTGAAGAAAATGTCATTTAAAGAAAATAATTTCAAAAATATTTGAATATTGACAAAAATAATTGTAATTTGAAAAAAATAATTGAGAAATGACAAAAATAATAAAAAATTAAAAATTTGAAGAAAAGACTTGAAAAATTGTCGAAACAATTAGAATATTAAGAAACTTGAATAATGACATAAATAATTGAAAGCTGCAGTAAAAATTAAAAATTTATAAACAATAAATGAAAAGTTGAAAAAGATATTAGAAGTTTAAGGAAAATAATTGAACGTAATTAAGTTTAAAGAAAATAATTGAAATTTGTAGAAAATAATTGAAAAAGGTGTAAAAAATTAATAAATGCGTAACAATAATAGAGAAAATGAAGAAAATTATTGAAAACTGATGTAAGATATTTAAAAATTCATGACAATAAAACAGGGACTGACACGAAAACCGAATTCTGTTTCTGTTTTGAATTGTTGTGACGAAACAAAAATGTACAATCAATATTGTTTTGTATTGAGCCTGAAACGAAAAGGCTCTGAATTACGTTTTCGTCTCATGCCCGAAACGAAAATCAACTCCGAATTTCGTTTCAGTCTCATGCCCGAAACGAAAAGACTCTGAATTTCGTTTTCGTCTCCTGCAAGAAAAGAATTGTGTTTAAAATTGTTTTTGTGAAATTTAGAGCCTTTTTTATGAGAAACGAAAACGGAATTCGGAGCGGATTTTCGTTTCGGGCATGAAACGAAAACAAAATTCGAAGCCTTTTCGTTTCGGGCATGAGACGAAAACGTAATTCAGAGCCTTTTCGTTTCAGGTTCAACACAAAACAAAATTAAATTGATATTTTGTTTCAGTTTTTCAAAACCGAAACGAAACAAAAAGAAAATATATTTTGTTTCGGTTTTCGTGTCAGTCCCTGCAATAAAAAGCATTAAATAAATGTATTGAAATTTGCAGAAAATAATTCTAAAATGGCAAAAATAAATTAAATTAAATTAAAAATAATTGGAAAATGACAAAAATAATTGAATAATGACAAAAGTAATTGAAATTTGAAGAAAATAATTGAAAAATAACAAAAGTAAATTGAAACTTGTGTACAAAATTGAAATATTCCTGACAATAAATACTTGAAAATTGACAAAAAAAAAAACAGTGAGTCACTGGCAGCCCTGAAATCTTAGTTTTATCCTGAGATGACAATTAGTTTCTGAGGAACGTTGTGAAGGAAAATTAAAAGTTTGATTTAATTCGTCTGCAAAAATTAGACAGGCAGCCAAAACAAAAATCAGTTTAACTGTATTATGTTACTTTTTAAAATGGAAAAAGAAAGTTTTAGTTTAATGTTTAGTGAAAATGTGGAGATTTTTATTTTTTACCAAAATGTACCTAAATGAAAATTAAACAGTGATGACATTCAGAATAATTTCAGAGATTTTATCCAAAAACTAAAAATTGTTTCTAAATGTAAAATAATTTCAATTTTCGTTAAAATGTAAAAATTAATTATTTATTTTGTGAAAAGTAAAATTTTCTACATTTGCAGTAAAAACTTCATATTAAAATGTTCTTTTCCATAAAAAGCGAAATAATAATGCACTTGGGCTAATTTTTCTTGGACCGTCTGTTCAAATCCTCCTTAACATGATTTAACAGCTGAATTCTTAAAATTCAAAAAACCTTGTGCTCTGTCGACATCTGTTCACTGTTTATTTTTTGATCACTTGATAATGATTATCATTTATTGGTAATTCATATGAAGCATTGTTTCAGTATATATCCAAACGGAATGAGTATTCTCAAAAATAATTTTTTCCACTCAAATAAAATTTTCGCGACGTTTTTTTAATAACTACTTTATTCCTAAATACACAAATTCTTTATTCATTACAAAAAAAAAAAAAAAAATTCTGTTAACACATAGGGGAAATGTTCCAATTACCGACAGACAAGTAATTGCAATTTTTAGAATCTTTAGGACAGGATTGTGATTGTTGTTTTAAATATAATAATATTTTACTAAAAATGCTTCATTTCATCTGATTAAATATATTCTTAACACATTTCTGATAACATATTGCTCAATTTAAACTAAAACATTCGATAATTGGAACAGCATCGGTAATCAAGAAATTTACACTGATTCAGCGTAATAAAATGATCACAAATTTAATGCTTATTACTATTATTTTAAAGTCTTGCTCAAATCAATTTTAATCGGGAAAATGCAATCCTTGAATAATTAAATTAAAAAAAGTTGTTCAAATCTTTTGAAAGATATTATTGAAAATAATAATTAATTAAATGTTCGAATGTGATTTAATTTGTAATTAAAAAAACATCAACAATAAAACAATTGAAAACATAACATAATAATCTTTTCAAAAACTCTTTTCAAATACATGCTTCCGATGTTTATAATATGACTACAAACAATTAATAAAACAATGCTTCAAGTTTTGTAAAAAATTTAATTAAAATTAAAGACTCAAATATAGTAGAAATAAAACAAGCTAAAAATTATTTTTATTTCATAAACACTTTGCTTCCATGTAAGCAAAAAAATTGCTTCTTCATAGAGGAAGCAATAAATTTAAAAAATGTAAAGAAAAATTTTTTGAATTTAGTGAAAATTAGAAAACTGACATTAATTCTATTAATTTCCCGGAAATATAAGTAGTTCATATAGATCAATTGATTCGTTTTTCATTATAGAAAATTTTCTCGAAGGAATCATAACTAAAAAATGGCAATTGTCGAAGTTACATTAAAAAATGCAATCACAAAAAAAATCTATTATTTCCACAAGTTTCAGGTAAAATGTATACTTTATACAGATCAACTGCTTTTTTCCATCTAGAATATTTTTTCTAAATAAACTGTTTTTATAAAATTAACATTTTAGAAGTTATAGAAAGAAATGAAAGGATTCAAGGATGTTTGACCCTATGACATAACTTAAACTAAAAAGTGATTTTTAACATGAAAATAAAATAAAATAAAAATTACTCTTTAACAAATTTTAAAAAATTCCAAATAAAATTATTTTATTAATTACATTTTTTATAAAATATCGTATTTTTTCTTCCAATCTAATGAACAGTTATAATTTTGATCCAATTTTGTCATTGGATTTGATTTGTCAGATTTGATTAATGCAATTTTTGTAACAATTGTTTCATTTCTGCAACATTTTCTGAATTTTTTATAATTTCATTAAGAATTCCTCTTAAGGGCAGGTTCAATGTTATTGTTGTTTTGCATGGCGGCTTCCACGTAATTCGTAAGTAAATCCACGTAAGTCTTGACATTAAAATATTCGTCAGATCATGTTTAAAAAAATTATTTACCTGTGTAATCATTATTTAGATTGATCTGACATAGCACAAAAATAAAAATTTGCGTACCCGCATTTCACGAGAGAATTATTTATATTCTTTTTTAAATTAAGAGTAAGAAATTATTAATCTAGTCATTGCTTCTTCTGTCTCAAATCTTGCTATATTTCTACTTTTGGCAGCACCTATTTGTTTCTTCCTCCAAATTAGAGTTACAGCAAAACTTTTTAAGAAATTGAGAGCATCTACTCAATTTCTTTATTGTCATATTTTTTGTAGTTTCGATAATTTCACGTCAACACTGTTAAAACTAAGGAAATTCAATCTTTTTAACTAAATCATCAACTTTTCTTCATGAATGTGTTTATGTGTATGAGAAAAAATAAAGTAATTAAAAAATGAATAATTCATCAAATTTTCTATCGTATTTTTGTATGTTAATAACTTTTTATCTCCAAAAAACTGAAAAACTCTAAATTCTTAGAACATAGAAATTGAAGCTAAATCTTATTGCTTCTAAAATTTTGCATTACTTTTTTGAAGTAGGTATATACATGTGACCTGGACAGTGAAAAGGGGGCTTACGTGTCAAAAAAAAAATGTTTTTTTGGTTTACACCATGTGAAAGACCGTCAAAAAATCTATCAGAATCTGCAAAAAAATGAAAAACGATTTTTTGACACGTACCCTTTTCACTGTCCAAGTCACATATGTTTAAAATCACTTTTTTCAAGATAATGACAATTTTAATTATTATTTAATAAGGCATTTGTAAAATACGAATTGCCTAAAGTCACGTTTTTCACACGCACTTCCATCTTTTAAAATAAATATTATTTTGTTTTTTATACAGTATTTTTAGAGATAATTATTTATTTTTAAGCTTTGGAGAAATAAGTTTGTAATAAATTTAAATGTAAATTAATTGAAAGGATCAATTACATTGAATTTTCCATTATTCAAAGTTTTTGTCAATAAAAATTAGAAATATTTGAAACCTCGATTAATTGAAATATAAATCGATTAAACCAATAAAAATTTAGAACATTAAAAATAATTAGAAATAATTGTAATTTCAATCAAATAAAAGTATAAATCGATTAAAATTGGATAAATTTTGAAGTATTGGAATAATTAAAATTTGGATAAATTGGAATTTAAGATCAACTAAATTTAAGATTGACAAAAACATGGAATAAATTGAAATTTAGATCGTTTAAAATTTGCATGAATTAAATGAAAAATTTTCAATCAATGAAGGTTTTGATAAATTAAAGCTTTTCGTTCAAGAAAACATTATTTCTAACATTTTCTTCTTAAACAAAAATTTATTTGGTTTTTTAGAACATTTTTTGAATTCTGATTTTACAAAAATATCAACAATAAATATTCTTTTTTTAAATAATTTCTGTACGGAATACTTTTGAGAAAATAAGAATTGTAGAGAATGTAAAATTTATAAAATGGAGTTGTTTGGCAGTTGAAACAAAGTTTTAATATTGTACACAAAAAATAATGTTATTCTTATATTTTTTATGGAAAGTTAAACAATCTTGAGATAAGCTCATAAATTAATTTAACAAAACTTTTTAAAATCTATGAGTGTGATGTGTTTTAATATTTTTAAATTTGCTGAATTTGAATAAGAATGTTTCAAAATTAATTCTTAAATCTTTGTTTAATTCCTTCTAATCAAAATGATTATTAAATCTTGTTAAGTATCTTATTTGTATTCAACAAATTTTTAAAAATATCATATATATTACATTGTTAGCAACACTGAGACCAAATTCTACTTGTTAACTCACCTGCTGAGGTGGTGCATTAGTAGGAGGTGGAGCTGGTGTTGTTGCCTACCAAATGCAGTTAAACATGCACATGCGTGTTAGATAATTAAATTAATACATAAATTACCATAAAAAAAAGTTACCAACTACAGTTTAGGAAATAATCATTACGAGTATTAGAAATTATTGCAAATTATTTAAAGATGCTAAACTAAACAATATTGTTTAAATACTTACTACATATACAAAAAGAGAATTTTTTTTATTTTCTTTAAGTATTTTTACTTATGGTTTTACTATGTATTATTTTACATGAACTACATAAGATTTAAAAAGAAAGTAATCTAATTCTAGACAACAAACATACTTAAAAATAAAGTAAATACAAGCAACAAATTCTACCTCAATTCTTTAAAATTACACTGAGAAAAAAATATTCTTCGTTCAATAATAAATATAAACGTTAGACATCGTTCACATTAAAACAAAAACAATAAATAGTTTATTAAAGAAAATTGTCTTGCTTCAAGTATTCATTTTTCTTATTTCAAGAATATTTACCCTTCTGACAAAATAAAAGACTCCAATAAAAAAAAATAAACCAAAACTCTTGATTTTTTAATTTCAAAATCTAAATTGCTGAATTAAGAATATATTTTTCTCAGCATATAAAATTACTCTCGTACGCAATTAGTAAATATATATATTAACTACTAATTTTTATAAAATAGAATTAAGGATTAATTTCGTGCGCAGGCCATGAAAAGTTAAAAATCCAAGTATTAAAATCGTATACTAAATAATCAAGTTATTCGATTACATCCTTTCACCGATTACTTACATTGCCATGAGTTCTTCTCATTTCCTCTTGCCTTTTTCTTTCAAATTCTAAGTATTCTTCTTGAGTAAAAGTCTTTTGTTGATCAATAGTTTCCCAGCCTTCATCTTTATCGAAATTTGGGTTTTGCGTCATTCTATAATATTCGTCGAAACTGGAAAAAACACATATCAATAAGTAGACTGAAATAATTGAAATAGAAGTTTCAACAAATAAACATACCTAAGAAGAGAGTCTTTATTAATGTCAGCTTCATTCAAAAAGTGTTCTCTCATTCGTTCCATTTCTTCAATTCTTTCAACTATATCATCTTCTGGATTTTCTGAATTATACAATTTATCCAATTCCTTAGTGAATAAAGCATTTATTTCTTCTGGATCCCAATAGCCATTACCATCAAGATCTTGAAAATAATTAATATTAATAAGATTTCAATATAAATGGAAAAATTTTAACATTTGTTTTTAAAACGTAAAGATTCATATTTAAAAACATGTATATGATTCAAAATACTTTTATGAAGAAATTAAATTAATTACCATGCATTTGAAAGAATACTTTCGGATTAAAATCGTCTTTATCCATGTGATCTTCTTTTTCCCAAACTTCCTCGAGTTGCTGTTTACTTCCGGGATGATGCAACTGTTAAATAAACATTTAGCAACTTTTAAAGAATAAACATTAAAGAGTTTCTCGAAATGCTTATTTTAAAAATTCTCCAAACAGTATTTAAATTATTTTTAATATTTACTCACAGTCTCGTGATCTTTATGTTTCGCTTCTTGTTCCTGTAGTTCCTTCTCATACTTCTTACGTTCTTCCTCACCTAATCCTGAAATAAATAAACAATTAATTTTGTTCGCAAAATTATTCAAAAACCATCCAAATGGTTTCTACTAAGGCATGCGAAAAACTATCCTTAGTATAAAATTCATTTTACCCGTATTACCCTGTTTCTTCAGTTCTTGATCAAATTTCTTTTCCATTTCGTACTCCTTAAAATGCTTTTTCCTCTCTTTATCATATACTTCTAGATCTCTGTGCAACTACAATAAAAAAATGAGTATGAAATTAGTAAGTTGGAATTTGAAATAAAATGTTCTACAATATTATAGAAACTATTTTTTCTATCTGTTCTGTTTTTTTATTTATTGCATAAAATGAAATATTTCGTAAATTTTGTTTTAAAAACTAAAAGATGTTAAAACCCTAAGAGAAGAACATTTGAAAGATAAGAGAGATAACTAAAAATTGAAGAAAAGATACTAAAAAGTACAAAAAAATTTTAATTTAAAACATATAACTAAAAGAGTTTTTAAAATTACTAGTGAATAGAAATATAACTATAAAAAGAAAATGACTACTGAAATGTGAAACAAATTATAAAAATTTATAAAATAATAGAAAATAATAGAAAATAACAAAAATGAGTTCATGAAAAAATCTAGAAATTTAAATGGATTATAAGTGAATAACAAAATAGGATTGAAGATGGACAACTAGATTTAAAAGAAAAACGTTTAAAAAATAAGAAATATGATCAGAATGTAAAAAAGAATAACTGAGTTTTGGAATTAAAATTTAGAAGATGTTAAAACACTCTTACGTAAAAAGAACTAAAAAATAATAAAAATACTGTAAAGCAACAAATATTTAGAAATTCTAGAAAAATAATTATAGAACGGTTTAACATTACTAGAGGTTCAAAAAAGATCTACAAATTGAAACAAATTATACTATAAAGTAAAAAAGAATTAAGAAATCAAAGAAGTAATTAGAAAATGAGAAAAATTAATAGGAAGTTAGAAGAATAATAAGAAAATAAAGAAAGAACTGAAGAATCAGAAAACAATACCAGGAAGTTAATAAAAAAACTATAAAATGAAAATGAAAAATTAGAAAAATTAGAGAATTATTTTACAAATTGAAGAAAAAAATTCTATTAAATAGAATAACGATGTTAAAATGAGAATATTTAGTACAAGATTAAATTTACAGAATATAAAATAAAAGAATAAGTCTTAAAAAAAAGTAAAAAATTGAGAAATTTAAAAAAGGTAGATAAAAGCATGGAATAAATGTTTTTTCAAAAATTAGTGATTTCAAGATAAAAACTAAACAATTTAAAATAAGGAAAAATGTTTCTAAGAAATAGAAAAATAATGTCAAAAATTAAAGAATTAATTAAAATGCAAGGACTAAAAAAATTGTGAAACAACAAGAAAATTAAATAAATAGGATGGAAATAGAGAAGTGTTTTTTTCTCATTCTAACAAACAGTATAAAAAAATGTAAAAAGTACAAAAAATAAAAAAAATTGTTAAGAATCTACTAAAAATTAGAATTAATAAAAATAAAAAATAAAAAAAAAATGTAACTATATAAAGATAAATAAAAAGTGCACTTGAAAATCCTTTAAAAATTCAGAAAATTTAACCAAACCTATTTTTTTAATATTACGCTTAACGTTATTAAGTCAACGTTGCTAGTCAAATTGATTTTTTAGATAAAAAGGTAATCAGAACTAGATTTAGATTTAGTCAATAAATATTAAAAACATCTTTTAAACTTGAATGATAAACTTTCAACATGAAAAACTAATTAAATAAAAATAAGTATGGAAAATAAACCTAATTTGATTACCGATGTAATTTTCATATAGTTTATAGTGGCAACGTTGCTTTTTTAAAGAGATTAACTTCGAAATTACATTCAATTGTTTTTTACTATTAGTAAACATTAAATGTTAACAAATGTCAAACAAAGAGGTTAAGAATGAAAAATTTAAATTAATTTCTGAATCATTAAAAAAGCGATGTTGCCATATGTACAAACTTTCGTTAAAACAAAAATAAAACTTGAAAAATTTAATTATTTATTTAATTTTACTTTCTTATCTTGCGGTGAAATAAGTTAAAATTTAAATTTATGTAATCTACAAACTTTTAATTTTTAAAATCTAGTTTTTCAACTTGATGCGTATGATTTATCTATTGGATATTAAAAAAATTGTCACCAAAAAGATGCATTTTAACCTATACCAGTGTAAAAATAGTGACTTTTAAATAATTATATCTCAGAAGATAAGCCGTAAATTAATTTTATATTTTATAGAAATACGTATTGAACATTAAACTTTTTTTGCTGAAAGTTTTATTACTTTCTCTATGATTTCGATTTTTGAAACAACTATGTTAAAGCAAGTCCAACAATAAGTTAGAAAAAATAAAGAAAATCCAAAAATTTTATGAAAGAATAAGTGAGTTTTCAAAAAATTTCGCAAAAAAAAAGACAAAATGTGAAAATATTGAATAAATTAACAAAAAATTAACAAAATTTTTAAAAATATGGAAATAATTAAAACAATCAACGAAATAAAAAGTTTAGTGAATGTTACAAAATAACAAAATTGTGTAAAATAATATTAAATAATTTACATAAAGAGAAGAGAATTAAAGAAAATCCTAAATTAAAAAAACAAATAAAAAGAAACATCAAAAGTACAGAACAAAAAGTCTTTAAATTTTTGTAAAAATAAGAAATTATTATAAGATAAAAATTAAACAATTTCGAAATAATTAATATTATTTAATTATTATGCATTTAAATTTGAATTAATCCAAAAGTTCGAAAAAGTTGGAATATGAGTAGATTGACGTTTGGAAAAAATTTAATACTATTTTTTGTTATCTTCATACCAAAATTTTGTAGATCGTAGGTATTTTGATGATACGTATTAGCACAATTTTTTAAATTTTATAAAGAACAAAATATTAAAATTGAAATTTCCAAGATCTATCCACAAATTTCTGGGTTTTTTTAAAAAATGTTTGCGATGTTTTACATTATTAGATATCCGGAGAATTGTCAAGATTTTTGATTTAAATCATGATTTTAACCAAAGTAATTTAAATAAATTATAGCCCTGATTAAAACTGATGAGAAGAGGAAGAAAAATTGCTAAAATGACAAAGTAGAGTCAGAAATTGAAGAAATTTAAAAACATAATTTTGGATTCAATTTTTTAGAATCCTTCCCTCACTTCTAAAAACAAGCAGAAACTCCATACTCTAAAAAATGTAATTTATCCGGGCCTAATGAAAGAAATTTCTATTTTTAAAAACATGCAGAAATTAAAATGTATAGAAATATTGTTACCTGGACAATCAATTTCTTTAAATCATCTTTCTCAAACGTATGAAGATTTGTATGATCCAAATGATTTGGTATGTTAATCTTGTCTCTTTGATTTAGTGAATTCATTTCTCTAACAGCTTCCTTCAGTCTACTAACTTCTTTACGTTTTATTTCGTCCAACTTAGTTCGTACATGATGGTTCAAGTACTCAATCTCACTAGCTATTTTTCCAGACTTAGGAATAAAAAGTTTGATAAATAAATAGATATCGAATAATTATAAATATAACAACAATCAATTATTTAAAAACTGCATTTATAAATACTAGATATTAAATATATTTCACATACTGCGATATCTTCTTGTGAAGCATTACTTATTTTTTCTCTAAAAGCTACATCATTCTCGAGGACTTCTATAATTTCTCTTGCGTATCTGCTATATTCCAACTGATTCATCTGCAAACATAGATATAATTTATAAAAAAAAACGAAGTTTTTTACCAACCAATAAAATACCACTCTAAGAAAATGAGTCCTTATTTTTAATTTTAGTTTCCAAAAGTCAGGGATGATAAAAGTAATGACTTATGAAAAAATATAAAAAATCAGTTCCTTTTTATTTAAGAAGAGGGTACATAAAAGCAGTATTTCATTTAGGATTAAAAGGTTATTTATATTTTAATTTCACTGTTCGAAATTCACTGTTTAATTGACTATTTCTTACCGGATCGTTAAAAGGTTCATTTTCCTCCGGTACATCTTTTACAGGAGGTGCAAAAGATTGTTGAACGGTAAGAATGAATAGTCCAAGAACCAAAAAGTATTTCATTTTTCTAAAATGCAAACAGAAACAACTTTATACACATTAGTTCCAATTGGATGTTATTCATACCATATGGAAGAATTAGCTTCTTAAGTAATCTGTAAACGTTCAAGATCAATCAATATGTAATTTTAACATAATTTTCCTCCCGCAATATCAATGAGTCATAAAATTCCCAATGTGTTGAGCAATATTAATATTGTTCTATATCCATACATTATATAAGTATTTGCCAGTATCACTTTCTTCCTCCAGAATTTTTATAAAATGCTTACGTCAATTGTATAGGAAAATAAAAATTTTATATAAAACAATTACTAATTTTGCACTACATGTGTGAAACAGGAATCTAACTTCTTCATATTATTTATAGATTAATCAAAAAGTAATATTCATACATCAAGGGCATAAAAATATAAAACATATATGTATTAGTTGCAAAACCTACAAAATTGATTAAAAATATTAATGAAAAAAATGTATTAAGAAAATACTTTTAGGGCAATGTAATTAAATGTAAACAAAATGAAAATGTATCGAAATCTATATTTTATGTGCTAGTTTTAAAATATTATTAAATTGTAATTCAGACATATTGTTATTCTTGCAGAAAATTGATTTTTAAATAAAATTGAAATTTATAGGTTAACTCACTTTGTAATTTGTAATACTGCGTAAAGGTAGAGCCTTAACAGCTTTAATTTTCTGTTAACTCTTGTTTAAATTTCATACACTTCCGTGTCAGGACAATACTAATTGATAAATAAAAAAGTGACGTGTACTTTTAAGAATGGACGAACAGTGTGAAAATTATATCGCCATGATGGAAGTATACTGACGTAGCAAGCTGTTTACGGGCAAAAACAAAATAATAATAATACCCGAAGGATTGCTACATTGCCAGCTGAAGATAGGTATACTGTTTACGTGTCAGCTTACTCTAATATCCCTGCTCTAATTTAAAAGATTAAAATTAACTGAATCTTAAAAAAGGTAATAATTATTGGTAAACATATTACTATATAGGCATTTATGCTAGATGATATTTTAACACATAAATTAACTGTGAATCAAACTACAAGCTAAAGAAATTTTATCTACTGTAGAAAAGAATTGAATAAAGATAAATGTTGGAATAAACCGATAGATAGAGCCACTAAGCTGTTTTAAGAAGAGTTTCATTCAAATGATTCAATTTCAGGAAAATTTTGTGGGTTTTGTTTTGTTGTTTTTTTTTATACTCAATTTTTAGGTTAAGAAAATGTCAACAAAGAAAAAAGACTAAATAGTAAACAGTTTTTTTACATAATAATTTTAATTCAAAGTAAGTATTTTTTAGTCAGATATCCGCCATTTCGTTATATTTTAATATTTACAAAATTGTTTAACTGTTGGAAGAATAATCCTCTTGTCACTCTTGTTTATAAACCTTCATTAATAAATATTCTTGAAAGTATTAAAATTAATGACGGGATTATAATAATTCTGTCTTATTTAATCGAGAGAATGGTATATTTGCAGGATAACTTAAATTTTAACATAAAGGTCGATTAAAATTCTTAAAATTTCGTGAACTTAGTAAAACAACAAATTTGCAAAACATGTGTAGTATACAAATTTTTTTTATTTATAATAAATTTGATCTTGACAAAAATAAAAAAAATGCTTAAAAATTATTAAAAACAAAATCTTACTATTTTCTTTACTAACAATCTAGTTTTTTATCTTATTTATCTTTGTATGTATAAATAGTTATAATTTACAAAAAATTATTTACATAATTATTCTCATTGAAAAAAAAAACAAGTATGTATATGTAATTTTGCATTTTTCTGCAAAATATGTTAGAAATAATGTGAGTATGTTTTATAATGTTTGTGTAATATGATTAATATTTTCCTCTGCTTCAAAATTGAAATTGTTATTAGAAATACGAAAAAAAAATTCATGTATTGTGTCTAGAACTGTTGGATTGAAGCCAAATATTCTTGGAAATTTATCAATTAAGAGGATTTAGAGAATTGTAAAATTTACGTCTTTTCTTAGTATTTCGCAGATCGTAAAATGTAAACAATATTATAGAATAAAATGAGTTTATAATAGTTTTCAATTTGAAAAAATAGATATTTAATTACGATATTTCCATACTTCAGTTTATGAAATATACAATTTCTACTCAAATTTTGATCAATTCAAATTCACATTTTCATTTGAATTTCCTCTGATTCAAAATCCAACATAATCGAAACTCCAAACAATTAAAAATTTCAATTTATCCAATTTTCAATCGATTTTTTATCTTAACAATTTGTGAATTTTGTTAGGAAAAAATTATAAAGAATTGTGAATTCAAGAATCGGTTTGGACTGGTTTTTTATGTCTTTTTTTCCTTGACTGTGTAATTTAAAAGAAATTTAGAATAATTTGTTATAATTGTAAAAATTTTTCAACATAAATAATTCTCATTTATTAAAATTTCTATTATACAGAACTTTTATACATTTTCTAATTCACCGAGTTAGTACAATTCCCATTTAATAAAACTTGTAATAATTCAGTTTTTAATCGTAACAATTCTTTTTTATTCTTTTGTCAATGTAGTTAAAATCTCGAATTATTAGACAATTTTTTGTCGTAATTTTTCTATCCGGAAGTACCTATTGTCTTATTCATTAAAACAAAATTTAATTTTAGAATAATTATCTTTTTAAGAAATTCCATTATTTCCGCTCGTCAAGTCGACCCTTACAAAATTGGTACATCAATGGGATGAGGTTTTACCTTCTTCAAGGTGGGCCGTTCAGGATACAGTGGATTCCTCGACGTTTCAGTCATTAGGACGAATATACCTGTGTTTATAGCCTTTCTTGGACCAGTTACCTTTAAACAATACTCAGACCAGCAAATATTTTCATATCTGATTGACCCATCTCTGACTCAGGATCCGAACAAATGCTTAACTTTTTTCCAGCCAACGACCTCCCTCGGAGCAAAATATTCTGCTTCCACTTTGTCTAAACTCCAAAAAGAGTTAATCATAAAATTGCGACTCTCTGGGAAGAAACAATTCTGTAACTCAAATAAATTAATGTTAAATTATTTTTTTACAGATGATGCAGACAATGCAGAAAACTAAATTAAAAAATATAAAGCAATTAAGGATGCGAGAGGAATGGAAATATAGAGGGAAAAAAACTCGGAGACACGGCACGCGTGATAATAGCGGAAGCAAATTAATGCTTAAACGGCTTAAATGTCGTTGATTGCAGTAGGAGGTAAATGAGAGGTTTGTTTAAACGCTAGACTCGTATTTTATTCACATTCTAAGTGAGAGAAAAATGTGATTAAACATTTTTTAAAATGATAATTTTTTTATTATAAATATTTTATTGACCGCAAATTTTGTGTCTATTATAAAATCTGCTTAGAATTTTTTTTAATGTTTATAAACTTATTTTTAAAACTTTTTATGTTTTATTTTACAAAATCCTTCAATTCTTTATTACCCATTGTATTTTTATCGATTTTAAATTATGAAATGAATTTTTTAATTCAATTCCAGAAGAAAAAACATGAATCTTCAAATCTAATGTCAGCATCTTTAACCTTGAAGAAGACCTTCATTTCGTCATGGATGAACTTGCGAGTTTTGAAAGAGGGGTGATAATTACTCAGGAATTTTCGAAATATGTATAACCGAACTCAAACTTCGAAATCGGTTTTTTGCAAAATTCTGAAAAGTTACAAAAAATTCAAAATCATAAATTACTCACTAATTGGTTTTGATATTCTCCAATTATTCAGAAAAAATTCTTAGCAAAAAAAGTTAATTCAGGCGAATTACGAGTTAAAATTCTTTTTCTCCAATTTCTGCAAACTAATTGGGATTCAAACTAAATGAAACTCGTCTATTGAAATTGTGCTGACAAATTTAAAAACATTAAAGCCAAAAAATCAGGTTAAAGAATTAAAACGAGTCGAAGCTTTGGAACTTCAACATAATCATGGCAAATTTTCGAGAATTTCAATAAGGTCCAATTCGGATTTGTTTGCAAATTTTTGAAATTTTCAAATCGATTTTTTTCAATCAGCAGTTTTTTCTCTATCTTCTAGGGTAAGAGTGGCAATTACTGCGATTGTTTTGGTGTAGCTTGACTTTAGAAAACTAATTCAGAGGAGAAAATTAACCAAATGTTGTATCCTCCTTTTTGGATAAAAGTTCAATAATATAAAATTCACATCCTGCCGATAAAAAATACCTAGAAAATGACTAAATGTATTCAGTCGTTTTTTTTAGGTACGATTTTAATGATTTCGTACCCAAAAAAATGTCGAATGATTTCTTCTTTTTAAAGTTGCTTTTAGACCATTTTAAATACCACCAAGCTTCATGATTCTTTAAAAGTGTTTAAGCGTACTTCAGAAATGGTTTATAAAGAAATGGTTTGGTTGCCAAAAACAAGATTTAAAAGATTTTTTAAAAAAGCAATTTCATTAATACTTTGCTGATGACAAAAATACATTTTTGTTTTAAACTAATTTTATATACAACTGATGAGTACCTATTGAGTTTATCTCAATTAATAACTAAAAAAATACTTTAAAAATAAACGTATTAATTAATTACTGATCTTTAAAATAATTAAATTATTATCGGAAATACACTTTAAGTTAATTTTTTATAAAAAATACTGAATTTGGTATTGTGACGTCACATAAGGGGTGGGGGTCAATTTTGTCGAAAACCCTGTGACATCGTTTATAAAAACCGCCTAAGTAATTTAAACTTAAATAATAAAATTAATAATTAAATAAACAACAAGTTTTAGGTCATTATTTCCAGATTCATATATTCTTTTTTTTTAAGTTACATAATAACTTTTCATATTATAATTATATCCTTAGAATTTAATTGATATTTGGTTAAAAACAAGCAAACTTTTAATAAAAAGGGTGTCTACTAACCGGGAAAACCGGGAAATAACCGGGAATTTAAATTGACCGGGAAAAACCGGGAATTTTCTTTCTGGGCTAATAAATTTGACTAATATATCAATCTGTTTTATAAATAAAGATAATAACTTTATGCATTTTGAACCAATCTGATTATGCATTTAAATTTTGTGTAATTATACGACAATTATGCAATTGAAAAATAAAAAATATACATTAAAAATTTAAATATAATATAATATATTCTCATGAAATATAGATGTTTGTCTACTATCTTTTTTTCTTAACGCTAACAATGCCACAAAAGCAATGAAAGACATTAAACATGAAAAACTCAAATTATGAAAAAATGTAGATAGACCTTCAGTCTTTTTATTAGACCGTACATTGCATAATAGTTTATATAGTTATGGGCAATTCTATGGTGTGCTTTTAATTATCAATTATTTTCATCATATTTCAATTATTTTCTTCGACATTTAATAATTCTCGGCTTTTTTCAATATTTTTTTTTCAATTATCGATTACGTTCTTGAAGCTTCAATTCAATTCTTCAATTATTCAACTATTTTCAGAAATTCACAATTATTTTCTTCAATTTCTAATTATTTTCTACAATTCTCAATTATTTTCTTCCATTTTGAATTATTTTCATTAATTTCAAATTATTTCTTCATTTCTCAATTATTTTCTTCGATTTTCTACTATTTTCTTCAATTGTCAATTATTTTCTTCAGTTTTCAATTATTTTCATCAATTTCTAATTAATTTATTTAATTCTGAAATATTTTCTACAATTTTCAATTATTTTAATCAATTTTTAATTATTTTCTTCAACTCTAAATTATTTTTTTCAATCGCCAATTATTTGATTCAATTTTCAATTATTTTCTTCAATTTTGAATTATTTTCATCAATTTTTAAACATTTTTTTCAGATCTCAATTATTCCCTTCAATTTTTAATTATTTAATTTAATATTAAATAATTCTCGACTTTTTTCAACTATTTTTTTCAATTATTTATATTTATATATTTATTTATATACAGATTTACGGGCTTGAGGCCCTTTGGTACATATGTACTTAACAAAAAAACTAAAACTAGTTAACAATAAAAAATTAAATAAGATATAAGTTTAAGCGTTAGGTTTAAACAATAATGTCGGAAATCGCGAATTCTTTCCACAGCTGATAACTGCAATATTAATTCTCAAATTGATATTAAATAAGAAAAATCAATTAAATTAAAACAGCGAGAGTAGAAAGTTCGAAATAAGATTGAAAAATTATCATTTATTTATTTCACATCTCAATAACTCCTCCAATTTTTAATTATTTTATTCTATAATCAATAATTCTCGTCTTTTTTCAATATTTTTTTTCAATTATCAATGATGTTTTTGAAACTTCAATTCAATTCATCAATTATTATTCAACAATTTTCATAAAATCACATTTTCTTCAATTTCAAATTATTTTCTACAATTTTTAATTAATTTCTTAAAATTACAATTACATTCTTCATTTTTTATTGTTTTCTTCAAATTCTATAATTCCTGGGTTGTTTAATTTCTTTTTTCTTTAATTATCACTTATTTTCTTCTACTTTCAATCCTATTGTTCAATTCTTGAATTATTTTCTTCAATTCTCAATTATAATTTTCGACATTCAATTCCATTCTTTAATTTTCAATTGTTTTTTTCAATATTCGATAACTCTAGGCTTTTTACAATGAATTTTTTTAAATTCTCAATTATTTTCTTAAATTTCCAATTTTTTTCTTAAATTTCAATTATTTTCTTCAATTTTCAATTATTTATTCATATTTCTTTCAATTTTCAATTTTTCTCAATTTTCTTCAATATTTAACAATTCTCAGTTTTTTTAAATTATGTTTTTTTTTCAATTTTTATTTAAATTGATAATTTTTAAATTATTTTCATCAATTCGCAATTATTTCCGTCGATTTCTAAATTTTTCTGCTGTTTTTAAATATTGTATTTAATTTTTAAGTACTTTCTTCAATTTTCAATTATTTTTGGCTTTTTTTAAACCTTTTTGGCTTTCACGCTCCAATATACAAAATGTTAAAAACTTTTTATATTATTTGTCGTACGAATACACCTAATTTTGATCAATTTTTTCATCGCCTAATAAATTTAAACTATATTTATAGATTTTTTTTCATCTGCGAGAAATATGTTTTATTAAATATAGTATTTTAGAATTTTCTTAATACTTATTGTATCTAATTGTATTTATCTTTGTGCTCGTAAAAGATCTTATATGATTGTGGGCTGTATACTCAGGCAAATAAAAAAAAAATTATTTTCTTTAATTTTTAATTATTTTTCTCAATTTTCAATTGTTTGTTTTAATATTCAGAAATCTCAACTTTTTTCAATTATTTTTTTTCAATTATCAGTTATTTCTTTCACACCTCATTAACTCCTCCAATTTTCAATAATTCTCTTCTATTTTCAATTTAATTGTTCAATTGTTGAATTATTTTTTTCAATTCTCAATTAATTTCTTTAAATAACAATTCTATTCTTCAATTTTTAATGTTTTTTTTTCAATATTAAATAATACCTGGCATTTTCCATTTTCTTTTTTAATTATAAATTATTTTCTTCTTTTTTCAATCCAATTGTTCAGTAATTTTCTTTTATTCTCAATTATTGTATTCAAACTTCAATTTTTTTCTCAATTTTCAATTTTTTTTGTTGTTTAATATTCAATAATTCTGTGTTTTTCTGATTTCAATTTCATTATTTAATTTTCAATTTATTTCTTCAATTTTGAATTATTAACTTAAATTTTAAATTATTTTTTTTTGATTTTCTATCTAGGTGACCAGTTTTCAATTATATTCTTTGAATTTAATAACCATTGTTCAATTTTTTTCAATTATTGTTCAATTGTAGATTAATATTTACATTTTTTTTAATTTTGTTTCTAATTGTCAAATATCTTTGTCATTGTTCAATTATTTTTTTCCATTATTAATTATTTCTTTTCATTATTAATTGTTTTTTTGAATTCTTACTTATTATTTTTTGTAAAGTTTATTATTTAATTCTTCAATTCTCGAAATTATTTTATTTGAATTTCAATTATTTTCTTCTATTATTAACTGTTCTCTTCAATTTTTGTAGCCATTAGTGGTCTATTTAAACTTAAAATAAATTTTAAGTTAACAAGAGAAAAAACCGGGAAATGACCGGGAATTTTGTGGGGCCAAATAAGTAGACACCCTGTTTTATGCTTTTATTAAAACTAATAATTTTTGAAATGTACAACTTTATATCAAGTAAGAGGCTATTCATAAATTACCTTGATACGTAATATTTTTACCCATTGTTTAAAATACTTTTTGAATTTTACTTATTTTAAAATTTATGATTTGTTTAAATTCATGAATTTTTAAGGTATTTGTCGCGTAGAATGACTTTCGTCAGATTTTTTTTAAACTTTGCATCAGTATTTCAGAAGTATTTATGTATGTAATAAGACCTATCCCATTAATTTTGACCGTTTCTGAGCTTCAAAATATAAATCCAAAGTTGATATCTTTTACATACGCCAGCGCTTAATGCACGTAATTTAAGTCTCTCATATTCATTTAAATGAACACGATTCGTCAGATTTTCAAATAAAACCAGTAAGTTGCACATTGAGATAAAACAAATGCTTTAAAAAAAAGTGAACTTTATTGACCGTACAGCATAGAAAATACATTAAGTTTAAAATCCAACATTTTTAAGTTTTATGTAGTTTCATTGAAAAATGTGTAAAACGTGTCAACATCACATGACGAGAACTTATAGTACATGGTTTAAAATCATGAAAAGTATTTACGTGACGTTAGAAGAGATCATAAGGAAGCAAATGAGTTGATATACAAGTTTATTTATTGTCCTTTTTTTCGATCGGTTTTCACCATGTAGCATCCACGCGACAACTACCTTAAGTCAGTTCAGTACAAAAATACAAAGAACTGTTCGTATTATATAATTATATGTTTTGAATTTATTTGATATTTGGTTAAAAACAAGCAAACTTTCTTTAACTTAAAAGGTGATAAAATATTTTTCAAAGTTACGTAACAGTCTGGGGGGGGGGGGGTCAAAATTATCAAATAACGTGTCATATAGTTTATTAATAGCCTCTATAAGGTTAAAAGTAATTTTCCAATATATTTTAAAATAAGTGTATATTCTCAAATAGTTCAAAAATAATTTTTTAAATATCGCAACAATTGGAGCATTCCCAGTAATATCCACTCTTACCCTGCTTGATTAAATGGTCCAAAGAAACATTTTTTTTTACGGAGGAACATGGAATTTCGAAACTTTTTACAAGATTTTTTCGAAGAATTGACCATTCAAGTGTTTCTGAGATATTTTTGTGTCTTAGTGAGTCCCCTGGGTGACGAAAAGGACTCTCACATGAGGGGTTGGACGGGCAAGCATAACTGCAGCAGGTAAGACAAAAAGCTGGAAAAAATCGAAAACCTGTCTCAGGCAGTTCTACCTCTGCTCTCTAGGTTTCTCCTTCTCCAGATCAGAGATCAGCGGCAACAGCAGCAGAACCTCCACCTCCTTTTCCTCTCAGCCCTCCTCTTCCTCCTCCTTCCTCTTCATTAGTCTTAGGTCCACGTTCTTCCTTAATTCAGTTCAAGAGAGTCGCTCCTCGATCCTGTTCGTCGCCGTCTGCAAAATTAAAAACAAAAACAAAGCAAACGCTTAATCAAAATACCGAGAGGTATTTAATGATACCAAACAAGAATCTGCAGTTTTTTCAATTGGAAAAAGAAACTTGGTGAACTACGCCACCATTCAGAAATCGATTGTGCGTTCTCCAGAAGAGATCAATTCGAGAGGAGAGATACTGGTTGTTGGAGGATCCAGTGATATAGAAGCTAGTGTTGTGGTCCTGGTGTTGTGTGATTTGGATTCTGTGCATCAACTCTTGGAATCAATTAATTCTGGATCTCAATTCTTTTGGATCATTTTGTGTAGAAGTTTAAATTAAAATTCGAAATGTTTCCTAAAGCAACGCGAACCGGTTGCCACGCTCTTAAAATAGTTTCTTCAGTGTAGAAAACCGCCATACGTGCGTGGAAATATTCTTTCGTGAAGGGGCAGAGAGAGGAAGAGAGAGGCAGGTAAATATTTCATATTTAACAAGTTTAATATTATATGCTTTCTGCAAGAATAAAGATCTTCGAATAATTTTCTTTTCCTGGATTTTCATTATGAAAGGCACACAAACATAAACAATGACTAAGGCCTAGTTTGAATATTCCAAGTTTATTGAGATTTTCATAGAATACATAATAAGAAATTCGATATTTTACTTCGCAGGTATTTAAATTCTTCTTTTTATTCCATTTCAAAGATATTCTTTCTTCCTTTCAATTCCCTTTTCCGAAGAATACCTATATTCTTTCTTTACGGTATCCAATAATTTTTTGCATCTTGAAGTTGTAAAAAAAAAAGTTTTTAAATTAATTTTACAATGTGATATTAATTTTTTCAGCAGCTTTCTACGTTTTATTTTCAATAGAGAAGTCATCTTGGAAACAATGTTGACTTGCGAAATTAGCATAAGAGTTTTGTTGACATTTCTCGGAAGGAAATGTACGTGTGAATAGAATTAGAATAATAGCTGTGCGTGAAATTGATTTTCGATTTGATGTTTTGTCTGCGGACACTTTTGTTGATAGATTTTTTTTTTAAATATTGAAATTGGATGAGGCGATTTATGATTAATTTAGAACTTTGAGGAGTTTTTCAGAAGAGTGAGTTAAAAATGGTTTATAGAATGGAAAAATGTGAATATAAAGCAAATGCAAGCCACGTGTAAGATATTGGTGAATGTTAAGTCTGTTATTGAAGTTATTCCATTGCCTCAGGGCAGAACGAGGCGAGGCTGTGCAAACGCCTGTCCCTGGCTGACAACCATCTACATTTCAATCTTGAGATTTTTACACTATCGTCGAATCACCTGTCTCTAATCCACTCGGTGACTTCATTGAAAATTGTTTTATCTTCAGCCTTTGAAAATTATGATTTGTAATTATAATTAAGGCAAATACAAATTTCTATTGGTCATTTTATATCTTAAAACAAATTTTGAAATTTAGTAAAGGGTCAACAATCATTTTATTTCGATCAAAGTCGTTGCGGAGTGCGGACCAGTTTTTGAAAAATTTTATACTTTCAAAATAATTCTTTATTTTTGTAGTAAATTAAACAGGGTTGATTTTTAAAATTTAATTAATTTTCATCGAGAAAAGTAAAAATGAAAGATTTAACATGAACACTGTTGCATACACATCGAAAACATTTAACCACAAATTGAAAATATTTATGTAAAATGCCAAGATATTATAAATTAAATAACTATTAAACTACAAAAGCTGACATTCTGTCATTTTGTAATACAAAATCTTCAATCCTTAAACTATTTTTTAAACCACTGTAAAAAAAATGTTAAATGGTCGAAGGTAATGAAAAATTGACTTAAACCTTTCATTTTTACTTTTCTCGATAAAAATTAATTTAATTTTAAAAATCAACCCCACCACATTAAAGGCTGCTTAATTTCAGAGCCGTAACTTAGGTTTTTCGCGCCCGGTGCGAGATAAATATTTTGGCGCCCCACTCCCCTATATTCTCTAGAAAAATAGAAGTTAAAAAATATGTTTAATCAGGGGCTGAGACTTGTAAATTTTTGCCATCTGAACACTTAATATTGACCGGTGGAGGGAGGCGGGAGAAGAGAAATAAAACAATATTAAATTAAAGAGTTTCTTAATTATCGTAATTATTTTAACGCAAAAGTTGACAATTTATTTCATTTCGAGTAAATTTTCGGAATTAATAAACAAATAATCAAAATAATATAAAATTTGTGAAAATCATTAGAAATTACAAAAAATAAAATAAAAATTGACGAACTTGATTGAAATTTGAGAAAAATAATTGAAAAATGATTAAAACATGAAAAAGTGGATGCAATAATTTAAATTTGAGATACTGAGTGAAAATTTAGAATATAAATTAAAAAAATTAATATCTTCTATTATATTAATATGATACCGAGAAAACTTCGTTCATCGTCGTACAGACTTCAAAGTTCACCTACTTTTTCCAATAGGTTACTTACAAAAATGTTCATTTTACCATGTTATTATAGTTTGTAACAATGCGCACTGGCACTATTCGTGTCAAACATGTTAAACTGAACATTTTTTTTTGCACAACATATTGTTGCACATGCGCAGTAGTGCACCACAGCTGTGTAAACGTGCGCACTACTTAACAAACATTTCACATGCGCAGTTGTTTTGTATTGCTGTTACACATGCGCAATCATGCACAGTGATAGTCACACATGAGCTCTAATTAAATTCAAAAATTACGCATGCGCAGTGCGGTACTTTACCAGATAAGTACATTTTCAGTACATATAGCATACTTTTTTTAATAAGTGCGCAGTAAAAATCCGTTTTATTATTGCGCATGCGTAACACGGTAACATGATAACTGCACATGCGCAAAGGTACCTTTATTTAAAAAATTGGTTAAAATTGTTTTTTTTTCATTATTATTGTAATTAATGACCCATAATAGAAAAGAATATTCAAAATTCAATCTAAATATTGGAATTCAAGAAATTTAATAGAAAAATTTTTATTATTGAATATAAAAAATAATAAAAACATTAAAAGTGTATTTAATTTTATCAATTTTATTCTTTTTTTCTTTAAAATATATATAAAATGTAAGAAATTTTGAACTAAAAGTTTTCAATTTTTCATACTTTTAAAAACCATTTTCTAGGAGTACCGGGGGGGGGAAGGGTAATAAATATTTAACGTACTGTCAGAAAATCTTCCATATAATTAGTGTTTAAAAAAGTTTTGTAAAAATTTACTTATTTATTGAGAATAAGGAGTTTGAAAGTTCTCCCAATATTCATCAAATTGTACGTGGTAATCTTCTATTATATTAATATGATACCGAGAAAACTTCGTTCATCGTCGTACAGACTTCAAAGTTCACCTACTTTTTCCAATAGGTTACTTACAAAAATGTTCATTTTACCATGTTATTATAGTTTGTAACAAAGCGCACTGGCACTATTCGTGTCAAACATGTTAAACTGAACATTTTTTTATGCACAACATATTGTTGCACATGCGCAGTAGTGCACCACAGCTGTGTAAACGTGCGCACTACTTAACAAACATTTCACATGCGCAGTTGTTTTGTATTGCTGTTACACATGCGCAATCATGCACAGTGATAGTCACACATGAGCTCTAATTAAATTAAAAATTACGCATGCGCAGTGCGGTACTTTACCAGATAAGTACATTTTCAGTACATATAGCATGCTTTTTTTAATAAGTGCGCAGCAAAAATCCGTTTTATTATTGCGCATGCGTAACACGGTAACCTGATAACTGCACATGCGCAAAGGTACCTTTATTTAAAAAATTGGTTAAAATTGTTTTTTTTTCATTATTATTGTAATTAGTGACCCATAATAGAAAAGAATATTCAAAATTCAATCTAAATATTGGAATTCAAGAAATTAAATAGAGAAATTTATATTATTGAATATAAAAAATAATAAAAACATTAAAAGTGTATTTAATTTTATTAATTTTATTCTTTTTTTCTTTAAAATATTTATAAAATGTAACAAATTTCGATCTGAAAGTTTTCAATTTTTCATACTTTTAAAAACCATTTTCAAGGGGTACCGGGGGGGAGGGTAATAAATATTTAACATACTGTCAGAATATCTTCCATATAATTAGTGTTTAAAAAAGTTTTGTAAAAATTTACTTATTTATTGAGAATAAAGAGTTTGAAAGTTCTCCCAATATTCATAAAATTGTACGTGGTAATCTTCTATTATATTAATACGATACCGAGAAAACTTCGTTCATCGTCGTACAGACTTCAAAGTTCACCTACTTTTTCCAATAGGTTACTTACAAAAATGTTCATTTTACCATGTTATTATAGTTTGTAACAATGCGCACTGGCACTATTCGTGTCAAACATGTTATACTGAACATTTTTTTATGCACAACATATTGTTGCACATGCGCAGTAGTGCACCACAGCTGTGTAAACGTGCGCACTACTTAACAAACATTTCACATGCGCAGTTGTTTTGTATTGTTGGTACACATGCGCAATCATGCACAGTGATAGTCACACATGAGCTCTAATTAAATTCAAAAATTACGCATGCGCAGTGCGGTACTTTACCAGATAAGTACATTTTCAGTACATATAGCATACTTTTTTTAATAAGTGCGCAGTAAAAATCCGTTTTATTATTGCGCATGCGTAACACGGTAACATGATAACTGCACATGCGCAAAGGTACCTTTATTTAAAAAATTGGTTAAAATTGTTTTTTTTTCATTATTATTGTAATTAGTGACCCATAATAGAAAAGAATATTCAAAATTCAATCTAAATATTGGAATTCAAGAAATTTAATAGAAAAATTTATATTATTAAATATAAAAAATAATAAAAACATTAAAAGTGTATTTAATTTTATTAATTTTATTCTTTTTTTCTTTAAAATATTTATAAAATGTAACAAATTTTGATCTGAAAGTTTTCAATTTTTCATACTTTTAAAAACCATTTTCTAGGGGTTCCGGGGGGTGGGGTAATAAATATTTAACATACTGTCAGAAAATCTTCCATATAATTAGTGTTTAAAAAAGTTTTGTAAAAATTTACTTATTTATTGAGAATAAAGAGTTTGAAAGTTCTCCCAATATTCATAAAATTGTACGTGGTAATCTTCTATTATATTAATACGATACCGAGAAAACTTCGTTCATCGTCGTACAGACTTCAAAGTTCACCTACTTTTTCCAATAGGTTACTTACAAAAATGTTCATTTTACCACGTTATTATAGTTTGTAACAATGCGCACTGGCACTATTCGTGCCAAACATGTTAAACTGAACATTTTTTTATGCACAACATATTGTTGCACATGCGCAGTAGTGCACCACAGCTGTGTAAACGTGCGCACTACTTAACAAACATTTCACATGCGCAGTTGTGTTGTATTGCTGATACACATGCGCAATCATGCACAGTGATAGTCACACATGAGCTCTAATTAAATGCAAAAATTACGCATGCGCAGTGCGGTACTTTACCAGATAAGTACATTTTCAGTACATATAGCATACTTTTTTTAATAAGTGCGCAGTAAAAATCCGTTTTATTATTGCGCATGCGTAACACGGTAACATGATAACTGCACATGCGCAAAGGTACCTTTATTTAAAAAATTGGTTAAAATTGTTTTTTTTTCATTATTATTGTAATTAGTGACCCATAATAGAAAAGAATATTCAAAATTCAATCTAAATATTGGAATTCAAGAAATTTAATAGAAAAATTTATATTATTGAATATAAAAAATAATAAAAACATTAAAAGTGTATTTAATTTTATTAATTTTATTCTTTTTTTCTTTAAAATATTTATAAAATGTAACAAATTTCGATCTGAAAGTTTTCAATTTTTCATACTTTTAAAAACCATTTTCAAGGGGTACCGGGGGGGAGGGTAATAAATATTTAACATACTGTCAGAATATCTTCCATATAATTAGTGTTTAAAAAAGTTTTGTAAAAATTTACTTATTTATTGAGAATAAAGAGTTTGAAAGTTCTCCCAATATTCATAAAATTGTACGTGGTAATCTTCTATTATATTAATACGATACCGAGAAAACTTCGTTCATCGTCGTACAGACTTCAAAGTTCACCTACTTTTTCCAATAGGTTACTTACAAAAATGTTCATTTTACCATGTTATTATAGTTTGTAACAATGCGCACTGGCACTATTCGTGTCAAACATGTTAAACTGAACATTTTTTTATGCACAACATATTGTTGCACATGCGCAGTAGTGCACCACAGCTGTGTAAACGTGCGCACTACTTAACAAACATTTCACATGCGCAGTTGTTTTGTATTGCTGTTACACATGCGCAATCATGCACAGTGATAGTCACACATGAGCTCTAATTAAATTCAAAAATTACGCATGCGCAGTGCGGTACTTTACCAGATAAGTACATTTTCAGTACATATAGCATACTTTTTTTAATAAGTGCGCAGTAAAAATCCGTTTTATTATTGCGCATGCGTAACACGGTAACATGATAACTGCACATGCGCAAAGGTACCTTTATTTAAAAAATTGGTTAAAATTGTTTTTTTTTCATTATTATTGTAATTAATGACCCATAATAGAAAAGAATATTCAAAATTCAATCTAAATATTGGAATTCAAGAAATTTAATAGAAAAATTTATATTATTGAATATAAAAAATAATAAAAACATTAAAAGTGTATTTAATTTTATTAATTTTATTCTTTTTTTCTTTAAAATATTTATAAAATGTAAGAAATTTTGATCTGAAAGTTTTCAATTTTTCATCCTTTTAAGAACCATTTTCTAGGGGTACCGGGGGGTGGGGGGGTAATAAATATTTAACATACTGTCAGAAAATCTTCCATATAATTAGTGTTTAAAAAAGTTTTGTAAAAATTTACTTATTTATTGAGAATAAAGAGTTTGAAAGTTCTCCCAATATTCATAAAATTGTACGTGGTAATCTTCTATTATATTAATACGATACCGAGGAAACTTCGTTCATCGTCGTACAGACTTCAAAGTTCACCTACTTTTTCCAATAGGTTACTTACAAAAATGTTCATTTTACCACGTTATTATAGTTTGTAACAATGCGCACTGGCACTATTCGTGCCAAACATGTTAAACTGAACATTTTTTTATGCACAACATATTGTTGCACATGCGCAGTAGTGCACCACAGCTGTGTAAACGTGCGCACTACTTAACAAACATTTCACATGCGCAGTTGTTTTGTATTGCTGTTACACATGCGCAATCATGCACAGTGATAGTCACACATGAGCTCTAATTAAATTCAAAAATTACGCATGCGCAGTGCGGTACTTTACCAGATAAGTACATTTTCAGTACATATTGCATACTTTTTTTAATAAGTGCGCAGTAAAAATCCGTTTTATTATTGCGCATGCGTAACACGGTAACATGATAACTGCACATGCGCAAAGGTACCTTTATTTAAAAAATTGGTTAAAATTGTTTTTTTTTTTCATTATTATTGTAATTAATGACCCATAATAGACAAGAATATTCAAAATTCAATCTAAATATTGGAATTCAAGAAATTTAATAGAAAAATTTATATTATTGAATATAAAAAATAATAAAAACATTAAAAGTGTATTTAATTTTATTCTTTTTTTCTTTAAAATATTTATAAAATGTAACAAATTTTGATCTGAAAGTTTTCAATTTTTCATACTTTTAAAAACCATTTTCTAGGGGTACCGGGGGGAGGGGGGGTAATAACTATTTAACATACTGTCAGAAAATCTTCCCTATAATTAGTGTTTAACAAAGTTTTGTAAAAATTTACTTATTTATTGAGAATAAAGAGTTTGAAAGTTCTCCCAATATTCACAAAATTGTACGTGGTAATCTTCTATTATATTAATACGATACTGAAAAAACTTCGTTCATCGTCGTACAGACTTCAAAGTTCACCTACTTTTTCCAATAGATTACTTACAAAAATGTTCATTTTACCATGTTATTATAGTTTGTAACAATGCGCACTGGAACTATTCGTGTCAAACATGTTAAACTGAACATTTTTTTATGCACAACATATTGTTGCACATGCACAGTAGTGCACCACAGCTGTGTAAACGTGCGCACTACTTAACAAACATTTCACATGCGCAGTTGTTTTGTATTGCTGTAACACATGCGCAATCATGCACAGTGATAGTCACACATGAGCTCTAATTAAATTCAAAAATTACGCATGCGCAGTGCGGTACTTTACCAGATAAGTACAATTTCAGTACATATAGCATACTTTTTTTAATTAGTGCGCAGTAAAAATCCGTTTTATTATTGCGCATGCGTAACACGGTAACATGATAACTGCACATGTGCAAAGGTACCTTTCTTTAAAAAATTGGTTAAAATTGTTTTTTTTTTCATTATTATTGTAATTAATGACCCACAATAGAAAAGAATATTCAAAATTCAATCTAAATATTGGAATTCAAGAAATTTAATAGAAAAATTTATATTAATAATATAAAAAATAATAAAAACATTAAAAGTGTATTTAATTTTATTAATTTTATTCTTTTTCTCTTTAAAATATTTATAAAGTGTAACAAATTTTGATCTGAAAGTTTTCAATTTTTCATACTTTTAAAAACCATTTTCTAGGGGTACCGGGGGGAGGGGGGGTAATAAATATTTAACATACTGTCAGAAAATCTTCCATATAATAAGTGTTTAAAAAAGTTTTGTGAAAATTTACTTATTTATTGAGAATAAAGAGTTTGAAAGTTCTCCCAATATTCATAAAATTGTACGTGGTAATCTTCTATTATATTAATACGATACCGAGAAAACTTCGTTCATCGTCGAACAGACTTCAAAGTTCACCTACTTTTTCCAATAGGTTACTTACAAAAATGTTCATTTTACCATGTTATTATAGTTTGTAACAATGCGCACTGGCACTATTCGTGTCAAACATGTTAAACTGAACATTTTTTTATGCACAACATATTGTTGCACATGCGCAGTAGTGCACCACAGCTGTGTAAACGTGCGCACTACTTAACAAACATTTCACATGCGCAGTTGTTTTGTATTGCTGTAACACATGCGCAATCATGCACAGTGATAGTCACACATGAGCTCTAATTAAATTCAAAAATTACGCATGCGCAGTGCGGTACTTTACCAGATAAGTACAATTTCAGTACATATAGCATACTTTTTTTAATTAGTGCGCAGTAAAAATCCGTTTTATTATTGCGCATGCGTAACACGGTAACATGATAACTGCACATGTGCAAAGGTACCTTTCTTTAAAAAATTGGTTAAAATTGTTTTTTTTTTCATTATTATTGTAATTAATGACCCACAATAGAAAAGAATATTCAAAATTCAATCTAAATAGTGGAATTCAAGAAATTTAATAGAAAAATTTATATTAATAATATAAAAAATAATAAAAACATTAAAAGTGTATTTAATTTTATTAATTTTATTATTTTTCTCTTTAAAATATTTATAAAGTGTAACAAATTTTGATCTAAAAGTTTTCAATTTTTTATACTTTTAAAAACCATTTTCTAGGGGTACCGGGGGGTGGGGGGGTAATAAATATTTAACATACTGTCAGAAAATCTTCCATATAATTAGTGTTTAAAAAAGTTTTGTAAAAATTTACTTATTTATTGAGAATAAAGAGTTTGAAAGTTCTCCCAATATTCATAAAATTGTACGTGGTAATC